>JAYKKM010000049.1:22500-622500 GCA_035772405.1 Chrysogorgia sp. JL179-B06
GCCATCCACTTGACTGGCAAACGACCCTTCAAAGAGAAACAGAATAAAAATAAGCTTGTTAATAAATATAAACCACAAACTACAATAATAGTCATGATAACCGAATAAATATAAACTATGATAACTACAAAACCAATAAAACTATATTAGACGATACATGGACGGATCGTCAAGCTCGTATCCTCAGAAAAATTGTCGAGTCCCGCAATGGAATCGAACCTGTAACCTTCTGATTGCCGGTGAGACGCTCTAACCATTGAGCAACCGAGACTCAGATGGAGAGCGAAGGTTACAATGATGTACTGGTTCGATTGATATATGTACTGCCTATGCGGCAGTCACCGATAATGTTTGGATGTGTTAATATGTACACACTACTGTAGTGAGTAGTGATATATAGTGACTGCCGCATGATCATTGTAACCTTCGCTCTCCATCTGAGTCTCGGTGGCTCAATGGTTAGAGCGTCTCACCGGCAATCAGAAGGTTACAGGTTCGATTCCTGTCCGGGACTCAGAATCATTTTTCTGAGATACGAGCTTGACGATCGCTCATGTATCGTCTGTCTGCTCCAAGCTCTCCCACATTCACTACAGCAGTGTACATATTAACACAACACAAAAACTATGATAATTACAAAAACTATTAATTCGAAAAAAGAAAAGTCTTAAGTGCTGAGTTAAAATATTTAAACAGTAAGTTTTAACCGAGAATGTTCTGTCTCCATAGACCTCTTTCATAATGGCGGCAAGGCTAAATATTCTTTTATATGCATGCAAATTAGCCTTTCCGGCCTCGTTACAAAGCAAAGATTCTTTGGAATTACAGACACATGAACGAGGTCAGACAGGCTAATTTAAATTAATATAAAAGAATATTTAATTTGGGTTTCATTATGAAAGAAGTCTATGAGTATTGGATTTTGGCACAAATAGCAGATTTCGGATAGATAATCTCAGGCCCGCCGAGAGGGCGGCCATAATCTAGGGGCCCGCGAATACGGCGCCAAGCAAATTCGCCGCCATCTGAGGCATTTAGGGGGGCCCGCGAGACTACATGCCCCCGGGCCCGTCCTGCCTCTCGGCGGCCCTGGATAATCTTAAAGTGTAAGTAGGGTATGGACTGATATAAATAGGTGCCTGGCCATGCAAAGCTTTGTAATCAACAGTATCTTATCTATAATAATCCTTGATCTAACTGGCAACTAGTGAAGATTCCTCAGCACAGAGGAGATGGAGGCAGCTGTATTCCGAATTCGCTGTAACTTGCTCAATTCAGCTTCTAGTTAGCCATAAAGGATGCTATTGCAACGGTCAAGTCTAGATCTTATAAATGTATGCACTAGCTTCTCAAAGTCCTGTTTACGCAAACACGGCAATTGGCCAATCACAGCGTCACAGCAAGCGTAGGACGCAACTTATTTTACAATGCAAAAACAGGGTATAATGACTCACGTCTGTCGTCTTTCTGTAGTAGTCCATTGCGTGGATATCTCGAGCTAAACCAAAGTCGGCTATCTTTAACACTCTGCCTTCTGAGACGAGGATGTTACGTCCTGCTAAATCTCGGTGAACGCACTAGGGGAAAAAAGATGAATTGTCTTTCAAACGGGAAGAAGGATAGGTGCGAGGGAAAAGAGAGTGGGGAGAGAGAAGGAAAGGAGAGAAGGTGATTCAGAGAAAGTTGTAAAGCTGTAGATGGCGAAAAGACGAGCAGAGATAGAAGAGGTGGGGAGGAGGAAGAGGAGGAAGATGGCGAAAAGACAAGGGAGACAGAAGAGGTGGGGAGGAGGAAGAGGAAAAAGAGGAGGGAGATAAGGAAGAGGAAGAAGAAGAAGAGGAGGAAGATGGCAAAAATACAATGGGGATAGAAGAGGTGGGGATGAGGTAGCGGAGGACGAGGAGGAAGAGGAGGAAGATGGCAAAAAGACAAGGGGGATAAAAGAGGTGGGGAGGAGGAAGCGGAGGAAAAGGAGGAATAGAAAGAGGAGGAAGAGGAGGAAGATGGCAAAAAGATAAGGGGGGACAACAGAGGTGGGGAGGAGGGAGAGGAAGAAAAGGAGAAAGAGGAGGAAGATGGCGAAAAGACAAGGGGGGACCAAAGAGGTGGGGAGTGTTACGCAATTGAATGTACGTTGGTATAAATTAGCATGAATTAAAAGGCATCTTCGTACGTTGTTGTTCAAATATGGCGTATGAATAGAAACATGGTGTCAGGAGTGGGATCTTGTTCTGGTACACTCTGGTGTGTCTGGTAATCTGGTAGGTAGTCTGATTCAGTACTAGGTTCTTGTTCCTGGGTTTTTCTGATAAATTTCTATTCGAGCGTTTTAGAGACTTTATAGTTTAAGAATGTTTAAAATTAGATGTAATTTTGGAGACTTTAAGAAATCTTGAAAGCCCCCCCAAAAAAAATCAGGACAAGCGTTGCTAAATTTAATGGATTTTTCTCAATTGTATTAGTACGACTATAGAGGCTAGGAGAGAAGCTACTTAAGAGTTAAGGTAATCTACCTACGGGCTTCATCTACACGAGATTTTACAAACGGGTATAACCTGAAGTGTTAGCCAACCCCTAAACCCTTGCCACGTGAGTGTTAGATTGATTCCCAGGCCCTTCTGTCAGTACTAGGTGAAAAAATGGCGTTACCTGGTAAGAGGCAGCAGGCAACTCTTGGATTCATTTGAACTATGATCGCTGTAGAATTCGATGAAAAAGTTTGCTCAAATTGCTGCAAATTGTCTTTCCTAGATTTCAAAATTTTCCGGGGGAGGACCCCTGCACCCCCTAAAAATGCGGTCACTGATTATCTGCTTGTCGACTTCAGCCCCCCCCCACTTTAAATCCGTTCCTATACGCCTCTGCTTGTGTGGTAACCCCTCGTATTACTCTACTGCTTATTTTGCTTTACCTTTCGCGTGATATATCCACAACTGTTGTGGTGACCTTATTTTATTTTAAAATTGGTATAACTTGATCGTATTTTATCTCAAACCAGAGAAGCGTTACACCATGTCTTATACTAACCTTCTTGCTTTCCAAGTACTCCATGCCGCGCGCAATTTGGAAAGCAAAGGACACAAGGTCGACCATAGTGATATCGCTCTCCTCTTTCTCTTTCTCTGCAGTCAAACTGCTTTCTTCTGTTGAGGTGTCTACATAATCAGATTTCGTTGGCCTTCGTTTACGTAAAAATTGACGCAAGTTTCCGAAATTCGCGTATTCAATAACAATGTACAACGGACCTTAAGAAAGAAAAAACTACATGTGAAAATATAACCAATGAAAAGCAAGAGAATAATTCAAGACCAATCAGCAAACGGTTGCGAAAAGCGCGCGAAAAATTATCATATGGCGCTAGTTTTGTTTCATGAGGTTTTATGAAACGTCTTTTGGTTACTTATCATTCAGAATTTAAACACATAGAAAAAAAAATCCCCCGTAAAATGCACTGACGTTTAAAACATGGCGAGTTAGGGAGCTGTCATTAATTCTACCCGGGAGGGAGACAGCCGGGTTTTCGCATTCCTTAACTGTTAGTCTTGAACAACTGAAATCCAAACTATATATACATGTACATAATTTCTGGGGGCAAGGGGTTCTCAAAACAACTTTTTTTTTTATGTGATATGGATATTTCATGGACTTACATATAGCGTATATCAATTCCTATATTATAAATATTTGTTTTCTGCGATTACTTTTGATACTAATCAAAAAGGTTTCATGGCGCATCAAAGGTTTTCCAAATGTTTTCGTAGCCCCACCAACTTTTGATTTATAGTTTCATGGCCCAGCACTTTTCCTTCTGCCCCCCTCCCTGGTGGAATTAGTGACAGTTTTGTTTCCTTTTGTAATTCACCAAAGGTCGATTTATTTATAGATGCTATGGAACATTGTTGAAGAATATTACTTGAGTTAAAAGAGTTATAAACGGCTGTGTATATATATAAGCAAGAAATAATTCACACGTGAAATGCAAATGAATTCTGAAAACGCAAAAAGGACTCGCTTTTTCCTCGCTTGTTTAACGATACAAACAACTCGTGAACATATACAGTATTATTATATAGATGGGAGTGTTTTACTAAGAAATATGCAATGACATATTTTCCATATCCTCACTAGTGAAGATATCGATCACGTGATTTAACATTTTCCCACCTTTTGCATTGAATCTATATAATAAACACTGAAGAAAATTACACGGTGGCTTGAAGATATATGAATTTTATCTTCGCACCACCATGTAATATCCTCTATATCTGAAATAATCTTATAGGCAACACATTTTATTTCGTTGCGTATATATCAACAACACACTTCCCTTATTATCTACTTAACCTTGACCTAATCTAATAATCTACTCCCACTTTATGTAATATAATATGTATTTTGTTATTCGAATTTTAACTTGAAATCTTTGCCGTTTGTAATCGTTTACTCTATTTGACCGTTTATGTAATCTTACACTTACTTTCTATTTGAATATGAATCTATACATATATGTATACCGATAATACGGTCGGGTATTGTACGAGTTTCGGATGTATGAATAAAAATGCGAGAAACGAGTAAAATGCTCGACCGTATTATCGCTAGCTAAAACCATTCAATGGGATATTTATTATATGACTGTTCAAACAAAATAGACAGTTCACATCCGACATTTTACTTTGGATTTGCCATACAAGGCAGATTTTATCTTTACTAAACCGGTTTAAGTAGTGTTTATTTCGCTCCTGGATTTGACCAGTTCCCTTAGCCTTATTAGGAAAAATGACGCCATTGTCATATATATATATATATATATATATATAAATAAATAATATATATATATATATATATATATATATATATATATATATATATATATATATATATATATATATATATATATATATATATATATATATATATATATATATATATATATATATATATATATATATATATATATATATATATATAATTAACAAATAGATTCCATTTTGCCGTTGTCTGTTCAGTTATAGATGCACAGATGACGTCAGAACGGGTAAGAACAAAAAAGTGGCCCACGAGACGCAGTCGAGTGGGTCACTGATGTTCTTACCACGTTCTGACGTCCTCTGTGCATCTGTAACTGAACAGACAACGGCAAAATGGAATCTATTTGTTTTATACAATAAAAATTGAAAACAAACCATTCAAAAGGCTTATTAGCTCTTTGCCACTTTCTGGGGCATGAAAAAAGATAAAAGCAGTCGGCTGACGTGATATGGCGTGATATGGCGTGAGCTGACGTGATCCGTGCATCTGTCCTTTAATAGATCATGGGCAACAACCAATGAGAACGCGCGTAGTAAACAGGTTATTGTATATATATATATATATATATATATATATATATAATATATATATATATATATATATATATATATATATATATATATATATATATATATATATATATATATATATATATATATATATATATATATATATATATATATATATATATATATACGTAAGTATAAGAAACGTTAGCTAATAAAATGTTCGATGAAATTGTAGTATTCCTCTTTCATAATGGTGACCCAAATTAAATATTATTTTATATTCATTTAAATTGGTTTAGGCTAAAAGGGATGACTAAAAAGGACCTTTCTGTTTTTGTTTGGTCTTTACTTTTGGTTATGTATAATAGGGTTAGCTACGGTTAGGATTAAGTTTAAGGTTAGGATCAAGGTTATGGTTAGGGTTGGATTAGGTTTATTATTGGGATTAGGGTTAGGATTATTATTGGGATTAGGGTTAGACTAGTTCTTGAAAATGAGAAGGTCCTTTTGAGTCATTCCTTTTAGCCTTCACCAATTAGCCTTTCTGACCTCGTTCGCGTGTGTCCGTAATTCCAACGAATCTTTGCTTTGTAACGAGGCCAGAAAGGCTAATTGGCATGCATATAAAAAAATATTTAGACTGGCTTTATGACCAGGTCGGTTTTCTTTGACGTACACGAGCATTATAAATCACTTAATACTCCGGAATTTTAAGCATCTTAAAGCAGGGAAGGGTATTGAATTCAGTAGGGAAGACAACAGGTGATAAATTATTAAGTTAAATTCTGCAATTATTATTACATTGAGTCGGTTTCCTTTGATATACCGCGGGATGTATGCGCCATACATCCCTATGAATACTAATAAGATAAGAAACGAAGAAAAAAATAGGAAAATCTTTGTCCAAGGTGGACAAAATCGACAAAACTTTCTTGGAAAACCTCCTCAATCATGAACTAAATCAGATAGATTCCTCGAATGTCGGGCTTTATGCTATATATAAAGCCCGAGGACGCGCACTCCTTCTCGGGATCTAACTCTTACTTGGCAGTACATCAACTATATAACCTCCCTGGGATGTTGATGAAAATTTCTCTAATGAGAGAATGTCAATCATTAATCCCTTATGAACTAAAAGTTGAGTGCATCCAAGTAAACATGTTTATATTTATCAGGGCTGCAAATAAATATTTTTTCTTGACATGACAGATGTCTGACCAATTCCCTATTTTGGTAGGACTTAACTTAAATTTTGTCGGACATAAAATTTTAATAAAATTTTTCAATGATAAATCACTAGCTATATTGTCATCAACCTTTTTCTTTTGTTTATATACATTCATGATAAGCGGGTTTAATAGCGTGGCGTCTGGCTGCTGTTAATAGCTCAAAATACGGACAAACAAACCATATCGAACATTTAAAGGAACTATTATAAAACTTGCATGGGAATCGCCCAAATTATGGTGGTGCTATTTATTAACTTCGCCAATAATACAAGACATACGAATTTTCTCCTCCTGGTGCATACGATCGAGTGGATTCACGACTTACAAAACTATTGGACCGTTTGTGCTATGGATGTTTGCAATCGAAGCCTTGAGACGCAGAACACAAAGGTTTGTTTGACGGACATGTTGATACCACAAACAAAATAAGTAAATGAATTATTTGAGAGTAATGACAATAACAATTAATGATTTGGCAGGACATCGCAACAGCCTAAGCCAATAGGCCATTAAGCGGTTGCTATTAATAGCTCAAAATGCGGACAAACAAACCAAATTTGACTCACAAATGAGCTATTTCCTTTTGTTATGGCCGCAATAATTATGTGTAAATGCGGACAAACATGGCTACTGACGTCATCTGGACGGAATGCTATTCCGCGGTGGTCTGATTAGCGCGTGTTAAAGATTGTTTACACTTGAGCATATGATCGAAGAAGTTTCTCTTTCAACATCATGAAGCAGAATTTTTTCTTGATCAGAAAATATTTTATCTGGAGGGACATCATGTCCAATCAAAATTTGGTTTTGTTTCGATATCCGACAGGCCCGACAGTAATTTGCAGCCCTGATTTATTCTAATTTCAATCTAAAATTGAAAATTGTTCAAACACAGGGATTTCAGAAAACCGTTTTTGATGGCAATCCTTAGAAAACCTCCCTGATCATGACATGCTTTTATAAATCGGGCGGATTAATAGGTTAAAAGTTATTCTATATAACTGATGCAAAGCCTTTCTGAAAAAAAACAACTAAGATTTTTATATAGAATAACTAATAATCTATTATCTCCCCAGATTTCGCTCAGCTCTAAATTCAAGATGGCGACTTCACTCATATATTTTTATTGTATTTTTTGTTATCGATATAAAAAACACGCTTCATTTGACTCTGAACGTCATTCACCTGGACGATAATGATACTCCTGGGTTCAAACCATTTACTTCGTTTACTTTAACTTATCTACCTCGGTTTCGGTGACTATTCTTTCATTTGTTTGCAGAAGCAGAAATTAGTTAGAAAGCAGAAACTTTGATAATATGTAAATGCGTTTAATGCTTGAATCTGATTGGCTACGCTACTCGCTATATGTCATATATTATCGATAGCCATGCCGTGTTTTATGTCTCGTTTTTCGATATAATTTTGAAGAAATAACGAACATAATTTAGTTCCTTCTCTCTCATTAGCTCTCACTTCACAATTGAGAGCGAATAAGATAATTGTTATTTAGATGCATTGGTAATGTATATTGTACAAGATGATATTCGAGTCAACTGAACTCAAATCTTAATCCTCAGAGAATGACATATTTCTCAGAGGCATTTTCTGACGATTTGAGCTTGACAAACATGACATCCATGTATCGAAGGCAATCGTTATAGTAAATAGAAATCTTAGGAATTTGAATATAATATTAGGTTACTGTGAGACGCTTAGGTGTCAAACAAATTATTTTTAAGTAATGGTACTTATAGTTTCGGATTTCCGTTGACAATGATTCAAGTCAAGTGACTTGACCTCAATTAAGAAGGAGACAGCGTTCAGAGTATGAGTCTTTAACAGACGTGATCAATCTGAGAACAGAGCAGTGTTGGACTGGCCTTCGTGCAATTGTGCGCAATGTCATGGCACAAGTGGCATCTCGTGAGCCATGAGTTCAGGACAACACAGACAATGATAAAAATAGATTTAGATAATTTGCATGACTTATGAATCCTTGAGTTGAGAGTCGGAAATAAAATGCCTTTCCATCTCAAAGATCTCTTATTAGATCCTTATAATCAAAAGAGTTCAATCAATCATTCAATTTGTTTAACGTCGGACCACCAAGATTTGCCGTCTTCATGACGTCACAATTGTCATTTCGTGAGGTATTATAGTGATCTCTAGTGAACTTTGGTCCAGCAAGCTACTGCTCTGGTCTTTATAATACCTAAACCATAATTGCATGGGTACGAGGCTATACTACCTCCGCTGCAACTTTGACTTCAATAAGCCCACAATATACCACACATACCGGCCATTTGCAATATTGCACAATTGCCTTGGATTTCAAAGCAGCACTTTCCTTGCGATAGAAGAGTTAGACTGACATCTATCTGGGGTAAGACAATTACATTAATTCATTACGCACAACCATGGGCGAATGAAGCATGTGCAGGGGCCGCTTCGTGAGGTATTATAGTGATCTCTAGTAAACTCTATATATAACTGGAGTTTTATGTTCTGGTCTTTGAGCGGGAAAAGTAAAAAAAAGTGAAACCAAACATGGCGGACATGGAGGCCGATGTTATACGACAGCGTCAGTTCCAGGCCTTTTCACGACATTGAACTTTAGGTTTTGTTTGGTTACGAAATCATTCTACAAGAACGAACGAAGTCCTCCAACAAAGTGAAACCGACAAACATTCAGTAACCGAGTACGTAAAAAAGGATTAGACTTCTTTCGTCATTTTGTGTTAATTCTGCAATTTGTTTCTATAAAAAATGTGCCATTTATGTTTTCAAAATGAACATAGTACGTAAACAAAAATAGAAAAGTTGCGTGAGAGAGTAAAACTGACGAGTGACGTACGTACAAAGTCACCTCCATGTCGGCCATGTCCGGCTTCACTTTTTCCCCGGCCAAGACCAGAACATAATCTTCCAGTTATAGACAGGGGCTGTTCGATTAAGGCCCCTGGGGCCCTGGGGCAAATTTAGATTGTGGGGCCCCAAACATCTGAAAGTTAGCAGGTTGCACTCCAGTCTCTGGTGCTGCAGTGTATGGGAACAGTTATCGCTTATCAGTTACTAATATAAATATTGACTGCTGAGTCTGGGGTTTATTTTCTTTATTTTATGACGTTAAATCCGTAGGTACACTGCATTAGACAATAGGCATGTGTTACTGTTACTGATCTATATCATGATTCTGTAAAATATTGCAAGATTTTTAATTTTTTAAATTATTTTTTGCTTTTGTGGTCTGTTTTTTCCTGCGTTTCAAATTTGAGCTGGGCCCTCAGAAGCTCGGGGCCCTATGGAGCTCGGGGCCCTGGGGTACGTGCCCCAGTTGCCCATATTTTAATCCGCCCCTGGTTATAGATAGAGCTCACTGTAGTGATCAAATTGTTGTCGTCAACCACGCAAATCAACCAGAGAGTGGAAGGTTAGGGTCATTGGTTTATCGGGATAAGCTTCAAACCGCAATTTTTTTCAGCGGCCCACAGCCAAAGTTCACGTTTACTATAAGACTACTCTCCGTGGTTGATGACAACAATTTGATCTCCATTATACCTCCTTTCGTGTGAAATGGGTCACTTTGTCGAGATGACGTCAGTACCCATGTTTTTCCGCATTTATTCATAATTATTGCGGCCATAACAAAAGAAAATAGCTCATTTGAAATAATTTGTGAGTCAAATTTGGTTTGTTTGTCCGCATTTTGAGCTATTCAGCAACTGCTTAAAGGGCTATTGGCTTAGGCTGTTGCGATGTCCCTGCCAAATCATTAATTGATATTGTCATTACTCTCAGTTCTGTTTTAAGTGTTCCATATGCATTTAGTCTTAGAACATATTGAACCAATCTTTGTGAAAGATTTTTAACAAATTAGTTGACTCTAATTCTTAAAAACAACGTCTAAAATGTTTTTTTTAGAAAATAACAAATATGAAAATGTGTTAAAAAACTGAAATAATTTGTTTTCGTTTAGGCACTTCACTAAATCAAGTGTGTAACAGGCCGTCATGTATTTCTACTCCCCCTGAATTACCGATGACGTTATCTGCCAAGAAAACAAGGCTTCCGACAATAGACCGCGGTTCACTCGTTATTTACGATAACTTTTCCTTCATTTTGAAGTATATTCTTTCTAGCAACTTCCATTTTTCATTTCTAGTCTATTACCATGGTAACCTGGTCTATAATTTCTAGCGCACATCACCAGTCCTTACCGTTTTGCGTGCAACAACCAATGAGATTAACTATGTTCTTGTGTTTCCCAATGTTCTTCATCGTATTCATTTCTGAGAGTAAGTCGACCAGTTCGACTTCCGTTGCATTTTCTAGAAAACATAGCATATGGTAGTAAGAATCTGAGATTTATCAGAATAAAATCGCTAAAAATAAATCAAGTCTGTCTGTCTGTCTGTCTGTCTGTCTGTCTGTCTGTCTGTCTGTCTGTCTGTCTGTCTGTCTGTCTGTCTGTCTGCCTGTCTGTCTGTCTGTCTGTCTGTCTGTCTGTCTGTCTGTCTGTCTGCTTGCCCACCAAAACCACCACCATCCATATAATACATGTAATCCATAGCTTACCTTTCAACGTCTTAATGGCAACCGTGTGTTTTGCTGGTAGCCCTTGTACACCAACAGCTACTGCCTTGAGGACAAGCCCAAACGCGCCTTCCCCAAGTTCGCCTTCTATCTTCAAATGCTCTCTGTCAATCTCCCACTTCTTGTCCAAGGGTAGAGTGACGTGCGAAAACCCGTCTCCATAACTCCCGAATTTCCCGCGCAAAACTACGTCGCCAGTGAATGAGTCGCCTGAAGACGGGACCGAGTTCAACGGCAAGGAACGCCGGACGGGGGAGCGGGGCAGACTTTTGCCTTCTTGTTCGAATATCACTCGCATTTCTTCTTCTTTCATTGTGAGTTTGCGACGCAAATGCCGACGGTAGATTAACGCCATGACCAACAAAGCAAACACAACAACAGCTACTATCACGGCACCAACTAACCAACCATTTATCGCGACACTACTCGTCGGGCGTATTGCCGCAGAGGATGCTGCAAATTAACACATAGAGGGAGAAATGTTTATAGGGGAACTGTACCCAAAAAATAAATATATAATATGAAAGAACTCGTAAAATGATAGAGTAACATCTTTTACAACTTTCCCGTATTTTACTTCGTTTTTGAAATATTTCAGTTTGTTTGATATGTAAATGAGATGGTCTCTGACGTCAGGTGCAGGGCAGATCTCAGTGATTGCTAAGTTTACAACGTTCATTATCATGAGGAGTTATTATACGCACATTTTCAAGTAAATTTGTGGAACAAACTTGAAGATGGAACTAATATTTTAATGAGTGAACATTCTCTACCAAACAAACTGAAATATTTCAAAAACGAAGTAAAATACGGAAAAGTTGTAAAAGTGTACTCTATCATTTTACGAGTTCTTTCATATTAGACAAACTTAATTTTTGTTGCCAATGTCATTTAACTCTTTACTGTCCGGCTGAAAAACATCCAAAATTGAACTACCTCTTTGTTCTATTGATATCTCGGGAAATATCCATAATTGTTGCGAAACCTATACCAATGCTTTTGAATTTTCCGAACAAGACACATTATGTTGATAATAATTAGCATTAATTATCATATCAGAGTTGTTTATGAAATCATATCAAATTTGGCGTGTGAGTGGGGATCTCATGTCCCTGGCGCTTGTCGCGTTACCGTGTGCCGTGTTTTTCGATTGACGACTTCGGGGGTCTTCTATGACCCCTTTTGACTGGGCCGGACAGGAAAGAGTTAAACGTCAATTTCTACATATTAAACGACAATTTGTACGTTTTTAACGTCAATTTTTACGTGTTAAACATTAAACGTCAATTTTCTACGCCATTAAAATGGCAAAACTTAGCAAACTGGATTAAAACGCAGGTTATGATGTCATGGGATTTTTGAGGCTATGATGTTCGAAAGTAGTTTCGACTCATTCCTCCCAAACGAGTTTGGCCGAGACCGAAATGAAATGGCCGAGGCCATTTGAGTGGAGGATCCTAAAATACAAACTTTATTATACACATAATATACAACCATTATTTCAACGAATTTCGAAAACAAACTTTGCACGATTATTATAATTCGTGTGATAACTAAATTAGGTAGTTGCCCCTTGAAGTAAAGTTGTAAAGGTTTTGCTGTGCAAGCAGTGTTAATTTGTCAATACTCAGACATACTTTTTGGCAAAACATTTACAGCATGATAACTTTGACTTTCTTTTTTTTTTTACTCGACGGACTACGTGAGGTAAACCTAATTATATTTACTTACGTGGTACAAGTATTATACTAAGAAAGGTGTCTTTTTTCACCACTCCTTTGGAATTTCCCACAACGCATGTGTAACGTCCTGCGTCCGCTGACGTCGTGTTGTAGATCGTCAAGTAATGCTTGAAAAATTCAGTTTTCCTTGGCGCTGAACTAGTTTCCACATTAATCCTGCCATGCATTTCTTTAAGTCGATCAACTCTTTCAAAACTTGATTTGTTTGTCCATTTATAAAAAACAAAATGCGGTAATGCGTCACCTGCAGCTATGCAAGAGAGGCGGACTGTCTGACCTTCTGTGGCAGTGGCATTTGCAAGATCTTGAACCAGTGGTTTCGACATTATGTATTCTGGAAATTAGAAGGACAAATTAAAATACAGGAGAGCTTAAGACAAAATGTCGGTAAGTAGTAATGAGTTCACTTCTATAGATAATTATAAAATAACAAAAATCCTACGCAGGTTCTGATTGGTCGAGCCTCATTTTCGAGAGACACGAAAAACGAACAGAAAATTACTTTTGTATCTCTGTACTGTTAAAAACATGAATGACATCATTCCATCCAAATACCTGAAAACACCTGTCGTGACGTGATCCATCATCATCCATCACTATCACCCACTATCCTTTACTATCCTTTACTATACTTTACTATCCGTTACTATCCGTTACTATCCATCATTATCCATCATTATCCATCGCTATCCACCACTATCCATCACTATCCATACGAATAATGAAACGACATCATTCATGTTCCTATCACAGCACAGAAACACGCAAGCAATTTTCTATTTGTTAAATAGAGATATTTAACATAATTCATCGCTATCCATCACTATCCATCATTATTATACATCGCTATCCACCACTATCCATCACTATCCATACAAATAATGAAACGACGTCATTCATAACACACAAGCAATTTTCTATTTGTTAAATAGAGATATTTAACATAATTCATCGCTATCCATCGCTATCCATCAATACCATCACTATCCAACGCTATATATTATTATGTATCACAATCAACAATTATCCTTTACTATACATCATTATCGGTTACTGTCCCCATTATCCATCTTGACATTTTATTATAATGTCATTTCAAAACTTACCAAACACTCTGATTCTAAAAACACGCGTCCGATATCCCAAAGCATTGCTAACGTTGCACATGAATTTTGCACTTTTCACCAGATGTTTCAAACTTCGGATAAAAGGACGAACTCGGTTCTTGAGTAGCTTGTAAATACCTGTTGACTGATTGACCTTGTACCATTTGATCGCGGGCTTTGGGTGCGCATGCACTGAGCAATCGAGCTTTGTGGATGACGAGAAGGGGACTGGGAGGGTGCGTTCTGTTTGGTTCGGGTTTTTTATAAAAACTAAAAGAAAGTATAATAATGATATAAAAATGTTGTACTGCGTAGTCAGTGTAGAAATACAATTACAATACTCTAAAAGGTTGGTGTACTGCCAAAAAATGCAACATCAAGGCCTTCCGGCTGGAATTGAGCTCTGACCACTGAGCTACGGAGGCCGTTGCCGAGAGTCTAGTCACGAGTTCTGTATATATATAGTGGTGGTAATGCCGGGATAAGCTTCTCGGTATATTACAAGTCATATTTTGCATTTCACTAGATTAAACTGCATGTTCTAAGGATTTATGGTGAACGAACATTTCGAGTGTTGGAATATATACATTTTAAGACCAAATCGGGACCGGCTGGAATTGAACCCGTCAGAGCAGTGCACGTATATATATATATATATACCAAAAATCGTATGTGAAAATAAAATCACTAAGTAGGCGTAAGGTTTAAGAGCGCTCAATACCATTGGGGGGATCATATAATTGAGGTCGAATGCTGTTGCTACTCTGAGTTTCACGCCATATCACATATGCGATTTTCAGGCAACTGACAGATTAGGTTCCACTATTCCTAAGCTAATTGAGTTGGTGTTTCGTTACATGTCGGCTCTTCGAAAAGAGTTCAGATCGTTTATTTAAAAAGTGTTTCTTCTTTGCTTTCATTAATAGCAGTTTTTCTTCTAGGCATAAATTGCATCGTTTTGATTGTGCTATATATATATATATATTATATATATATATATATGAGGTATGAACTAAATTAGCACAACTTTCTTCTCGATTTTCTATTAAAATACTGATTCATTTGAGAAGTTTAGATCAACTAAAAATAACAAATCGACACTTCAAAAGTATGTTTTGAATAATGAAAAATCCCTTCAAATCAAATTTTCGATTTATCGTACATTTGCCGTTATCTAATGTAAGCATTTGAAATTTTAGCTTGATGACGTAACTAGTTTTTCAAGCTTTGGGGGTGTTTATATGGAGGGTAGGGCTAACCCTCTTCACCGAGATCTCGCCTCTCAGTCAAACCATAAGGCATATGTAAAATTTTGTTTTCGTTTATATGAGAGGGCCAGCCCTCCTTGGCGAGATCTCGCTATTGACTACCCGGGATCTCGCCTAAGGGCTGGAAATTTTCCATGTCCGTACACGCGACAAAAAGTTGGTCTTCGCCCGTATATTTTAAGACAACTTTTTATTTATCGAGTTCTGTTTGTTCATACGTAGGTTTTAAATTGAAAACTTGTGCGGGAAAATGGGATTCAGCGGATTACGTGGCAAAATACACGTTGTCAACTCGGTAACAAGTCAACCCTCCTAGAAGGGCTAGCCCTTCTCGATGGAATATTCCCATGTAAACTACGCGAGGTGAAATTCCATCCCTTTTACTAGGGGTAGCCCGACCAAGTGGGCTAGCACTCTTTCATAAAAACAACCCCTTAATCAGCGAAATATTAAATCATTGATATTCCAGAGAGTAGTGTTAGGAAAGTAACGAAAAATGGTTTATTCAAATACAACTACAACAATGATCAAAAGGGCATGCCTCCAACCCTCAAGCCTTCGACGTTCGCTTTAGCCGGCCCCTTCATGGTCCTATGAACAAGGTCTGTTTACTAACTTGGCTGTAACAACTAAACAATATATTGAAGCCGTTGAGTTACCTGGTACATAAGGTGCCTCCGTTGGAGCTATAAAAGAAGAAAAATAAATCGAGTTATGAGAAGGTGTGTCATAAGATATTATTATACTGTACTCGTGCAATCTCTATTGTGATTGGCTAAAAACCTACAGACAATTCTTGATGTCTTGCCACCTACAAAATATCAAAAATTGTCTGTAGGTGATGTAATTGTCTTTGCGTGGCTCACTTCCTAAACTCCCTAAAGCTTCTACATTTATAATTCAGGTATAATAAAACCATTATTGGATTCGGCTTACACGTGATATAAAGAATTATCCAGACCTCTGTCTATATGTTATCCGCCTCAGCCGAACCTCGGTCTGGATACCTTCGGCTTCGGCAGATAACATTGACCTCGGTCTGGATAATTCTTGATTCTTGATGTGACAGTGCAAAAAAAACATTTAAAATATGAAGGATCTAGTGAACGACGCGTATTAATCACGAGATAAACATCGTTTCCTGTTTCTCGAGACAACAGTTTGTTGTAATAAATGGACGTAATGTACGACTATTGTTAAAAAGGTATTTGTTCCACCTGCTTGAGGAAGTCGTTAGAATGGAAGGGTTCAGTTATCCGCCTAGAAGACGCCGTTAATATATTGAGGAAAGGGTGCAGCGGCATCGAAGTTAATTTCTCACTTTCTCGTGGACTATGTACCTCAACACTTGAGTGCTTACAGTATATACCGATGTGTTGGAGTTTAATTAATATCGAAAACACAAACGTCACAAACGACATTGTGTTTACAACAATCTAATTAATCTTCTAAATCAAAAGAAAGAAATAGAGGATATTACATGACCGTATGGAAATACGAATTCGCATCAAGGTTGTTGTTTCTCAGAATTCAGAAGTTTTACAGGAATCATAGACGTACCCTGGCAGGCCAAACATTTTAAAAATGAAAATTTCGGGCACTTTTTGAAAGAAATTTCGGGTAAATTCGGGTAATATTACTGTTAAATATTCATGAAAAATTTATATTTTGAACTGTTTTAATATTAAAGAAATATATTTTAACATTAACATCATATATTAGAGGTGTTTTTCAGTTGCCAGTTTAAAATAGTGCTAAGGGCTACATCACATACGATGGATGAAAAACTCCCCTATTTCGGTGAGGAAACCGCTGAGAAATCTAGTCACATATGAAGTTGCACCTGCCACACTGCATCCGATGATCGACAGTGGACTCTTAATTTTTCGGACAAAAATGTTTTGCCCCCCACACATATTAAGCCTGGTTCATATGAGAGCATAATCATAATCATAAGAAGCATAAGGCAAAACAAAAGAAGAAACAAAGAAAAATTCTCGTTGTTTTATCTTCGTACGTCCCAGAGCAAAAGTCATGCTTTGTTTTCGTTGCTTATGCTTATGTCGCTCGTGTGAACAAGGCTTAACTTGTCAGCTGTACGCCCATGACATGAGGAATAAAAACTCTAACCATATAATCACCCAAATAAAAACTCTAGTCTGTCCTAACCTGAAATATAGAGGATATTATACGACGGTGCCTTCGGAGATACGGATTTTATCTTCGAGCCGGTGTTGGTAATATCTTTCACGAGCAAAACGAACGAGTGAGAAATATTATCATCACGAGAAGATAAACTTCCTATCTTCAAGCGGCCATGTAATGTTCTTTTTATTATATTGAAATAGATGAAATAGCCATGATCATGATAACTTCACAATGTGAAGATAAAAATTATATTTATTTATTTGCTTATTTATTAGAGGCGGGGGTGATTTTCAGAATGCAGAATGCAGATTGCAGAACGAGAAAACTCGTTAGGCGGGAGGTTAGGGTTAGGATCTTTGTTGTTTTGGGGTTGCTTACAATCCAATAACTTATTGGGTACAATGCTAAAATAATGCCAATAATATATTGGTTACAACGTGGGAGAGCTCTCCCACATTCACCAGCAGTGTGTATATTAACAGTGTTAATTAACACATCCTAACATTACCGATATATAGTGACTGCCGCATAGACAGTACATATATCAAACCAACCAATACATCATTGACATTGTAACCTTCGCTCTCCATGGCTGCATGAGTCTCGGTGGCTCAATGGTTAGAGCGTCTCACCAGCAATCAGAAGGTTACAGGTTCGATTCCTGTTCGGGACTCATTTTTCTGAGGATACGAGCTTGACGATCGCCCATATATCGTCATAGTCTATAGTCGCGTTCTGCATTCTGCAAATCACCCCCGCCGATTTATTAGGATCTATATTAGGTTTTGCCTCGTAAACGTGCCTGTGTGACCGCAACAGCGTATACCCCAAATAGTTCGTTCCATTGTTCACAGTAACTAGATATAATTATCTTCACGCATGCATATCTGATTTTTCTGAATAGGATGAATAACATTGATTGATATATAATTGTCCTTATTTAGAAACAGAGCAGCCTCTTACAACACGCGCTTTTTAGGCGGAAAATCTCAAGCGTGGAAAACAAATGCACAATACTTCATGTTCAGCATTTATATAAATTCATGTAAACATATCGAACATGCGCGAACGGACGTGAAGGCACCTTAAATGGCCGCTTGGGCATGTGCCCGTTTATCGTGATTCAATGCTGTAATGTTTGTTTGGAAATGGGAGTATGGGATTATTTTTTATATAATAAACAGAACAATACATGAATGCTTGGACATATTGAATTTATTTCACGTGTTGAAATGCATATCTCACTTGTTTTCTTCCCTCACTCATGTCATGAGAATACTTTCAACACTCGAAATAAATTTCATATTTTCGCACACCAATCCATATATTATTCTAGGTCTGTTCTCGTGGAGGGATGTGTTAAAAAGAAAGACGAAGTAAATCGAATTGAAGTAGAGATATACCATATGATGCTATATCTATTTGGTAACGTTCTCTCTTCCACGTCCAGTACTCTTTAAACCGAATTACATTTATGGTATAGCAACTCTTTCCGACAGATTCCATTTTCCCTTAGCCTTTTAATCATCAGCAGAAGTTAAATGAATATCTTCA
The DNA here is from genome assembly GCA_035772405.1 of Chrysogorgia sp. JL179-B06. Lineage (NCBI taxonomy): Eukaryota > Metazoa > Cnidaria > Anthozoa > Scleralcyonacea > Chrysogorgiidae > Chrysogorgia > Chrysogorgia sp. JL179-B06. The sequence goes on from JAYKKM010000049.1 coordinate 41,465, forward strand.
GTTTCTCCCGTCCCAAGAGAACCAAATTAGATCGAACTACCACTCATCGCGCAAATCGATTCACCTCACTTTTGAAATATCACACATGCTCAGAACGGACTTGACGGGCCTTTATAAAATCGACTTGAAATAGCCATATGATATCATAACTTTAAATGTTATCACTGTACTCACAGATGACTGATTAAAAACTCCAATAATAATAATAATAATAATAATAATAATAATAATAATAATAATAATAATAATAATAATAATAATAATAATAATAATAATAATAATAATAATAATTATTATTATTTTTATTTTTTTATTTATTTTTTATTAATTATTATAACTTTATTCAATAAAATCTCAATTACATCTGAAATTAATTAAAAATTAGATAATACTATATTTTACAAATTAATGATAATTTATTGCATAGAAATCTAACAATCGTCTTTTAAAATCCTCCAATTTTAAATAAATATAATTTTAAAAATAAATAAATAATAATAATAAAAATAATAATAGTAAATGGTTTGAACCTAGGAGTATCATTAGATGTGCGAACTGTGAAGTTGATCGTCCAGGTGACCCGTTGGATAAGTCACCAACAATAGTAAGGAACAGCAAGGATACTAAGAAAAACATTAATAGAAAGCTAAACAACGCGGTCTAGCATAGTAGCCCAATGCTGTTATGTGAGTACGCGTAAATAATATCAAGATATTTCTGATTTTTACCTCTAAAATCCGATATTTTGTGAATGATCAACATACAATAGCGGAGCGCGTTAATCTATTTATAGAACCAAAACTCAGACAAACAAACCAAAATTGAATCTAGTCATTTTCTATTGTTGGAAATGCAAGAATAAACAAGAATAAATTATAGACTCAGACAAACATACATACTGACGTCATTACCGCGCTTCGCTATTCTTGGACGATACCGATGGGCGATCGTCAAGCTCGTATCCTCAGAAAAATGATTCTGACTGAGTCCCTGACAGAAATCGAACCTATAACCGTCTGATTGCCGGTGAGACGCTCTAACCATTGAGCCACCGAGACTCAGATGTAGAGCGAAGGTTACAATGATGTACTGGTTCGATTGATATATGTACTGCCAACTATACAGGGTGTATAATAAAAAGCGCAACCTCGGAATTTCCCAAGAAATCCACTTTGTTGTTATTAGCACAAAAGATTTTAGGCCTCTGGGAATTTAAAATAGCTTCTAATCGTATTCCAAGGGCATAACTGTCGAATTGTTAATAAATAAACAACTTGTTCTTCAACTGCTTTACGTGCTCGAGTTTGTAGTAATTCCAGGGGCGAAAATCTTTTTTGTTTAAGAACACAGTGGATTTCTTGGGAAATTCCGAGGTTGCGCTTTTTTTATACACCCTGTATATCGGTAATGTTTGTTATTCACTACAGCAGTGTATATATTAACACATACAATTCATGAAACTCTAAGGCACATTTATGAACCATGTAGCCTCATTGATTCAGTTTCGAATTATTCCGAAAATATTGCAGTTAAGTGAGTAATACACGATGCTGACCGGCTCGTCAGTACACCATGCGTTGACCTTGATATGTCCAACGAAATATTAGTTACGGTAAAATTAATAAAAATAACAAAACTACGATTCAGAATAATTGTAGACTATTAACAAAGCACATTTTCAAACAAATTACGAATATACTTACAGCCAAAACTTCTTCAAATCACGTTTGATGTCAACTGCCGTTGCGAGCGACACTCTTACGCAATGTCGCTCGCAAAGTTTTGGCTGTAATTATATTCGTAATTTGTTTGAAAATGTGCTTTGTTTATTATACAACTATTCTGAATCGTAGTTTTGTTATTTTTATTAATTTTACCGTAATATTTCGTTGGATATATCAAGGTCAGCATGGGGTAAGTAACGAAGGTCAGCATCGTGTATAATTCGGAATAATTCTAAACTGAATGGGCTATATGGTTTTACCAAGAATTGTATGTTGATCGTTCGCAAAATATCGCATTTTAGAGGTAAAAATCAGAAATATCTAATTGATACCTATTTCTGGATTTAAAAACAAGAATATTATAAAAAAGATAAATTAATGTAGAATCAAATTAGTACTAAAATATACAACATTTCTCGAAGAGTTAGCTTCTCTCTTTTGAGCCCACGTAAGCTTCTCCTTTCGATACGTCAAGATCATTCTCTAATTTTCTATTTTGCATCTTCTTTTATTAAATTTTATTGTTCAAGCATTCAGGTCTATATTCTAGAATATGCATGTCAGGTTTTCCATTCAAATCTTCCAAATTATTTGTCAGAAGATATTGAACAAATCCAGAGACGAGCTTTAAAAATAACTTATATCCAGATCTTAACTATGGAGAAGCGTTGGAGAAGGCAGGGCTAACCCTGCCTTCTCCAACGCTTCTCCATAGTTAAGATCTGGATGATTATACAAGAGAAACTAAGTATGAAGTTATTTAATTTAATTGAAAATGATAATAATCATAAACTTAATAAATTGTTACCTGAAGTTTATATAAGCACAACTAATCTAAGAAAGACGAGGAAATATGTTCTTCCCATGATGACGTCATCGCAGACATCGCTACAACTCAGCGAGATGGCTTGGAAACCAGGTAGAAGAGCTTGGTTTCTATCAGAAGTGCTCCACCTAATTTAATGGTTGTTTCTGGTAGTGCTAACCCTAAAACTAAGTCACGATCTTTAATCCCAAACATGCCCGAAAACCTATAACCCAAAGTATTACACCCATCCACCCCCTCCCCCCGCCACAAGCGTTTCTCGCCGGATTTAGAAAAATTTCAACACTCGCTAAGATGGTGTAATATTTATCGTCGGCTACAATTACTGTTCGGATACTCTTAAGTGATTAATGTACTTTATAATCGACGTAACTTTACGTTTTCACTCTCTTTCCTGCACACGCATTACATCAATCCACATTGAGTATTGAAAAACACTTGGCAACCAATGTAGTTCGTTACGAACTACAGCTCCCGTTTCGAAAATATAGCGAAATATTTCGCTACTTAGTAGGAATTAAAAGTATCCTATATCCATGTTCGTCAATCGTAAGTAGGTCCTTAAATTCCAACGTAGGTGATGCAAGAAAAAAACAAACAAACAACAGAAGAAAAAATCAATAATATTGATCAGAGTAAGTACAAGTGAAAAAGACATTCAAAATCGTTAACCAATTGATTCCAACAGTAGCGAAAAGTTAGCCCCCGCTGCCAACTATATGCTATGTACTGCGCACCCTATATTGATTTTTGGATGATTGCCAGGTGGTTTGGTCACAGTTAGCCTGTTTGGTCATAGGGAGCCCACACAGTGTTACCTGCAGAGAAGGATCGCAAAAAGTGATTAAGTATTCCAATAAGTAGCTGAGTACGTCGCTACAGAAAAATCGCAATTCGCTACAGCTACAGCCACTGTTTTTTTAAAAAGTAGTCCAAACCTGCTCGCTATTCGTGAAAAATATAGTTCGCTACCATGGTGAACTATTACAACGGTATAGTTCGCTGCGATCCATCCAAGCATATTCGTGTTTATAATATAAACATCTGCTAAATATGAGTTATTCTGCAATCTGATTGGTTCTTATACTAGCAAGGTATCAACTCATATGTGATTAGCAATGAAAAAACAAAATGGTGAATGTTTTGCTAAACTGAGTGAGAATGAAATCAGGTATTTGCTTGATAAAAATAACACAAAAAAATACCTAAAATACCAAGAATTTCTATAATCTATATTATAAAACAATTATATACCATTCTCTCTCGTCGTATATGAGCTCATAGCCAACCTGCAGCGTTCAGTTATGAGCTCGTATGTGACATATACGACCCGAGCTCGTGTATAATTATTAAATACAAGAAATGGGAATACAACCCAATCGACTACAACCCTTTTGACTATATGCAATTAATCCATTCCGCGTATAAACTCATAAATCATCAGTTATGGCGAGTCATTTATCTTCAGACCGATAATTATACTAGCGCACGATTAAAAATAAACGAAGCTGCGGTATATGGCATATATAAACCACAAATCTACATTGCGGCGGGGGTGACAAGGCTCTCTCTCTCTCTCTCTCTCTCTCTCTCTCTCTCTCTCTCTCTCTCTCTATATATATATATATATATATATATATATATATATATATATATATATATATATATATATATATATATAGTATATAGCTCATGTTGAAAATAATAATGGACTCTTGCCTATAGTTATAAAGCCCCATTACCCATATATAATTTTCTATGTGATTGTCACCTTCATGTACGTGACGGTGCAAAGAGGCGTTTTGGCCGCAACATTTACGTGGACGCTACGAGAATGATAAAGGTGATCTCGAAAACCGTATCGCGTAAATATAGAACTTAAGGTACTATGTTAGTATGTTTACACACTCATGCAATTCATCGGGCCGATTCCGTATCCTAGTGTATGTTATGTAGTGGATTTACTCATGACAATATGAGGACATTTGTTGGCGAATGTTCGGCCTTGTTGCCGCAATTACATAATATACATGAAGATAAGAAATCGGCGCAATTAATCACAGTATGCATGTAAACCGAATAAACGTAGCTTAAGCGGACTTTTCGCACTGACTTATGCGGTGTTATTAGGATTTAGACTAGTATAACATGAAGACTATATAGTTCAAAATGACTGGCCGCATGCATTAGTGGAATAATGACCGATTACTACAGCGCAATGAGAACTATATAATTGCCCTCTTTCTCTTACATCAATATCAAAGTCGTGCAAAGAACTTACAGTTCATCGCTTTTTGTTTTCTAATGATTATGGAATTTCAAATCGCTAACCTGTATAAGACAAGGTAATTCCTGTGGACAAGAGGATTGCGAAGAGACAGAAGTCAGCGAGATTGCCAGAGAATTCCAAGATCCTGCGTCTCCCAAGGAACCGCGGCCGCATTTTTCGATATCTCCCGGCTACGAACGATATAACAAGCCTACTTCGGTCAATTTCCCTTTCCTTCCGTTCTGTGTTTGCCTGTATAAATCAACGAAGACACTTGTCTGAGAACGATATAAGATCCGTATAATCTGCAAGAACAATTGTCTGGCTTTGCTCACGAGAAACTACGCCACGAAGCTTCAAGTGGATTTAAGTTGATTGTTGTGGCCTGATTAACACGTACCCAAACACGTCTGCTGTTGTGATCCAATAAAAACATAGAAACACATGAGTGTTCCGTTGACAGTACTTTGAAACATATAAAGAGAACTTAGAACCATAATATGCTGCTGGAATTATTTGTATGTGTGGCCACATGAATTTTGAAACTCGCATAGGCAACGGTGCCACACAGCATGGGCGGTTATCAGATTATGTACCGCAACGGATTATACGTCAATCGTGACAATGAAATGCTAGTTCGATCTCTTGATCTGGTATATTCCTTTACTGAGACTCACATAATATATCCCCAAATCAACTGATATTGAGATCTTATAAATGCCAAGTTCTTGATATGCGTTTCCCGTGGTGAGTGGCACCGACACCAAATGATATAAAAATAAATGAAAAAGGAACTAACCAGACGCCGCAAAATTAAACGCGACGCATTGAAATGATACCACAAACCCTGCGCAAACCAATTTTCACGGCGCAGGCGAGGGGGCACAGGTGTCGTTTTTTTCTCTCTCTTTCTCTCTCGCCCAGCTGCCGGTTTTCACTCACAGATATTAACTTTAAGCTGCTTTGTTCGTTAACGATTCTTAACTTTTCTCTCAATAAATACTACTTAAAGAATTGCATGTTTGCGTTATGGATCGCATCCTTCCCCATGGAGCGTCGTCCTAGTCGAGGTAATCCGATGCTTTCTCGATGCTTTCTCGATATATGAACAAACTGACAAAACCAAATACTAACCCTAACTCTACTAACGCTAATACTAACTCTAATACTAATCCTAATACTATCCCTAATACTGATTCGTGTAATTAATGCTATAACACGTTTCCATTTCAGTTGTGTATCTATCGAAAGAGCCGGTAATTCGATCATATATACATTAATAGATTTTTAATTGCAAGTGGGCAACTTACATATAGACGGCAAAGAGGCTCGCATGGAATTCACCAAACACTCGTGTCCAATTAGCACAAGCGAGGCAATATATCAAAAACGAACTATAGGGCTCCGTTTCAAATGTCGAAGGTTCATGAGCTTCATGTGCCGAGCCTATAGCAAATGAGCAAAATCCTTTGTTCAACGTCATTTGCATTAGGTTCGGCACATAAAAGAAGCAAGTTCGACGTTTGAAACGGGCCTGAATAATCGCTGGATAATGCCACACATTTAAGGCACTTTACACCTGAGTAGTACATATGGAATCTGGACAACCTTGTGGTTTAAGTCACGTGACGTTTGACTGGACAACCCGCTGTGTACCTCGCTGTGTACAGCCTCGGATAGTAGTGAGATATGAGTGTGGTTGTATTCAGGCTGTACTGGCTATACGTTGCACGTTGTAAACTCTAAAACGTTTTTTGCCACGCAAGTTGTACGGGGGGGGGGACTATACGAGTGTAATATAGGGCCCCTGCATGTTTCAACGGGAGACAAAGTGTTGCCTTTAATAACATTAGTATACAAAATTGTATTAAAGACTTTGCGTCTTCTCGGATAACGACGTTAAACCGTAGGTCATCGGAGCCTCAGTAATTGGACATTCAAGTCTGGGGTCTCCGGTAACCTGGAACATTTAAACACTAGCCTCTCGGTTCGGATGAAATGGGGAAAATATCCTACGTTATCGAATTTAAAATATATTGATACTGAACGGTATCCAATTTTCCGAACTAAAAAGTAAAAAAAAAAAACGATACTTAATGATAGAGACAAGCCGATGAAAAAAATGGCGTCGAGTGATTGTTTAATAGTTTATACCTGAGATATTTCACGCATGAACCATGGCAACACTGCACCATGGAGACACTGCGGCACCTGTATGGCGATATACTGCTCTGGAACATTCGAAAACGATTTTTAAAAACCCATTTTCTCTCGTGTTTCCTATTTGGTTTGGCAGTTAAAATGCATTATTTTGACAAACAAGTACCTTTCTTTGACATACATGCAGTTGTTGACGGTGTTTTTCACGCATGTTGTTCTCGAAGGCAAAGAAAACAACTGCGAGCGATGAGAAAGGCTATACGGAAGACAGGCATGCTGTTCAATCCCACAAGCGAAAGAACATTTCAAACGAATATAATGAAAGAAACGTTTTGTTCATGATTTTTCCCACAGACGTTTATAACACATATCAATATAGATTTACAAGTTTCTATCAAACTTGAAAAATTTACGCTAAAACAATTAGACAACTCGGCTCCTCCCAGCTCGTTGTCCTCGTTGACAATCTGCACGTCATAGAAAACTCGGACTAGTTGTCTAATTGTCTAATTGTCAACAATAAACAATATAAAACACATTAAACTTGGCCGTGAACTCGTTTCTAACTCAAAACTGTCGACAGCCATGATCATGAGGGCACATGGAATAACGCAGACGCGCAAACTCGAAATATAACGCCGTGATCCCGCAAAAACATTTAATTCACAAATGCCGTAACTTTTTCACTCTACTTTAGTGCCCAACTTCCCTTACCTCAAAATAGTAACTTAAACTGAGTGTTATAAACGTACAGTGTGGAAATACAAATCACAAATAACTCTAAACTAAGGTTGGCGTATTGGCGAAATAGTGCGTTGTAGCTGGGAGGTCTAACATTTCTAACAAAGGGCTTTTGTCAGCGAGACGTACCGTGTTTTTTCTAACGGGGTCAAACACTTGAATCAAGGACAAGGTAGTTTTTTTCATAACTGCTTGAACCATCGAGTGAACTGTTCCAACCATTTAGACACACGGACTCAGATCATAAGTAGAATAAATATTTCTTCTAAACCGGCAAAGAGAATAAATAGTTTAGCTGTGAATCATCTCGATATTGTACATCGTGTTTTACATGCAATCTTGGCGTTGTCAGGACGACGTGTCAAAGCAGCTTGTCAGAGCCTATATCAGGAGGCTGCATAAAAACTGAGGAAACAATGGCCAACGGCGTATGAGTATCGTTTATTTATAGTCGAACACGTAGGATAAAGGTTGCCCTATTTATCCGAGCCAGAGGCTCGTGTTTAAGCCTCCGTTTAAGCTGCTATAGATATATTCAGTTTATCACTAGCTCTTGGATGAACGGAAAACCCAACTGATAGTGATAGGGGATTCCGATGGCCTACGATTTAAGGTCGTTTTACGAGAAGACCCGAAAATCTTACTATTGTCTGGTGTTGTTGCAAAGGCATCATGAAAACCTATATGAATGCCAATCTTACTAACCTCGGATCTCTCAGCTCATAAGACATGTGTGGAAACCACACCAAAACAGCTGGTCTTAACAATGACCGTATATATAGGAATTTCCTGTGGTGAGACAGAAATCAAATTCACATCGTTTACACTTGACTAGAGCAATAGTATATCCGGATTTGCAATAAATCCGCGTACTTTGATAGCCGTATTCATTTCCCGGATTCCGATTTTCCCGGATTTATTTTGCCGTTTACGCCAGAATAATGAATTCCAAACAGCTTTACGACGAATCCGGATACTTTTGAATCCGTATCGTATGTGAATATCTTGAATCTGAACACTAGCTAATCAAAACAAATGACTCGTGTAACGAAACGGTCTCTGTGATGAATCCAGATTACTTTTCTCACCTGCATGCTTTACTGTATATAGTTATCGCCAAATGTCCCTGAATTCATTTGTTAAATGCAAGCGACCGAGTCCGACTATCTCTTCGTGTAAACGCGGTCAGTTAACATAAACCAGAAACAACCAAAGGCCAAGTGTTGAGATATGTTTTATAGAACTAAAACTACGAATGGCGTCTGTCAGTAAAGACTGTTTACGATAAAAAAAGATAACATTCAAAACAGGGCTGCAAAATTACCCCTCAAAAAGGAATTAATTACAATTACAAAATTACCCTCGAGCTCCGAGAAAAGTTATTAATTACAAATTCCTTTACGTAATAATGTAGACCTTGTGCCAAATAAATTCCTCACACCAGAAATGAAAATGAGACAAGGTTTAATGAGAGGAATGAGGTTGGGTTTCAACTTTTAACATAACAATTGTTATTATACAACATTACATTATTAATAGAACAATTAAATTTGTTCATCAGGCTCTGGGTTGTGCTCTGGGTGTCAATTTGACTATTCACCAGACACCAGATACAAGATTGGCTCTTCCACAGCTATTGGATTTTCTCTAGCCTGCAGATAACTCGGCCGTAAATTGGTAACAACGATTGTTTCTAAATCTTCTGCCAAATTATTGATACTAACGTCTGAGATTTCGCTTTTGAATTTAGCCATAAACGTTCAAATAACCTATTTGACACGTGTTGAGAGTGTGGGTCACGGGGACAACCTCATCCCCAGCCCCCTGCAGGGTGTACTCTATTTTCAAGAAGGCCTTTCGCCATAGCATGAGCCATAATACCTATGTGCTTAAGCATGTTTCCACGTCAAACTTTAGTTGTGTTCGTCTGTCGATAGGTATTCTTCGATGGTAAATAACATATTTATGAAAGATTTAAGGAAAGGAATTTGTAATTTTCTTCTGCAAAAGAACGCGTTCCTTTGTTTTTACTTTAAAATTACTACAATTGTAACGAGTAGCTTTGCAGACGTTGTAATTTTGTGTTTAATTGATGGACCGGTTCAATTTAGGGCTCAGGTAATGCGAGGATGTGTTGGATGCGTCGAGAACCTTCGCTGATTATAGCCATCATATAAACAAATACCTCCCGGCCTGTAATCAATTTGCAGGACATGGTTGGAAATTTCATCTTGTTTGTTTTCGCTTTAAAATGTAAATACGATATAATATGTGCTGCGAATAAGCAGTGTTGAAAAACGTAAACTATATTTCTAGCTCTCTCTGACGACATCACACTCTTTGGCGACATTTCGGACAAAGAAACCGTGAGAGGTTCAAGTCATAAAACATTTTGACACTACATGTAGAATCTACATCAGAAATATCGTATTTGAGGTGATGTTAGGGTCATCACATGCAATTGTAGAACAAACATTTACATAAGTACATTGGTCTTTTACTGTATTGTTCAATTCAATTATATTCAATGAGTATCCGATCACGTGGAGACAACGGGGGGCCGTCATGCGTTGCAATGCCACATGCGAGTGCGACACGAAATTAGTTTAATTGCTTCGAAATAATTAGTTCTTTCGAGCAGTAATACGGTTGAACTGTTTTCAAATTAACGAAAACAGCTTATGACTTGTGGTTTTGTAGTTAGCTTTGACAACTATAAAGTGCATGTCAGTTCATTCTTTAGTAATTACTTGTTCACGACAGGTGGTTAAACTGATAACGTTTGGTTTTTCCAACAAAAGAATAAAGAAAAATAAAATGGTTTCCATTTCAACGATACACCAACCTTAAATATTTGTAGTGTTTTTTGTTCATGGTTTAGCGCTGTGCAACCTTACACCAACCTTATCTTACACCAACCTTATTTTTAACCACTATATACCATAACACCAACCTTATTTTTAACCATGCACCTATATACCTATAGAACCTTCACCTACAACTTAACACTACTACACACGCAGCACAGCTCTATTAATTTCATGTGATAAGTTTCTTGGCTCAACATAAACACAGCTATAGTAAACACAACAACTATGAATTACTGTGCATGAGTAACCACGCCATATTTGAGTCTGCTTTCCTTGTAATGCACCACGCGCCTCTCAAGTACTGTCTACAATGTACTATCTAATACCTTGGTAAATTCATGCTTTAGTCATAACTAGGTCTCGTCAAACCTGCGCTAAGCCCAACAACTAAAGTGATTTTTCTGTGATATTCATTGAACCGCAGGCCGACACAAAATTCTGTTACAATATAAGTACTGGTTACCACACCGGACATACCTCAAAACAATTAGGAAACACTTCAGATTTTGTCGACTCTTCTCAAAATTTTGTTTGTTGCGACATCACAGCTATTTCCCAGGGTGTGATTGAACGGAGAATTTCTTCGGTAGTGATGGGAGGCGTTGTTTATGTCTTACTTAAGCATATATAGTTAGGACGCCTGCTGGGGAAACCTGTCTATATAGGATCTATTCATGTCGTTGTTATATAGGACGGCATGCCAACGCTTCAGTCAACCGTTTGTGACTATAACAAAGAACTCTTTTATCACGACTTACTGTGAACCTTGTGAACACTGTAAGCCGAGACACGTGCTTTGAAAGAAAAGAACTGGCACTTGGCCATGCATGCCAAGGAAATTCCTTTGCATGGAAAATGCATGGACATTGTTTTCTTACAGCTGAAACAGCGCACCACGTTTCTAAATTTATATATTCTAAGACTAAGAGGAGATTTGGAGGCTTTTTCTTCTCGGTTTGTTATTATAAGCACTCGTGCATGTGCGCGGTTTTCCCACAGCTGTTTGGCCGCCACTATATTATTGCTCAAACATATACATGGGGCGATTACCCCGCCCCCCCAATTATTTTTTCGAGTAACTTCGGGCATTTTAGGCGGGCAATTATTTTGAGCATTATCGCCGTGAAATGTTTCGGCAAAATTCATATGTTGAACTTATTTTTACCATAAATTATTTTGCAGTACGATTGTTTTGCAATTCCTGCAACACCTCTGCACAGTGTTCATTCGCTTAAGAGTTAAGATGAATGAAGACTTGCGAAGTACGATGATATATATAAAACAGGTTGCATGATATGAAGGTCCGTTTTGGTTAAAAATATTAAAAATATTTTCTCTAACTTCGATAATTTTTATTGGGGTAACCTTTTTTATGTTTTGGTCAGTTATCGCTTTACTTTTGACCACTATAGTATTTTAGCTCAAACCACAATAGACATTTGCATTTCTATTTACATTTGCAAATTCGTTATACTGAATTCCCCAGCCTGATGTTATGAATTGAAATAAGTTTTATCCCGACGCAGAACGCGTGCGTCATTTTGATGCGCAGTCGATATTACGAACTGGCTTATTAGATTAGATCTTCCGGGATGTGCTACAACACCCCAAGCAAGTCAAACATTTTGTTATATTCATGCGACTTGACGTAACTGTCTAGATTTTTTAATCGAGCAGATTTTGTAAAGGGAAAAATAAGTGAGAAAAAATATATTGAGTCAGAACTAAGAATATGGTATTCTTGCAAAACAGTAGTCTGCAATAGCAGATTGCCTCTCTCCCGAGGCAGTCTGCTATCCCAGACTATCAAAACAGTATGAAAAGAGTGACAAAGTATTTGACGTTTTCGACGCAAAAAACGTTGTTTTCACAACTTTTGAATTTTATTACGACTCGAGTTAGAAGACCTGTGTTAAATTAACCATAATGGTTTGTATTAAATCTCTCACATTAAACGTTGCGTCAAAGCTTAATGTATGTCCAACAGGTACCGGTAAACGAACTATGAAAATGAGTTATCACAAAAACATGACAGCACTACAATGAATTCATGAATTTTAAGGAGTTATTTAATTACCAAATTTGGGAGGAAATAACCTCCAAATCAACTGACCGCTAGTCAATGACCACGTCAACACATTATTTAAACAAACGTGAATTCTGCGTTCGATATTAACAACAAATCCAAAGAAAACTGTGTGGAAAATTGTGTTAAAACTACTGCACATGCGTAAATAGCGATCTTCCAAAATTAAAATTCTACACGTCAGCAGACTTTTTATACGGCCGCGCTGTATAAAAAATTGTGAATTTCGTACGGTCAAATATTTTTAAACTTTGCGAAGTAAACAAACAAACTGCAGATAACAACATATTTAAATTAAAAAATTATGTAAAGCCATATTCTTAAAAAAAACATACATCAATATCTAAAAAACTGCACTATAAATTCCCTTAATATTTGTTAAAACATTCAATAGTATAATATCAGTGTTCTTGTAAAGTTTCAAAGAAGTTGACCGTTGGAAATAGGAGATAATGCTCTTGAAAAGTTGTTGCTATGGAAACAGCCATATTAATCCTTTTAAGAAAGTTATTAGAAGTCAAGTTATTTAACACTTCGAAAGCCAATAAATTGCGCTATCTAAATTGTGACAACAAGTAACATGCTCAGACAAGAACAGTATATTTTTGTTATTGCAGTAAAAACCCGCTAACAAGAACCTACATATTTTACCCAATCAGCCTGGGATAGGTTCTTATATTCTTATATGTTCTTATATAAACAAATTCTTAATTTCAGCTAGCCTGCGGATCTTAATGGCGGATTTTTACTGTAGTAAACACTAACTAATTAGTGTCACTACTCATGATTGTATCAGGATAAAAATTGGATGCCATTAGATCGTGTGAATAGTTCCAAAACGTAGACGCGTGTACGCATTGCGTGCCTATTTTTACTGTAGTAAACGCTAACTATAGGGAGCCACCTTAAGTGACATCCAACATGGCCACCGTGACGTCACGTAGAACCCGGCAATATGCATTAATGGCGCTGTTACACTGTGCAATATTTCACGCAACTTGTCTCAATATATGGCTCAATCAATGTTGTAGTGAATGTGGGAGAGCTCGGAGTAGACGATACGTGGACGATCGTCAAGCTCATATCCTCAGAAAAATTATTCTGAGTCCCGTACAGGAATCGAACCTGTAACCTTCTGATTGCCAGTGAGACGCTCTAACCATTGAGCTCTCCCACATTCACTACAACATTGTGTATATTAACGCATCCAAGCATTACCGATATATAGCGACTGCCGCATAGACAGTACATTTCGCTCTCCATCTGAGTCTCGTTAGCTTAATGGTTAGAGCGTCTCACCAGCAATCAGAAGGTTACAGGTTCGATTCCTGTACGGGACTCAGAATAATTTTTCTGAGGATATGAGCTTGACGATCGTCCACGTATGCAGTTATCTGTTACGTTGCAGTTGTATGATGAAGGGGTTGTTACAGTAGGCAACGCCTCGTGCAATTTGACTCCCAAAGTTTCGCCATCTTTGTGTTTGTGACAAGGTTCGCATGCGCACTGCGTAGCCAAAGAGGAAAATTGCGAGACAAGTTGCAGATGGGGAACTATCTCGGATGAAACTCGGAGATACACGGTTATGGCAGCTCCGACAGAAACACCTGTTAATTCAGCGAAGCGTTTCAACGCAATATGATTTTGTGATTTACTAAAAGATCCTCGGAAGAAAAGCCGTGATTTTGCAGCGAACAATACGCCACAATCTGCTTAACACCAACGACGAGAAGGTCAACACTTTCTCGAAATCTATGGCCGAGAGGGCGCACCCTCCCATGTGTTAAATGACTGGATTCTTTCCTTCATTCCTTCATTCCAATTTGTTTACGATAGATTGACTCTCTCAAGGTAAGGTATATGGTATAATGGTTCTCTATCACTGCGTCAAATTACAGTCGAACATCGGACATATTTTCCGAGAATTTCTGATATCTGTGCGAACAAAAACAAGTTATTCTGCCTAATTGTCCGACCGAACAATAGGACGAATATGTACATGTGTGAACATTAGGGATCTTTCGATCTACGACAGCAGTTAAAGGAGAACTGGACCCAAAAATAAATTACTTTTAAATAAAATCCCTTTAATTATAATGTTTAGAAATGTTAATAGTTTTATGGTATCTGCTCTTGTAATCGAGAAACAATGTTTTCAATTATTTTATGCTTCTGGATGCCGCCATTTTATAGTTTTCTAGACGGCTCAAAGTCGTTGTACAGCGGGTGCTTGACTTTTGCTCTTGCACTCAATGACATCAAAGTTGAAAAGAACTATGGCCAGAAATTATGGACATTGAACCTGCGCTATGTATGTAGCAGCATTACGCTTAAAACCCCCATTTAACCCTCCGCATCCCCGTGGATCATATTACGACCTATCGATCATGCGTTTAATTTATTCGTCTCAAATATCAGGCGTCTTTCTGACTTCCAACTCGTGCTCGTCTAATCTGTTAGCTAAGTAATCACGCCGGTGTTATACCTTGTCATCCCAAAGACACCGATAGCATTGGAAAGCTACGTTTTCACTAAGTATTCTTATCCAAACCATAGTAAATTTTGAACAACAACACTATTGAACAACAATCGGTTGGCAATGTCCTATGTTTTGAAGATTCAAAACGAAAAAGCAGGGCCGTTATTTCGAATATTGAAACCTAACGTAACAAATAATATCAAGCAATCATTTGTTAATGAGAAATGATTGCGGTAATGAAAAACAACGCAATAACTGTGAGTCCGTGTAATATCCGTATTCAAACTATAAGGGCGACAATGAGTTGAAAATTAATGTTTAAAAAGCAGGGCGAGTTTGAAGGCTAACAAACATTTGTGTTGTTGAGACGCATTCAGATCACCTTTTCATTCTGTTTCGATTGCGGCAAACTTTGAAACTAACTTAGAAGCTATTCAATTTGGCGAATTTATAATTACGCCATATATAAACGTTGCAAACATGACGCCATCACAAGGCGAATTATTTCGCGCACGCGCAATATGAATGTCCTTCTGGCCATTGAAACCACCGTTGGACATGTAGTCTGAGCTGTTCATGAGCAAACTCCAGAATGACACAAAATATGGCGTCATCCAGAAGCATAGAATACAAGAATGAAAACGTCATTTCTCGAGCCAGTGCAGATACCATAGAACTATTCAGAACATTTCTAAACATTGTCATTATACTTAAAGACCTTTTATTTAAAAGGAATTTATTTTTGGATACAGTTCCCTAAAGTAATCCACGATTGATCATTGACTATGTCACTATTTGATACTCGATGGTTGTTTTATGAGTTACGAAAACGCTTAATTACTTCTAAAACGATTGTAGTGTCTGACAGTCTGTGTTCAAGTCAGTCTTAAGTAACAGCTCTAACCTGAGTAACGCAGTTCTAACCCTAACTCCCCAAGGAAGGAATTGGGCCATATCTCCTTACCAGAAAATGTATGGCGCGAACTGCAGGTTAAGTAACTTCAAGCAACCCAAGGGGCAGGTAGCCCGATGGTTAGAGATTAAAGCCTGGTTTCCATATGATCGTTACGATCGCTCAATTTTAAAACCGGCGATCGTAGCGATCATATGGAAACCACACGCTCAGCGATCCTGGCGATCGTAGCGATCATATGGAAACCACACGCTCAGCGATCCTTGCGATCGCCGAGATAGAAAATGTTCTATCTCGGCGATCGCAGCGATTATATGGAAACACTGGTTCAGCGATCCTGGCGATCTCAGCGATCGGTATACCCCAGCGACATTCGGCTATATATCTATAAAACACATTACAGTAAACTAATAAGATTAAACGGTTCCTTCATTGTATACATCACGCAAATTTAGATGAATCAGTGAAACTAAAGCATTTTATGTAAATATTTTATGTAAACACCTGTAAAAGAATGATCTGTCTTGAAGACGTAGCTGTGCCCGAAGCTGTGGGACGAGAGTGTGAAAAGCTCCAAGCTCTTCTCTCATTCGAAATATCTGTCGTCGAACCCAAAAACGATGTTTCCTTGGCGCAAGTTCGTCCAAACAAACTGGGACGAGATTTAAGGCAGTACTTTTAAAATGCAATCCGAACGAGTTCTTTTTACGGGAGGCCGATTATACGTTAGACACTTGCTAAATTCGATGTTTGAAACCGACGTCGAATTTTGTCGAAACTAATGTGTATTAGATTCGACACATGATAAATTCGACGTTTGATATAGGCCTTACTGATAAGAGCAACTAGAAGAAAAAGCTGTGCTTGCGATAGTAAAAGAAAGTTGTCTTTGTTTACTTCGTCCATGAGGATCGCTACAATCACCACGATCGCCGGTTTTAAAATTGAGCGATCGCAGCGATTATATGGAAACATGACGATCGCCGGTTTTAAAATTGAGCGATCGTAGCGATCATATGGAAACCAGAATAAACAGAGTTCCACTTCAACCTAACACCGCTTAGGACGACCACACGGGATCGCCGACGGATTATTGCCGGTTTACCTCCAAGGGAAGACGAAGAATCAGACCAGATGACCGAGGATCGCAGACAGAGTTCAGTTTCCGAAAACAACGATAATACCCGAAATATAAGTAGTTCAGTTTCCAATAGTTTTATCGGCACAGACTTACGATTATTTGAGTTATTACTCGGGCTACTGTGGTAGCACGAGTCTTAAATTCGGCTCTGTTATTATTTTTGGGGTTCCACAAATTTGCAAAATTGCGCAATATTTCCCGTCAGGCTCAGTTTGCGAACTGTGAGGCATGTTGCGGGTCAATAGCCGATTTCTTTATTTTCGTACAGCTTTGCTTTTGGTCGAGTTGTCGTTCTCTGACTGTCTGCAATGTGGCTGACAATTGTGTTGATCGTGAATACGCTCGCTATGCTTACATCTGCACACGCTGATCGCAGTAGACTTATACTAAAAGATGACGACGCTCAAAAGTAGCCCGAGTCGTTAACGCCTACACACGTAAAAATCTCACAAGCTTGTTACAAGTTGTTGGCGCAACAAGCTTGCTACAAGCCTGGGAACAAGTTGTAAGCTGTTGTTTTATCAAGCCGGAACAAGTTTGTTCAACCTTGTAGCAAGTTGTCGCGTTGCAGAGCCGTAACAAGTTGTTGGAACAACTCAACAACCTGTATTAGGCTTGTCAGTTGACAACAAGCAATTTCAGACGTGTTGGAACAACTTGTAACAAGTCTGATGAAGTCGTCAATGTTGTCGTCTTGATAGAACAGTATTGTAACAACATTGTTGCGGGTTTGTAACAAGTTGTGCGTTTTTACGTGTGTAGCGGGCGTCTTGTTGTGTATTTTTTTGAACAACGTTAACTCTTGGGTAATTATTCCTGGAAATAAACACACCCGAAACTAAAGCTTCTTTTCCAGTCATCAATTGTGAGTATTACTAACAAACCATGGTTTTTAGGAAGAACCAACATTTGATATAGTGATATATTTCGAATGGATGACGTTTTCGCGCCAACCGTCTCAGTATAAAGTTATAAACAGTGTTTTTTTTATCTAAAAAAGTCGAAAATATTTTTACTTTGATTTTAAAAACATATTAAGCTTCAATGGTTCAGAAAATGAAGCAAGGCCAGGTTTTCCTTCACATCTTACGAGAAACCAGTGTTTTGAACCGGGATAATTATTTGTCTAAACAACAATTATAAAAAATATATCGTAAAGCGAAAATAAACACAACTTTCTCACCTTTAGAAGTCGTCATTGGTGTTTTCGTTGCTCATGCAGCATAATTCGTCGACGTTATCGGGATTTTTCTCTTCTTTTTTTGCTTCACAAATCTGTGAGTAACTCACAAACCTTCAGCCGCCATCTTGTATCATCACGACCGGAAGTCAATTCAAAGGAATGCAGTCCGCAGGGCCTGATTTCAGTCATCCGCGGGGAACCCAAAATGGGCCGGGCAAATTTCATATTAAAGCAATCACTTTGATCTTTCACTCAGCAGAAAATGGCCCAAGTAACAATAGAACAACAGGCTTAATCGCCAAATAGAGGTTCTCGAATTGCAGAAAAAGGCCTGGAACCAAGAAGTTTGCCCTCCAATTTACTCCCAATTTTCCCAAGATGGCGGCGCCCAATAGACGATTTTCACGATCATGCGCAGTAGCAACAAATATTCAAATTTTCATCGTAGGTAAAAACAACTGTTTCAGCTGGAAAGAGCATATTGAAAATAGTAGAAGTGCAAAGTTTGAAAGGAATTGTGTAAAAAAGGAAGAAGTTACACAAGCAGAAAGTTGGCCATTTCAAAAGGGATTTATTAGTGATTTAATAAGGATTTTGGCTTGGCGGGCGGTATTTGCACGCCAAGCCAAAATCCCTATTAAATCCATAGTAAAGAGCAAAACTTCCAAAGTGTGTAGCTTTCGCACTATTTGCCCGATTAGTTTCAAACTTTGCACTTTTACTATTTTGAATATGATCTTTCTAGCTAAAACAGTTGTTTTTACCTCATATGAAAATTTGAAATAAAATTGCTACTGCGCATGACCCTGAAACTCGTCTATTGGTTCCCAAATTCAGGCCCCAAAGGGTAGCGGTGCTTTTCAGTGGTCTTAGCTCCACATGTTCAATTCTATGTTCTAACTAAAAACATTTAACACTTTCGTTATATTGAATTTTAGTTTTGGCTAAATGGCCATCAAGTTTCTTCTTGTGGTTAGCGTTATTTTATGTGCCACAGTTTCTCATGGAAAAACAGGTTGGTTCACACACATGCGAGTACTTAGTTTGTCTCTTGAATAGGTTCTATTGTTGTGAAATTGAAGCGGGGAAGTAGCTCTATCCAGCCTCTGCAGATCAGTGGTACCAAAGAGGTACATAAACATAGCGGCCCCGTCTTAATCAAAGGGGTACTCCAACCAAAATAGAAATGAAGTTGGCATATGAAAGATCTTACTGACTTTAGTTTATTCCTAAATATCGATGAAATACCAGGTTTTCACCTATTCAGAAAAAGTGATATCTTCACATGTGAAGATAAAATGGTATCTTCAATGTGAGCAGTTAAGATATAATTTTTATCTTCACTGTAACAATATCACCATGACAATTTTATCGATTTCAATATAATAAACAAAACATTACATGGTCGCTTGGAGATGCGAATTGACGGTACCGAGAAAGATAGCGACTGGTATATTTAACCATAATTCCTTGCGCGCAGTAAATATTGAATCTCGTAGAAATAGCAGAAGGTGAGTTTCAAAAAGATTAAGTAAGTAAGTAAGTAAGTAACAATTTTATTTAACGAGGGTGGCACATTACAGTTTACACTGATTAGCTAGTGGCCCTCAATCGAAAGAATTACAATAGATATGTGACTGTTATACTATAAATTATACACATTTAAATAATTAGATAAAATAGAATAATTTTAAAATATCATAAAAACAATATGTAAAAATGAAAACTACAGTACATGTTTGAAGTATGTAAATATATAATATTTATACTTGGGAATAAGTTTGAAAAAAGTTTTTAATGTTGATTTAAAAGATCTAATAGTTTCTTTCGTTCTTATGTCAATTGGTAGGAATGTCCTTCCAGGTAAACAATGTTTAGCTGTTATTACAGGTGATCAAAGGTCGCAAAGAATTATGCTAAAATGTACAGCCGCCATCTTTTTCGGTACCGTCAATTTTATCTTATCGTCTTGATAACATCTCTGACTCAGTCTCTTCGCTCACTCATCAGAGATGTTACCAACACTCGAAGATAAAATTCGTATTTCCGCGCGGCCAAGCGCGGACTGGCCACCGGGAGATTTCGATAGGGGTATCTAGTACGTATTCCTTATAAGGAGGCGCAAATAGAAGGCATTGACGAGCAAATAGAGTGAATTAACGAGCAAATAGCTGACACGTCGAACCCTCGTACCAGCCTCCTAGTTAATTGGATTTTAACCGACCCGAAAAAATTCTGTTTTGAGTTTTCAAATCTGAGTACAAGTTCCTCGGCTATAGAGATGGCCACCTGAGCAGGGCCATAGCCACCGGTGCGACAAGTGCGACACGCACCAATAATTTCATGGAACATAAATTTTTCAGAAATACTTAAACTGAATAGTGACTGATATCTGGATGATAGAAGCAGTTGCACTGTTTCGAAAGCCATTTTATTATTAAACAGACTGTTTGCA
The DNA here is from genome assembly GCA_035772405.1 of Chrysogorgia sp. JL179-B06. Classification (NCBI taxonomy): domain Eukaryota; kingdom Metazoa; phylum Cnidaria; class Anthozoa; order Scleralcyonacea; family Chrysogorgiidae; genus Chrysogorgia; species Chrysogorgia sp. JL179-B06. The sequence goes on from JAYKKM010000049.1 coordinate 62,312, forward strand.
TGAAGCAACTGAAGGCATCTACTCAAGCATGCATATCTCGTACCAGGCTCATTTCGCCTCGACGTTAGAAGAACGTTGCATATATTTACATCAAGTACGCGTCCTCCACTCGTTCCAAGTTTGTTTCCAAATTTGGAACCCCTTCCAAGTCCCCCACTCGTTCCAACCTCAACGAGTTTGCATTATTTTCGATGTATATCTGGGGTCAGAGTAGTCTCAGAATGCCGGAAACGCCATTTTAGAGCCTCAATTTTCAAAATTTTCACGGGGGCATGCCCCCAACCCCCCTAGAAGAATTTCTCGCACCAATGCTATCTTCGTGGCTACGGCTCTGCTGAGTATTGACATTTTATTATGGTTGCCATTTCCAGGCCATTTATTATGGTTGCCATTTCCAGTTGCCATTTGCAGGTAAATATTTTAAGTCCAGTCCGCGCCTGCGCGCGGCCATGTAATATCCTCCATACACACAAGAGTCCAACTTCACAGTCATCACAGACTTGTATTTTACAGGGTACAATTCAAAAGATCTTCGCGAAGAAAGCTTGGACAAACTGTTAAGGAAGAATGTCATGCATTCAATCCCATTAAAACAAACCAACACTTTCCTTTCGCAACTCCTGGTGGAGGAGAAGAAAAAGGTCTCTCTCGCAGTTTCGCCATCGAAAGAAGAGATTCCCACAAAGAAATCGATCGAAGCATTACCACAGGTTCGTAATGCGGTTGCTCTCGAAATGGCTTTGATGAGATCAAATGCTTATTTGACTGGCGAACGCAAAGGAAACAGACTTGAACCTGAAATATCAAAAGGAATTCTTTCAGATAAAAGATTCAATATCCCGAAGTCAACGACTCAGACTCTGAAAAAATCTCGACTGATATTTTCAAAAAAACATCCAATACAGTCAAAATCACGCGAACAAAAGAACACGACATTTTTCGAAGATCAACCGGTATCTTCCGAAGATCAAATGACATTTTTCGAAGATCAACCGACATCATCCGAAGATCAAACGGCGTATTCCGAAGATAATCTGGCATCCTCCGAAGATAGTCCGACATCGACCGAAAACACTCTGGCGGTTCCCGAAAGACGTAGGAAACGACAGGAAGACGATGTTCTAGAGAGACAATCGCCATCAGCCGACTCTATCACGAGCAGGGAATCACAAATTACGAACTTAGTGCACCAGTATAACCCGGTAATGCTGACAGAGAACGTTGGAGATCAAGAAGTTAACTTTAGAGGTGGTGCTACCGGTGGTAAAGTAGTCGCTCTCTTGCCAGAGACTCCTGTGGTAATGTCTGTTTCACCTTCAGTTGCCTTGGCTTCTGCGAGTAAGTCAAATAACAACAGAATAGGAAAACAGAATAAGTATCCCAATCCCACATGTCGTTGCGAGCCTGATTATTATGATCGCATTACCACTGCATGCATGTTCGCATTTCTTTTTAGGTTCGTACGGTTGGGGAGGGGCGGGGCCCAAAAAATTCGGTTCATGAAGATATCATATATTATATTATTAATTAACAAAAACTTGCTGCTGGGGTCCAGCAAAACCTTGGTAAGTTGATCATTGCTGGGAAACTTTCTGGTCCTGGCTAAGGCTTAGTATTCGTAATAATAATATAGTATTTTGTCAAAACTAACGGAGTTACAGGCCCCAGTCCCAGCATTGCAAAATGTTCGGGGTCATAAAATTTACGTCAACGGAAATATTTTGTAGCTGTTCATTTCTACAGGCAAAAACATACAGTCGATACAGACCCTGCTGCTTTCAGCTTTCTGATCAGCTTACTTTTGTTGGCCGCATTCACGCGTCGATACAGGCAAACAACTGAAACAAGGGAGCCATAAACAATTCCATCACTAGGTTGTTCTTTGAATTTAAGATACGTTTTAAGTTTTTGAGATTCAACTATACAAAATTAAAAAACAACTAGGGAAAACCGGCTGTATAGTCAGTAGTCTACGTAATTTATTTACTTACACGTAATTAATTCGTCTGCGCTTCCGGTCCCGATGGTTTACGTTTGATTTGTTCACTTCAAGATAACGCTATTGAAACTAAAAATATCGGAGGGGGCCCGCGCGCAAATTATGACCCTGGGCCCGTTCTGGCTCTCGACGGCCCTGATAATAGGTATAACATTAAATCGTGCGAAAACACGTGCTGCGAGTTTATTAAACGGCTTCAAAGACGACCCATTTAACGACCAAGTTCATTGGCGTAGTAATTTTGAAAATCAATGTTGTCTAAGCCTAGAAAATCAATGTAAGTTTATGTAAATCAGGATGATTTTTTATCACATTTGAAACCACCGTCATGCCACTGATTTCCTTTTTGAATGAAAATAAAACGTGTTTCCCTGTTTAAATACTGTGACTTGTAAAATTCATTAATAATTCATGAAGAAAATTCAATTTAACTTTTAAAAAATTTCAAGTTTTTATAATTTTAGGAGTTTTTTCAAATAAAAGAGTTTATTTCAAACTGTGTTTTTCACTTCATACACACATTAAAATGTATGATTTAGATCTTCAAGTAGCACCGTCCATAGTGCAAGGGACTCAGAGATCGACACTGCCCATTACCAGATTACTCCAACCTCTGCAAAGACAGTCCCCTGTACCATCAACTTCAACAGTAAGTTTGCAAGTTCAAAAACTGCTGGACAGGTTACAAGGGGATCCAAATTACGTCACTACAGCAAGCCATCAGCGTGGTAGGCTCAGCTTCACGACTCAGCCAGAGCGAGAAAATCCGGTCATAAAACTAGCTGAGGTTCCAGTACAGGGTTTGAGCTCGGTGGATACTAAAGGCGTTGAAGAGAATGCAGCTACGGCGAAAAAGAAAATACCTCAAGATACAAATGAAGACACATTGAAGTCGCTTCAGCTCAAGTTCACTAGTATTATCTCGAAACTCGAAGAGAAAGTGAAAAAGAAGGAAGGAAAGAAGCAAGAGAAATCGATAACATCGAACATTGAAAAACCGAAAAAAGATGGAGTGAGTGAAAAATCGCTGAAAGTTTTGGAAGGAAAACTTTCTGCTGTGTTTGAAAAATTTAAAACAAAGCAGGCGGCCGGACAACCATTTACGATAGGAAAGGAATGGTCTCATCTGTTGGATCCAAAACGTTTTAACCAAGCAAGCCATCTTCAGAAAGGCCCGGGCCTTTCAGAGAAAGACAACCCAAGTTCCTTAAAAGGTACAAAACAAGCGTACGAAGGTCAAAACGTAACGATATAAAAATAGAGTTCTGCGTAGGACGTGTTAAAATACGAATAAAAAATACTGAAAGGTTGGTGTACTGCCACAATAGATATACATCCGTTAATTTGCCTCTAATCTCATTTAGTCAATGTCTGTCTGTCTGTCTGTCTGTCTGTCTGTCTGTCTGTCTGTCTGTCTGTCTGTCTGTCTGTCTGTCTGTCTGTCTGTCTGTAGCTCTCAACAGCAGCTCTCCATCATTTTTGTTCTAATAGGACCCTGGCCATCCATCGCTTTTCAACTTATAAAGAAACTAAATAAAGGTTCGTTTCATTGGAAAATAAACCCCTTTTAACTGCTTTGGTAACAGCTTCGAAGTACTGTGGAGAGAACTTGGTGAAATGCAGGTGATATGAAATTATCAGAAAACAACCAGAATGTTACAGGTTCAATCCCTGTCCGCTGAGGAGTTGAGCTTGACGATCGTCCATGTGTCATTCTGTCCAAGCTCCCACATTCCAACAATGGTGACACTACTTATCTATAATTGACCATAGTACATACCGAAAATCAAAGAAATACGTACTGACATGTCTCTGTGAAAAAGATAGAAATCTAATGTACTTATTGTTCGATAAATTACAGCTTTGGCCAAATTGCAAGAAAGAAAAGAAGTTCGGGCTTTAGGTAAGTAGATCGAGCAACTAGTATTATTTATTTAACAATATTTGAAACACGGAGTTTGCCCCAAGAACAAAAGTGCTCATATAGGGGGGCTCACTACGAATACTATTACAGCCACAAATCCGATCAAGACATATCGTGTCTTTCAGAAAAATTGTTCTCACTAGAAGTAACATAGCCTTACATAACTCTACAATTTTATACAAAAAAGAGGGGGAGAGGAAAATAAACACTAATACAACAGTGCTGACAGATGGATGGGTTGACAGATGAAGGTCACGCTTTTGAAATATATTAAATAATCATTCATATTAAATAATCATCCGATTGGACATAAAAATGTCAGTATTTAAAAGTTGTGAAGATCAATACAAGAACAGTACAGGAGAGTAGTTTTATTGCGAATATTGAACAATGAAAAAGATAATGATTAATATTTTCAATTTCAAAGCTACAAGGACATGCCGGAGATGTTGTCTACACGTAAACAAGTGTGGATAATAGACTAGTATTATATATATATATATATATATATATATATATATATATATATATATATATATATATATATATATATATATATATATATATATATATATATATATAGAGAGAGAGAGAGAGAGAGAGAGAGAGAGAGAGAGAGAGAGAGAGAGAGAGAGCCAGAACTAACTAACTAACCAACCAACCAACCAACCAACCAACTAACTAACTAACTAACTAACTAACAAACTAAATCTAACTAACTTACTTTTCTAACTAACTAATGTTTCTATAACTAACTAACTTTTCTAACTTACTAATTTTTCTAACTAACTAACTAACTTTTCTAACTAACTAATTTTTCTAACTAACTTACTTTTTTAACTAACTTACTTTTTTAACTAACTTACTTTTCTAACTAACTAACTAACTTTTCTAACTAACTAATTTTTCTAACTAACTTACTTTTTTAACTAACTTACTTTTCTAACTAACTTACTTTTCTAACTAACTTACTTTTCTAACTAACTAACTTTTCTAACTAACTAATTTTTCTAACTAACTAACTTTTCTAACTAACTAATTTTTCTAACTAACTTACTTTTTTAACTAACTTACTTTTTTAACTAACTTACTTTTCTAACTAACTTACTTTTCTAACTAACTTACTTTTCTAACTAACTAACTTTTCTAACTAACTAACTTTTCTAACTAACTAATTTTTCTAACTAACTTACTTTTTTAACTAACTAACTTTTCTAACTAACTAATTTTTCTAACTAACTTACTTTTTTAACTAACTTACTTTTTTAACTAACTTACTTTTCTAACTAACTTACTTTTCTAACTAACTAACTTTTCTAACTAACTAACTAACTTTTCTAACTAACTAATTTTTCTAACTAACTTACTTTTTTAACTAACTTACTTTTTTAACTAACTTACTTTTCTAACTAACTTACTTTTCTAACTAACTAACTTTTCTAACTAACTAACTTTTCTAACTAACTAACTAACTTTTCTAACTAACTTACTTTTCTAACTAACTAACTAACTTTTCTAACTAACTAACTTTTCTAACTAACTAACTAACTTTTCTAACTAACTAATTTTTTTAACTAACTTACTTTTTTAACTAACTTACTTTTTTAACTAACTAATTTTTCTAACTAACTAATTTTTCTAACTAACTTACTTTTTTAACTAACTTACTTTTTTAACTAACTTACTTTTCTAACTAACTTACTTTTCTAACTAACTAACTTTTCTAACTAACTAACTAACTTTTCTAACTAACTAATTTTTCTAACTAACTTACTTTTTTAACTAACTTACTTTTTTAACTAACTTACTTTTCTAACTAACTAACTTTTCTAACTAACTAACTAACTTTTCTAACTAACTAATTTTTTTAACTAACTTACTTTTTTAACTAACTTACTTTTTTAACTAACTAACTAACTTTTCTAACTAACTAACTAACTTTTCTAACTAACTAATTTTTTTAACTAACTTACTTTTTTAACTAACTTACTTTTTTAACTAACTTACTTTTCTAACTAACTTACTTTTCTAACTAACTTACTTTTCTAACTAACTAACTTTTCTAACTAACTAATTTTTCTAACTAACTAACTTTTCTAACTAACTAATTTTTCTAACTAACTTACTTTTTTAACTAACTTAGTTTTTAACTAACTTACTTTTCTAACTAACTTACTTTTCTAACTAACTTACTTTTCTAACTAACTAACTTTTCTAACTAACTAACTAACTTTTCTAACTAACTAATTTTTCTAACTAACTTACTTTTTTAACTAACTTACTTTTCTAACTAACTAACTTTTCTAACTAACTAACTTTTCTAACTAACTTACTTTTTTAACTAACTTACTTTTCTAACTAACTAACTTTTCTAACTAACTAATTTTTCTAACTAACTTACTTTTTTAACTAACTTACTTTTCTAACTAACTAACTTTTCTAACTAACTAATTTTTTTAACTAACTTACTTTTTTAACTAACTTACTTTTTTAACTAACTTACTTTTCTAACTAACTTACTTTTCTAACTAACTAACTTTTCTAACTAACTAACTAACTTTTCTAACTAACTAATTTTTTTAACTAACTTACTTTTTTAACTAACTTACTTTTTTAACTAACTTACTTTTCTAACTAACTTACTTTTCTAACTAACTTACTTTTCTAACTAACTAACTTTTCTAACTAACTAATTTTTCTAACTAACTAACTTTTCTAACTAACTAATTTTTCTAACTAACTTACTTTTTTAACTAACTTACTTTTTTAACTAACTTACTTTTCTAACTAACTTACTTTTCTAACTAACTTACTTTTCTAACTAACTAACTTTTCTAACTAACTAATTTTTCTAACTAACTAACTTTTCTAACTAACTAATTTTTCTAACTAACTTACTTTTTTAACTAACTTACTTTTTTAACTAACTTACTTTTCTAACTAACTTACTTTTCTAACTAACTAACTTTTCTAACTAACTAACTAACTTTTCTAACTAACTAATTTTTCTAACTAACTTACTTTTTTAACTAACTTACTTTTCTAACTAACTAACTTTTCTAACTAACTAACTTTTCTAACTAACTTACTTTTTTAACTAACTTACTTTTCTAACTAACTAACTTTTCTAACTAACTAATTTTTCTAACTAACTTACTTTTTTAACTAACTTACTTTTCTAACTAACTAACTTTTCTAACTAACTAATTTTTTTAACTAACTTACTTTTTTAACTAACTTACTTTTTTAACTAACTTACTTTTCTAACTAACTTACTTTTCTAACTAACTAACTTTTCTAACTAACTAACTAACTTTTCTAACTAACTAATTTTTTTAACTAACTTACTTTTTTAACTAACTTACTTTTTTAACTAACTTACTTTTCTAACTAACTTACTTTTCTAACTAACTTACTTTTCTAACTAACTAACTTTTCTAACTAACTAATTTTTCTAACTAACTAACTTTTCTAACTAACTAATTTTTCTAACTAACTTACTTTTTTAACTAACTTACTTTTTTAACTAACTTACTTTTCTAACTAACTTACTTTTCTAACTAACTTACTTTTCTAACTAACTAACTAACTTTTCTAACTAACTAATTTTTTTAACTAACTTACTTTTTTAACTAACTTACTTTTTTAACTAACTTACTTTTCTAACTAACTTACTTTTCTAACTAACTTACTTTTCTAACTAACTAACTTTTCTAACTAACTAATTTTTTTAACTAACTTACTTTTTTAACTAACTTACTTTTCTAACTAACTTACTTTTCTAACTAACTTACTTTTCTAACTAACTAACTTTTCTAACTAACTAATTTTTTTAACTAACTTACTTTTTTAACTAACTTACTTTTTTAACTAACTTACTTTTCTAACTAACTTACTTTTCTAACTAACTAACTTTTCTAACTAACTAACTAACTTTTCTAACTAACTAATTTTTTTAACTAACTTACTTTTTTAACTAACTTACTTTTTTAACTAACTTACTTTTCTAACTAACTTACTTTTCTAACTAACTTACTTTTCTAACTAACTAACTTTTCTAACTAACTAATTTTTCTAACTAACTAACTTTTCTAACTAACTAATTTTTCTAACTAACTTACTTTTTTAACTAACTTACTTTTTTAACTAACTTACTTTTCTAACTAACTTACTTTTCTAACTAACTTACTTTTCTAACTAACTAACTTTTCTAACTAACTAATTTTTCTAACTAACTAACTTTTCTAACTAACTAATTTTTCTAACTAACTTACTTTTTTAACTAACTTACTTTTTTAACTAACTTACTTTTCTAACTAACTTACTTTTCTAACTAACTAACTTTTCTAACTAACTAACTAACTTTTCTAACTAACTAATTTTTCTAACTAACTTAGTTTTTTATCTAACTTACTTTTCTAACTAACTAACTTTTCTAACTAACTAACTTTTCTAACTAACTTACTTTTTTAACTAACTTACTTTTCTAACTAACTAACTTTTCTAACTAACTAATTTTTCTAACTAACTTACTTTTCTAACTAACTTACTTTTCTAACTAACTAACTTTTCTAACTAACTAATTTTTTTAACTAACTTACTTTTTTAACTAACTTACTTTTTTAACTAACTTACTTTTCTAACTAACTTACTTTTCTAACTAACTAACTTTTCTAACTAACTAATTTTTCTAACTAACTAACTTTTCTAACTAACTAATTTTTCTAACTAACTTACTTTTTTAACTAACTTACTTTTTTAACTAACTTACTTTTCTAACTAACTTACTTTTCTAACTAACTTACTTTTCTAACTAACTAACTTTTCTAACTAACTAATTTTTCTAACTAACTAACTTTTCTAACTAACTAATTTTTCTAACTAACTTACTTTTTTAACTAACTTACTTTTTTAACTAACTTACTTTTCTAACTAACTTACTTTTCTAACTAACTAACTTTTCTAACTAACTAACTAACTTTTCTAACTAACTAATTTTTCTAACTAACTTACTTTTTTAACTAACTTACTTTTCTAACTAACTAACTTTTCTAACTAACTTACTTTTCTAACTAACTAACTAACTTTTCTAACTAACTAACTTTTCTAACTAACTAACTAACTTTTCTAACTAACTAATTTTTTTAACTAACTTACTTTTTTAACTAACTTACTTTTTTAACTAACTAATTTTTCTAACTAACTAATTTTTCTAACTAACTTACTTTTTTAACTAACTTACTTTTTTAACTAACTTACTTTTCTAACTAACTTACTTTTCTAACTAACTAACTTTTCTAACTAACTAACTAACTTTTCTAACTAACTAATTTTTCTAACTAACTTACTTTTTTAACTAACTTACTTTTTTAACTAACTTACTTTTCTAACTAACTAACTTTTCTAACTAACTAACTAACTTTTCTAACTAACTAATTTTTTTAACTAACTTACTTTTTTAACTAACTTACTTTTTTAACTAACTAACTAACTTTTCTAACTAACTAACTAACTTTTCTAACTAACTAATTTTTTTAACTAACTTACTTTTTTAACTAACTTACTTTTTTAACTAACTTACTTTTCTAACTAACTTACTTTTCTAACTAACTTACTTTTCTAACTAACTAACTTTTCTAACTAACTAATTTTTCTAACTAACTAACTTTTCTAACTAACTAATTTTTCTAACTAACTTACTTTTTTAACTAACTTAGTTTTTAACTAACTTACTTTTCTAACTAACTTACTTTTCTAACTAACTTACTTTTCTAACTAACTAACTTTTCTAACTAACTAACTAACTTTTCTAACTAACTAATTTTTCTAACTAACTTACTTTTTTAACTAACTTACTTTTCTAACTAACTAACTTTTCTAACTAACTAACTTTTCTAACTAACTTACTTTTTTAACTAACTTACTTTTCTAACTAACTAACTTTTCTAACTAACTAATTTTTCTAACTAACTTACTTTTTTAACTAACTTACTTTTCTAACTAACTAACTTTTCTAACTAACTAATTTTTTTAACTAACTTACTTTTTTAACTAACTTACTTTTTTAACTAACTTACTTTTCTAACTAACTTACTTTTCTAACTAACTAACTTTTCTAACTAACTAATTTTTCTAACTAACTAACTTTTCTAACTAACTAATTTTTCTAACTAACTTACTTTTTTAACTAACTTACTTTTTTAACTAACTTACTTTTCTAACTAACTTACTTTTCTAACTAACTTACTTTTCTAACTAACTAACTTTTCTAACTAACTAATTTTTCTAACTAACTAACTTTTCTAACTAACTAATTTTTCTAACTAACTTACTTTTTTAACTAACTTACTTTTTTAACTAACTTACTTTTCTAACTAACTTACTTTTCTAACTAACTAACTTTTCTAACTAACTAACTAACTTTTCTAACTAACTAATTTTTCTAACTAACTTACTTTTTTAACTAACTTACTTTTCTAACTAACTAACTTTTCTAACTAACTAACTTTTCTAACTAACTTACTTTTTTAACTAACTTACTTTTCTAACTAACTAACTTTTCTAACTAACTAATTTTTCTAACTAACTTACTTTTTTAACTAACTTACTTTTCTAACTAACTAACTTTTCTAACTAACTAATTTTTTTAACTAACTTACTTTTTTAACTAACTTACTTTTTTAACTAACTTACTTTTCTAACTAACTTACTTTTCTAACTAACTAACTTTTCTAACTAACTAACTAACTTTTCTAACTAACTAATTTTTTTAACTAACTTACTTTTTTAACTAACTTACTTTTTTAACTAACTTACTTTTCTAACTAACTTACTTTTCTAACTAACTTACTTTTCTAACTAACTAACTTTTCTAACTAACTAATTTTTCTAACTAACTAACTTTTCTAACTAACTAATTTTTCTAACTAACTTACTTTTTTAACTAACTTACTTTTTTAACTAACTTACTTTTCTAACTAACTTACTTTTCTAACTAACTTACTTTTCTAACTAACTAACTAACTTTTCTAACTAACTAATTTTTTTAACTAACTTACTTTTTTAACTAACTTACTTTTTTAACTAACTTACTTTTCTAACTAACTTACTTTTCTAACTAACTTACTTTTCTAACTAACTAACTTTTCTAACTAACTAATTTTTTTAACTAACTTACTTTTTTAACTAACTTACTTTTCTAACTAACTTACTTTTCTAACTAACTTACTTTTCTAACTAACTAACTTTTCTAACTAACTAATTTTTTTAACTAACTTACTTTTTTAACTAACTTACTTTTTTAACTAACTTACTTTTCTAACTAACTTACTTTTCTAACTAACTAACTTTTCTAACTAACTAACTAACTTTTCTAACTAACTAATTTTTTTAACTAACTTACTTTTTTAACTAACTTACTTTTTTAACTAACTTACTTTTCTAACTAACTTACTTTTCTAACTAACTTACTTTTCTAACTAACTAACTTTTCTAACTAACTAATTTTTCTAACTAACTAACTTTTCTAACTAACTAATTTTTCTAACTAACTTACTTTTTTAACTAACTTACTTTTTTAACTAACTTACTTTTCTAACTAACTTACTTTTCTAACTAACTTACTTTTCTAACTAACTAACTTTTCTAACTAACTAATTTTTCTAACTAACTAACTTTTCTAACTAACTAATTTTTCTAACTAACTTACTTTTTTAACTAACTTACTTTTTTAACTAACTTACTTTTCTAACTAACTTACTTTTCTAACTAACTAACTTTTCTAACTAACTAACTAACTTTTCTAACTAACTAATTTTTCTAACTAACTTACTTTTTTAACTAACTTACTTTTCTAACTAACTAACTTTTCTAACTAACTAACTTTTCTAACTAACTTACTTTTTTAACTAACTTACTTTTCTAACTAACTAACTTTTCTAACTAACTAATTTTTCTAACTAACTTACTTTTTTAACTAACTTACTTTTCTAACTAACTAACTTTTCTAACTAACTAATTTTTTTAACTAACTTACTTTTTTAACTAACTTACTTTTTTAACTAACTTACTTTTCTAACTAACTTACTTTTCTAACTAACTAACTTTTCTAACTAACTAACTAACTTTTCTAACTAACTAATTTTTTTAACTAACTTACTTTTTTAACTAACTTACTTTTTTAACTAACTTACTTTTCTAACTAACTTACTTTTCTAACTAACTTACTTTTCTAACTAACTAACTTTTCTAACTAACTAATTTTTCTAACTAACTAACTTTTCTAACTAACTAATTTTTCTAACTAACTTACTTTTTTAACTAACTTACTTTTTTAACTAACTTACTTTTCTAACTAACTTACTTTTCTAACTAACTTACTTTTCTAACTAACTAACTTTTCTAACTAACTAATTTTTCTAACTAACTAACTTTTCTAACTAACTAATTTTTCTAACTAACTTACTTTTTTAACTAACTTACTTTTTTAACTAACTTACTTTTCTAACTAACTTACTTTTCTAACTAACTAACTTTTCTAACTAACTAACTAACTTTTCTAACTAACTAATTTTTCTAACTAACTTACTTTTTTAACTAACTTACTTTTCTAACTAACTAACTTTTCTAACTAACTAACTTTTCTAACTAACTTACTTTTTTAACTAACTTACTTTTCTAACTAACTAACTTTTCTAACTAACTAATTTTTCTAACTAACTTACTTTTTTAACTAACTTACTTTTCTAACTAACTAACTTTTCTAACTAACTAATTTTTTTAACTAACTTACTTTTTTAACTAACTTACTTTTTTAACTAACTTACTTTTCTAACTAACTTACTTTTCTAACTAACTAACTTTTCTAACTAACTAACTAACTTTTCTAACTAACTAATTTTTTTAACTAACTTACTTTTTTAACTAACTTACTTTTTTAACTAACTTACTTTTCTAACTAACTTACTTTTCTAACTAACTTACTTTTCTAACTAACTAACTTTTCTAACTAACTAATTTTTCTAACTAACTAACTTTTCTAACTAACTAATTTTTCTAACTAACTTACTTTTTTAACTAACTTACTTTTTTAACTAACTTACTTTTCTAACTAACTTACTTTTCTAACTAACTTACTTTTCTAACTAACTAACTAACTTTTCTAACTAACTAATTTTTTTAACTAACTTACTTTTTTAACTAACTTACTTTTTTAACTAACTTACTTTTCTAACTAACTTACTTTTCTAACTAACTTACTTTTCTAACTAACTAACTTTTCTAACTAACTAATTTTTTTAACTAACTTACTTTTTTAACTAACTTACTTTTCTAACTAACTTACTTTTCTAACTAACTTACTTTTCTAACTAACTAACTTTTCTAACTAACTAATTTTTTTAACTAACTTACTTTTTTAACTAACTTACTTTTTTAACTAACTTACTTTTCTAACTAACTTACTTTTCTAACTAACTAACTTTTCTAACTAACTAACTAACTTTTCTAACTAACTAATTTTTTTAACTAACTTACTTTTTTAACTAACTTACTTTTTTAACTAACTTACTTTTCTAACTAACTTACTTTTCTAACTAACTTACTTTTCTAACTAACTAACTTTTCTAACTAACTAATTTTTCTAACTAACTAACTTTTCTAACTAACTAATTTTTCTAACTAACTTACTTTTTTAACTAACTTACTTTTTTAACTAACTTACTTTTCTAACTAACTTACTTTTCTAACTAACTTACTTTTCTAACTAACTAACTTTTCTAACTAACTAATTTTTCTAACTAACTAACTTTTCTAACTAACTAATTTTTCTAACTAACTTACTTTTTTAACTAACTTACTTTTTTAACTAACTTACTTTTCTAACTAACTTACTTTTCTAACTAACTAACTTTTCTAACTAACTAACTAACTTTTCTAACTAACTAATTTTTCTAACTAACTTACTTTTTTAACTAACTTACTTTTCTAACTAACTAACTTTTCTAACTAACTAACTTTTCTAACTAACTTACTTTTTTAACTAACTTACTTTTCTAACTAACTAACTTTTCTAACTAACTAATTTTTCTAACTAACTTACTTTTTTAACTAACTTACTTTTCTAACTAACTAACTTTTCTAACTAACTAATTTTTTTAACTAACTTACTTTTTTAACTAACTTACTTTTTTAACTAACTTACTTTTCTAACTAACTTACTTTTCTAACTAACTAACTTTTCTAACTAACTAACTAACTTTTCTAACTAACTAATTTTTTTAACTAACTTACTTTTTTAACTAACTTACTTTTTTAACTAACTTACTTTTCTAACTAACTTACTTTTCTAACTAACTTACTTTTCTAACTAACTAACTTTTCTAACTAACTAATTTTTCTAACTAACTAACTTTTCTAACTAACTAATTTTTCTAACTAACTTACTTTTTTAACTAACTTACTTTTTTAACTAACTTACTTTTCTAACTAACTTACTTTTCTAACTAACTTACTTTTCTAACTAACTAACTTTTCTAACTAACTAATTTTTCTAACTAACTAACTTTTCTAACTAACTAATTTTTCTAACTAACTTACTTTTTTAACTAACTTACTTTTTTAACTAACTTACTTTTCTAACTAACTTACTTTTCTAACTAACTAACTTTTCTAACTAACTAACTAACTTTTCTAACTAACTAATTTTTCTAACTAACTTACTTTTTTAACTAACTAACTTTTCTAACTAACTAATTTTTCTAACTAACTTACTTTTTTAACTAACTTACTTTTTTAACTAACTTACTTTTCTAACTAACTTACTTTTCTAACTAACTAACTTTTCTAACTTTTCTAACTAACTAATTTTTTTAACTAACTTACTTTTTTAACTAACTTACTTTTCTAACTAACTTACTTTTCTAACTAACTTACTTTTCTAACTAACTAACTTTTCTAACTAACTAACTAACTTTTCTAACTAACTAATTTTTCTAACTAACTAATTTTTTTAACTAACTTACTTTTCTAACTAACTTACTTTTCTAACTAACTTACTTTTCTAACTAACTTACTTTTCTAACTAACTTACTTTTCTAACCAATGATTACCGACGCTAACAAAGCGTTTGTCTGTATTTAGAAAAGGAAGCGGTGATGTACTTCAACTTCGATAAAGAATCAATGAAAAACGACGAGAATCTAGTTCCAGATAAATCTGGCCATTTTAATGACGCGACACTGACGAACAGAGCTCACATCTCATCTCGAACATACGGTAGGTAAACGTTGTTTTTTTCCACTTTTCCAAGTTGGAATTATCACCATTACTGGTAAAGAGCGTAATTAAAACTCGTGGTTCTTCATATAACTATCTTCTTTCGTGCATTCTTTGCTTTCTTCTCCTTCCATTTTCTCCGATTTTGTTTGTTAGTTTTTGTCCTTCTCCACTCGTTGCTTCCTCCCTTCTACATCTAACCTCCCCTCCAATTCCTATTTAACCGTGTTCAACTACCTTCTACGCAGGTTCATGCGGGAAAGCCCTAATTATGAACTCAGGCAGCCTCCGTTACATGGACAGATATTTTAAAAGCAAATCAACAAAGGCAATCTCCCTCGCCATGTGGGTGCGAACCAACGTGACGGGATACGTCAGATGGTTCGCGCGAGACGCGGGCTCGTCGCGCGAGTTCAGCACGAGCACCCGGTTCCCTCTCGTGCGCAAAAACGTATGGACGCACCTTTGTGGAACGTTCAACAGCTCGACGGGAATCACGAGAATTTACGTGGATGGCGAACTCAAGGCGGAGAAGGTGAACCAACAACAGGATACCGTACCTGCGGATTTTACGCCCGCAGGAATCGGGTCGATGTTCGGGGACGATAACCTGATTGCTATCGATGAGGTGTTCATGTTTTCGAGGGCGTTGAGCGAGAAAGAAGTGCAAGATCTTTATGATGATTGTGAGTTCAACAGAATGGTTCTTCATTATGGATTTCAAAAGATAAACAGGACGGCTAGTGTGGTTTTTGATCAGTCTGGTTTGAACAACGATGCGGAGCTGAGAGGAGGTACGTCTTGGAAATAAACTGAGTAATACATGTTTGCCTGAATTTCTTTTGTTCTTATAGATCCCATTAACAACTAATAAACCTTAGGGGCTGTTCACATGAATCCGGATTGAGTTTCATTCCGGATTGAACTCATACCGGTTCTGTTAAAATCCCTTTAGGTGTTTACATGTGAATCCGTAATGAGATGCAGCTCAATCCGGATTGAGTTCATTCCGTTTCTCATTCCGGATTGAGTTTCATTGAAATTTCATTTTGGTGTCATGTAAAGGCGGTACGAGATTTCATTCCGGAATGAAAAAGACGACCTAGAAGAACTGAAACGAACAACACATGCGTACTTTTAACATTTATAGACGACAATTTGCAGCTAGAGACAGGAATTGCGCCGACGTCATATTATTCAATATAAATAGCTCTTTGTCGACGACGTTATAAATTAAAGGTGAATTAAATGCTTGTTTACTTGCTACCACGTCGATTGTCGTTGCTAGTAATGCTTTTCCCCTTTTCTTTATGTTTATTCTTCGCCAAATTATCAGTTTAAGGCACATGTTGAAATGTACAAGCGCAGAAATCGTTGAAAGAAACATACCCGCTATAACGTTATTGATCTCCATCTTGAAATTTCAAATTTCGCGCGATTTTCGATCCTGGGATAGAATTCCTATGTAAACGCGGTTTGAATTCACGTTCAATCCGGAATGAAACTGAATCCCTGTAAACAGCCCCTTATTCATAGAGGTTGTATTAGTGGAAATTAATTTTACCTCAAACTTGTTTGACGTCAATGGATTCAAAGTATCTCAAAGACGAGCAAACCTCGGCAGAAATTTCGGTAAACATGGTATTACAAGGGAATGCCATAAAAAGAAATGCATTAGCTATGAAACCTTCCACTCGATTCGAGTCATTTAGTAAAATTCTAAATGACCCTCATCGAGCGGAAAGTTTAATAGAAAATACACTTCTTTTTATGGGTATTACTTCTAAAAAGTAAAAATACACCGAATGGTTACAGTCCCATGTTTGGATACTGTGATCCAAACAACGCGGGATGTTGCGAGACTGACCGATCATGGAAAACCGTAACAAAAGCTTTACTCAAGTCTCACAATATCCCAAGTGTTTATATCACAGTATATAAACATGAAAAAGCATTTCATATTAATTATTTTATAAAACAAAAAGCATTTTGATTTTTCGTGCGATCCGCGTGTGCGGGCCATTTGTACTGCTATATCCGAGGATATACAAGTACAACGTCCTGGATCACCGCAATTGAAAGAATTCTAGCATGATTTTCATCTTTTGGTAACACTACCGCCTTTTTTTACTTAGACGCCAATATTCTCGACGGAGGTTGCGACAAATGCGGCTCGTGCCTGGATCTGAACGCAAAAGGTGACCCGCGGTTGACGATACAAGGAGATCGATTCAAACATCGCCCTACCAAAGCCATCTCTGTTGCAGCCTGGATGAACCTCAACTCAACCACTGGAACGCATCCCTTATTCCGCGTCACTGAATCTCTCACGAGGGCACCACTCATGGACCTCCACCTGACCGATGGGAAGTTACTGTGGAAAGCGCGCGACAAAAACCAAAATACAATATTCGCCTTGAGTACCGAACAATCTGTTATCCCAGAAGGCATTTGGGTGCACGTCCTGGTCACTTTTGATTCGGCCAGCGGTTCGGCAAAAATTTTCGTAGATGGTCACCAAAAAGCGTTTGGGAAGTCTGCGAAAAAAGTGCCGATTGGAGAAGACTGGGGCGAAACTGTAGTCGGGGGGAGCAGCTCGTCAGGTTCCCACGAGATAGGGGGTTACATGGACGAGTTAGTTATGTATAACTGGGAGCTCGACGGGTCGGAGATTTCTTATGTTATGAAGTACTGTCCAGATCACCCAAAACTGGTTTCTTTTACTGTACATGTTCCGTTGGAGTAGATGTTGGAGTAGATTATGTTTTACTAACCTACCTATAGCTAGGTAGGTAGGTATAGGGTAGGTAGGTCCCTCCCTCCCTACCTACCTATACCTACCTATACCTATACTTACCTATACCCACCCACCTACCTACCTAAACCAACCTACCTACCTACCTACCTACCTACCTACCTACCTACCTACCTACCTACCTACCTACCTACCTACCTACCTACCTACCTACCTACCTACCTACCTACCTACCTACCTACCTACCTACCTACCTACCTACCTACCTACCTACCTACCTACCGACCTACCTACCGACCGACCTACCGACCGACCGACCGACCGACCGACCGACCGACCGACAGACCGACCAGTAATGTTTTCACAATTTTGTAAGTGGGAAAGAGACTAATTGTCACTTGGAGGATTGGACGACGCCTGATGGCGCGAACAGTTTTTAATTTAAATGTCAGCTGTATTAAACAGAAGGCGGTTGTCACAATGTCAACTTGCTCTCCTTGTCGTGTACACGAAGAAACAAGAAAAAACAAAAAGGTTTTGCGTGTCGCCGGCACCTGAAGAAAGCGCTACCACTAAAATGTGCCTTTGTCGGCGGTGCCGTAACTGCCAGGAAAGTTGATCTGAGTTGACTATGCGTGCAAGTCGCCGACGCAGTTTTCCCTTTCGTAAACGGTCTTTGCCATCTCGAACGGTCTTTGCCATCCTAAACAATGACCCCGATACCCCTGAATCCTAACCCCCCGGAATTTTTTACTAATATATACGGCAAAACTGTGTAAAGCTGTCGCATTGTTGCGAAAAATTCCGGAGGGTTAGGATTCAGGGGGGGTTGGGGTCATTGTTTAGGATGGCAAAGACCGTTCGAGATGGCAAAGACCGTTTACGAAAGGGAAAACTGCGTCGCCGACTAGGATTAACACTACACGATATGCCTTGAAATCTATTTCTTACACTGCCACGAAAATATGGAAATTATTACCGAACGCTGTACGATCTTTAAAGTGCCCCTAACCTCAAAATTTTTGATTGTCTTATTTGGAAGAACGTTTAAAATGGTAAAGTAACTTCTTTTGAAGATTCTCCTTTCTTCGCTTTCTTTTTGAGATATATCAGTTTGTTTGATATGCAAATGTCCGGAATTTACGTCACACGTGCATAATGAGTTATCACAGAATGTTATATATCTTTGCATTCATCAAATAAAAACACTAAAGTGTGAATAACACATGTGTATGTTTCTGTCACAACACCAAACCTCTCGATTTTAAAGGATTTCGTTCGAGAATGAAGAGATACACACATTTCTCCAATAAGTCATTATGCATGTGTGACGTAAATTCCGTACATTTGCATATCAAACAAACTGATATATCTCCAAAAGAAAGCGAAGAAACGAAAATCTTCAAAAGAAGTTCTTCCAAATAAAACAATAAAACATTTTGAGGTTAGGGGCACTTTAAATACCCTGCAGTCTTTTCGTAATACATCATTACAGGGAGATCTGGACACCATTTTGCAGTGGGCAACGCGTAATAACATGAACCTCAATACAAAGAAATGCAAAGAGATGGTGATCTGCACGCTTAGAACCAAGCCTGACCTCTCGCCATTGCTCATAAATAACATCCCCCTTGATCACGTGTCATCTCACAAAGTTATTGGCCTCACACTACTATGCAACACTTTAAAGTGGAATATAAACATCGAAGAGATCGTAACCAAAGCGTCTAAGCGCCTTTACATCCTTAGGGTATTGAAACGTGCTGGCATACCCTCCTGCGACCTCATCAACGTCTATTACGCCCTAGTACGCTCTGTACTCGAGTATTGTTGCGTTACATGGACAAAAAGTCTACCAAACTATCTGAACGATAATATTGAGAAGGTCCAAAAACGAGCATTGCGAATCCTGTTCCCTGATATCCATTACAATGACGCCCTTGATCTAACCTGCTGCGCTCGACTCGATGTCAGAAGAGACGAACTGTGTTTGTGGGTATGGAATAACATTAGTGACCAGGTAACAAGCGATGCAACCGGGACTCAGGGTCCCTTGCGCGCTCAATGCCAGCCATATGGTTTACGGAACATTAACAGTGTTAGGAACGTTTAAAAAGAAGCTTTTTTCCGGCCACGTAGTTTCAACATTGATTTCTATTCAATTAAACATGTAATATATCTACCAATTTAAACTTTCTTGTAATCCCAGTCCCATAGTCGTAGTCTATTATATTTGTAATTTTTAGAGTAATTTCATACCAAAATTGTAAACATTATGTGATTTAATAAACCATCATTATTATTATTATTATACTGCTCGTTCTGTTTACGTCCTGAAACTCTTCTACATGTTGTTGCCGGTTGTCAACATTACCTAGAACGATTTACTTGGAGACACGATTCCATTCTCAGTTTTCTCGCAAAAAATTTTCAATCTATAGACGGATGTAACCTGTTCGTTGATCTTCCTGGATTTAAAAGCCCCTCAGTTATAACTGGAGACGAACAACGCCCAGATTTACTTCTTTCCACTTCAAACAACGACCTTTACGTCGTTGAACTTACCGTAGGATTTGAGTCTAACCTTACCAACAACGTTAACCGGAAGAAAGCTAAGTACAAAGATCTAGTAAGAAAGCAGAATGAGGACTTCACAAGTGTTAAATTTGTTAATCTCTCCATCAGCTCACTCGGAATTTTCGATAAAGAATGCCATACTTTTATTGAAATGTTAAATGATTTAGGACTCGATAACAAACATCAACAATACTACATCCGAAACATGATCTCTATCGCCATTAGAACGACGTATTATATCTTCTGTTGTAGAAACAAAGAATGGACCAATCCTGAACCACTATTTAGTGGTTAAACATTAAACATTTGAACATTAAACATTAATTTAATTATAAATTTGTTTCTGTTGTTTTAGAAATATTAATACTGTATATAATCATATGTGATTCAAGTTAGCCAATTGTAAATTACCTCAAGAAGTGAGATTTGCAATTGTAAATATATAAGAAAAATTTATATTAATAAAGTTTCCATTATTATAAATTAATATTTAGTGAACTGAACATATATTGAAATGAACTTGTATCTAATTTTTATTTAAATTAAAGTCCCCATGAAACTAAAATAAAGTTTGTCTTATTTTAATGAACTCTTAAAATGATTAGGAATGGTAATTTAGAGCTCTTTCATATCTTACGTCGTAATTCTCGAGATATTTAGACTTTTGTGATATGCAAATGAAATAACCTTTATGATGTAAAGAGCTTTACACATTTTTAGAAAACCAAGTATATGTTTGAAATTATTCTACGAAATCACTTGAAACATTGCACATTACGACACTTCGTGAAACCTAACATTATTACATCGAAATAGTGATGCCAAATTAATTTATTATTTCTAATTACAGTTGACTCTCTCGTAAGCGACGAGAGATGGTCGCTTAATTATGAGAATATTCACCCAAAAAGTGGCCCAAACCCTATTGTAATTCAGTTTTATACCGGAAGTGATAATAACATTCACATATTTCACAAAACTGTTTCTTAATATCATTCTAATACCGTCAGTGAACACGATTAAATAGTTGGACATATTCCTTGGCAAGGATATGGCAACTGAGTACAAAGGCAAAGTCGTTATCATTGGAAAGCGAGTAAATCGTGGCGCTGGATATGGTCTAGAGATCCCATGTAAATATATTTATTGTGGGGACAGTAAAACATCTATACCCTATATAGCAACTATAGCGGAAATTGCAAAATTATATAATAAAGCCAAGATTGTTGTCGTCTGGTCTGTCATAGGTCTGTCATCGATCTCCGGGGTGGTCGCTTACGAGAGTAGAAAAACAATGAGAAAAGCCAAAAGGGCATCCCAAAAAGTGGTCGCGGTGCTTACGAGAGTGGTCGCTTACGAGAGATGCTAAATACAGTGTTTGACTAAGAAATAAAATGGGAATTTGTAAAGGCGGTCGCTTAAGGGAGATGGTCGCTTACGAGAGTTCAAAGAGAGTCAACTTTACTTGATTTCCTAAAAATGTGTAAAGCTCTTTACGTCATAGGTTATCATTTGCATATCACATTAGTCTAAATATCTCAAGAACGACGTGAGATATGAAAGAGCTCTAAATTACCATTCCTAATAATTTTCGGAGTTCTTTAATTAAGACAAACTTAATTTTCGTTTCATAGGCGCTATAAATGTTTGTATTCAGTTAGATCTCGGGAAATTAGCATGTATTGCTGGGAGGATTAGTCAGGCTCGTCAAGTTTAAATAAGGTTTATTATTATTATACAAACCTTTTAGAGTATTCATTGGATATAAGACAGAAAATTATTAATTTCTTTATGTTTTGGACAAAAACATCTTATGTGAACACATGTTCTAAGGATTTGTGGAAAGGAAAATTTCGAGTGTTGAAATGTAGTATACATTTTAAGACCAAACCGGGTCCTTCGTCTTTGGCGTCAAACGTCATGGGGCTAATTGGATGGTGCTCGCTAATTGGAAAAGTCGGACAAACATATAGTGCGTAAGCATTGCGGTACCCTGGGTAGCATTGCGGAAATCGTAATTTCAAAAGCGAGGTGCTGATTATTTTCTTCGAGAACGTTTTAAACTAGTGTAAATATAGATAGAACCTTTCTTAGGACTGTTGGACCTTACCAATGCAGTAAAAGGCGCCCAATATGAATTTAAAAGTAGAATCTGTTCAAAAGTCCAAAGATAACTTATCTTTTGTAATACAAAATTCGGAAAACGGGGGTGATCATATAATTACGGCAGATCGGAAGTGATAAAGTCAACAAGGGAAGGAAAAAAACGGCATTTTTTTAACAACAGTTCCGTGCGTTATTTCCGTAGTTGTTATAACACAAGCGGTGCTAGTAAGCTTTTCTAAACGTCAAGCGATATCTATATGAACAGCAACTAGTTTCCAGGTTTCGTATTGCTACAGTGGTGCGTAGTGCTGTGCGCCGGAGTGCCGGAGCCGGCTTGTTTTCTTCCCGCTCCGGCTGGAAAATCAGAATAACAAAAAATATGACAATTTCGACGAAGCTTTGTTCACAAATAATGGATGAATGTGCATATGATTTGCATGAAGAATGTGCATATAAGTCTTGTCTGTTGAGTCAAACCATTAAATTAAAGAGACTGCAAAGTTAATACTCAGGAATTATTGGTATCGCCACAAAAACAAATGGCCTGCTTTGACGCGTCTAGCTGATCTCTGATCTCGTATCTTTCTTGTCCACCGTCCTCTGTCAGTTCTTAGCGATCTTTTCGTTGACGGGGAACATCGTCGCTTAGCATCATTAAATTTAATTATAAGAAGTTTTAAAAGCCCTTGGCAATTTACACTTGTATTTCGTTATTTGTATTTTGTAGCAGCATAACGTATTCGGTTCTATAAAGTTTTCCTCATTTCAGGAGTAGCATTGCATTTGCTTGAGTTGAGTCGCTTGACAGTTTTACGGCTTTCACCGGGGGAAGACCCTTGGACTTTATGTCTTTATCCCCAGCAAGCCGGAGCTGGAAAACCGGAGTTTGCAAACCTCTACATGGTCACATATGCTATATTCTATAATACTGATATAGGACAGAAAGAGATAAACGCAGGAAATCACAGGAAAAAGCACTTGAAACTCTTATGTATATTTTTACAATTCTTACGTACAATCAATCTGCCAGATCTATATATACTCCAATTATCTATAGTATTTACATCACTAGTCTGAAATATATCGATTCAATATATCCGCGCTTCAATATATCGCTTGTATTGCATATATATCGCTCCAAAGTCACAGTATACTTAAAGAATATTTTTACCTTAAGACACAGAATTATCAACAAAGCTTATAGAACATTTCGTGGTCAACACTATAATGTTCTCATGCAAATACTATATTCCAGTGTATCAGCATTTCTTAAGGTCGATTTAACTAACTTTCATTGTTATTCATATTAGTGCCTACAATTATGATTTAGTGCAGGATAGTTATATAACTGTCCAATTAACTATTGTTCTTTTCATTGTGACTCGTATTAATGCTTACTTGGCAACTAAACTTATATAACTGTCCAAGCTATTAAATAACGATGTATATGCCATTAATGCGGACGAATTACACCGGCCGACCATTTTGAAATTCGAGTTGGCGATCGCCTCAGCAATTTCAAAATAGCGGGGTTATTATGAAGCCAAAACGTCTGCTGCTATATTTTCAACTCGATTAGCTTAAACTAACATTATCGTCCTCCATTTTCAAATAATAATGTTTGTGCTCACGGGAATTGCGTAACAAATTGACAATCTGCATATACTACACTTTATCAACTTCTGCTTCCGTTCAACTTCTGCTATATATGTATATGTAATATATAATGCGTCTATTTTCGACTATTTTCCATGTTTTGCAACACCGAACTGACCTCGGCCACGGGAAGTATTATATGATAATCTAACCACGAGTAAACAAAACATGGTAATTAAATCCGTTGTTATTGTCCCAATACGAATCCCCCAAAACTTTGTAACAAATCGCGAATTCCACTTTGAAGTTCTTTGCCGGCGATGTGACATCGTTTGGTAATGGAATCTCGAACACGAACCTGTCCATGTCGTACACATATGAATGCGAGTGAAACTCCGCTTGCACATCCTCGAATCCATTTCGCCACTCGTCGAGTGTGTACCTCGCATGAACTGTCTTTTCGTAGCTCAAGTTATGAACGCACACAATACCACGTACCGCACACTCCAACATTTCGGTCTTCTCCAGACAAACCTTTTGCGCCTCTACTTTCTTGGCAAGTTTCGTAGACGATACAAAGAGTGTTTCCTTAGACTTTGTATACACAGAATTCTCTGGTTTCGACCGAGTTCTTGTCCATCGTTCGTTACGACTTGCACTTAATTCGTCCCGTAATTCTTTCTCGGCATTAAACGTTAACACCGAAACGAGGGCCAGTCCCTTGGAATCGGCGAAGTGCACGGATTTAGATTTCCGTAGTTCGGATTCCAAAGCGTTTCGCTTGCTCGACGTCGGCGACCCGATGCTGGTGGTGCGACGATATTTTGTTTTCGTTCGTGGGCTAGACGATGATCTAGGCCACATAAAGGCATGATCCGACAAGAAATCCGTTCGATATTCATCTGCTCGCGTGCACAGTACACTTCGTGTTGTTGCAGTAGCCGTCATGCTGAAATCCGTATGTTACAGTTTAGCACATTGCACGACAACAGACTTGCCTGGCACGACAATGGCTTTTAAACATCTTGTTCACGTGAGCAATGCGTGCAGACATGCACAGAAATCCCCCCGCCCCCGGACACAATAATATATAATAATAATTCGATTGGAGTGCAAAACTATTAATTCGTAAAAAGGAAAGTGTTAAACAGTCAGTTCTTCTATACAATACATGCAAATTGTATGTATCCGTGCATAGATTTACTTACTTCATTTAGAAATATTACAGTACATAATTTTGAAAATATTTTAATATACCGTTTCAAAATTAGGTTGTGTTTAATATAGAAGCTATTTCATCGCCAGCTGGTTCCTCTCTTGAGACTATTTTACTTTCTTCCGAGCCGTAGGAACAGCTAGGATAGCGAGGAAACTATAAGTATTAGTGCTATACTTATAGGCCGCAAGAAAATGACCAAACGTACAATATAATCTTATCAGTGAATTATCACTGCAGGTATTAATGAGATGCAGTTTATGCCGTTTTCAGTGATAGACGTATACACATTGACATTTAATATACAGCGTTAAGCGTTTGTTCATGCTCTGGAAATAGAATTGTAACACATCGCGTACATCTGATACAAGTCGGTATCTACCAGGACGCTTATATAAGCGCCCTGGTATATACCATCGCTGGTTGCGTGTATGATGGCTATGCTTCGAACGTCCGGTCAGGGCTTCAAAGATAGCCGAGAGCCGGAACGACCTGTTCATAACAAAGAAGTTGCAATGCAAATGTTTTAGCCATATATGTCAACAATATTTACCCATATGTATTATCCATAATTAACATATGTACGCTTCAACGCGATCTGATTGGACAAGCGAAACCCCTTCGAGTGACGGTTGAACATTTAAACTCATTAAATTGGTTGCTTTCATGCACTTAACTCTTTCCCTACGGGCGCAGTTAAAATGGGTCACTGAAGACCCGCAAAGTCGTCAATCGAAAAACACGGCACACGGTAACGCAAGATTAAAAATTGAAATTCGACAAGCGCCAGGAACATGAAATCCACGCACACGCCAAGTTTGATTTGATTTCATAAACAACTCTGCGATTGGTGGCATTTTGAGTTTTCAAGATGCTACGCGGGCGTGCAAGATGGCCTTTTCTGGAAAAATGTAAATTTTTCAACCTGATTTATGATAATTAATGCTAATTTATATTAACATAATGTGTTTTGTTCGGGAAATTTAAAAGAACAAGTAAAAGCCGGTTTATTGGGCTTCCAGAAAATGTATAGCTTTCGCAACAGTTATGGTTATTTCAAGAGATATCAATAGAACAACGTGGTCGTTCAATTTTTGATGTTTTTCAGCCGTAAGGAAAGAGTTAATAGCGGAGCGCATCAGTTCTATTTAAAGAACCAAAACTCAAACAAACAAACCGAAATTGACTGTCTGGGTGCATTTTCGCAATTGGTCCCGGTTTGGTCGAAATTTTCCTTCACCATAAATACTTAGAACATACAGTTTAATCGAGTGAAATTCCAAATATTATTTGTAATATACCCAATTATTTTTCTATTGTTTTAAATGCAAGAATTAATAGCAAACTCAGATTAGTTTTATAAGTAACATTAAGAATATATTGTTGTAAGAGCATTGACACTATTATTGTATAAAGCTCCTAATACGTCTTTATTATTATTAGTGTAGACTTTATACCATTCGTTCAATTTCCAGTGAGCAACACTTCCTTGCAATAGTACTGTAATTATAAACTTTGGCACTTTCTCATCTTACTTTCTGAGTGTTCATCCTCTGATTGTGGCTCATTAATGACTTACTTAAAACCCTGAAACAAATTTGTATACTTTTTCGGATTTTTAAAATTATTTAATGTTGTTATTTGCTGTAGGAAAAAGTCAACCTCGTTCCCAGGGCCTTATTTCAAAAAGGGAAAAGGCCCTGGGAACGAGGTTGGGAAAAAGTTTATGGTCACAACCTTCACCTGAAGTAACTTGTGTGTCATATAATAAAAATAATTAATATTAATCGTTACATTTTACTAACTTGTTCTTTCCGTTAATATACACAATGTTGTAGTGAATGTGGGAGAGCACGGAGTAGACAGACGATACGTGGACGATCGTCAAGCTCATATGACACATCCTCAGAAAAATGATTCTGAGTCCCGTACAGGAATCGAACCTGTAACCTTCCGATTGCCGGTGAGACGCTCTAACCATTGAGCTCAATCGTCTCACCGGTAATCAGAAGGTTACAGGTTCGATTCCTGTACGGGACTCAGAATAATTTTTCTGAGGATATGAGCTTGACGATCGTCCACGCATCGTTTGTTCTTTTCCATTAATGTTTTAGCCTCAACTTTTTGAAACCCTACTTAAACTACCTACAACGCCAAATTCGATATAACTGATATATAGAATAGATTCTTCATGAAATGAATGGTTGAATTCCAAAATGTTTTATGATTTAAGCTTTGTATTGGTGTATTATATCACTGATCTCTAAATAAAGACTGGATCGAGCAACTATTCAGTCAGATAATGAAGCCAAAATTAAATAGCTCGTGGCGGCCATCTTGTTAGGACCACGTTATATAGTTTTACTATAGGCGACAGAGACTATCTGTGTCTGATCTTTTAAGATGCTGAAATGAATCAGTTATCAAAGGTTTTCCCATAATATAGAACACAAAGTACGGCTCCATAACAGTAACTATTAAGCCGGAATTAGCGCGTGGCGGCCATCTTGGAGTGACCACCGTGGTCATTCCAATTCTTGACTTGCAACCAATCCCTTGAGACTCCGAAGACAAAGGTTTGGTGGCCATGCTGGTGTCACAAACAAAAGAAGTTAATGATATTCTTTTGTTTAAGTTCCACCAACATGGCTGCCATGACGTAACGTGCAAGTCATCAATATGGCCACCGCGAAATATTCCCAGCTTCATAGTTACTGTTAAGGAGCCGTAATTTGTGTTCTAAATTACGGGAAAATCTTCGACAACTGATTCATTTTAGCATCTTAAAAGATCAGAGACAGATAGTCTCTGTCGCCTACAGTAAAACTATATAGCGTAGTCCATTCAAGATGGCCGCCGCGAAATATTTCCCGGCTTCATTTTGTCGCAGCATCCAAACAATAGTTGCTCGATTTTGTGAAGTCTGAATCGATTTTGCTCGATTTTGTGAAGTCAAAGATCAGTGTGTTCTATTATAAAGGTTATCAATATCCTGCTGCTAGAGAAATTTGACCTAGTTCAAACGTGGATGGTATACAGTAAAAACCCGCGTATAAGAACCTAGATTTTAAGAACCAATTTAGACCCCCTTTACATAAGAACCTGTTTTAGGCTAAAATTTGAAAGCAGGTTCTTATTTTATCAAATAGAGTCAAAACTAAAAATTTATAAATCAAAGAAAATAAACTCTACAAAGTAATGAAAATGAGCCAGAACCAGACAAATAGTGTATATATGTCCAACCTCGTTCCCAGGGCATTTTGCCTCCACGGTGGAAGGTCGGCGAAAATGGTTAGGATAAAAGTTGTTTCGGGTTAGCCAATCAGATGGCTTCCCATGGAAAGTGATCTCCAAAACATTTCTGCACTCCGCGTACTATTTCTGCTTACTTACCATGTATCTAAACCATAAATCGGCCTGATTAATCGCAGTGTGTAAACGTACCTTTAGGCTTAAAATAAGGGTTTATTTCACTGTTGGTACTCTCTGATAAAGCTTGCTTAATATTATCATTATTTAACGGGTGGCGTGTGCTGTTAGGATGGTGCCACTCACCGCTGAGATCCGAAGTCAAGCCCTGTCGGACGGGTTGGATGGGTGGGTGACCATATAGGGACAGTTGGATGGGTGACCATCTGGGAATAACCTCGTGTTGATTCGCGAGTTTAGAACTCATGCGAATAGAGTTATTAGTTGATCTCTCCCATGCATCGAGGGTTTTCCTCTGGTGTCTCCGGTTTTCCTCCCTCAGTAAAATCAAGACTTAGATCTTAGCTGTGCACCGCAGCCTCCGTGGTCAGACATGGGTCGTATGGTGGCGCCTTTGACATACCTTCGACTCGGCGGCCACGTTCGAGCTAAACATTTGTAAAGTCACACGTCTGTTGTGCCTATTAATAAGACCATTATTATTAAAGTTTCATGTTGATGCCTGTTCACCCTGCAAAAGTTGGTTTACTATTCACAGGAAGTGACGTCAATCCAGGGACATCCAAAGACGTTGCACAGTGATTCAGGGAAATGATGGCTAAGTACAAAAAGTACATATTATACAAAATGTTTAGTATTGAAATCAAAGTGTCCGAAAAAATATTAAAGTGCCCATAACCTCAAAATGTTTTATTGTCTTGCTTGGAAGAACTTTTAAAATGATAAAGTAACTTCTTTTGAAGATTTTCGTTTCTTTGCTTTCTTTTTTAGATATATCAGTTTGTTTGATATGCAAATATCTGGAATTTCGTCACACATGCATAATGAGTTATTGGAGAAATGTGTATATCTCTTTCATTCTAGAACAAAATCCTTTAAAATCAAGAAGTTTGGTGTTGTGGGAGAAACGCACACACGTGTTATTCACACTTTAGTGTTTTTATTTCATGAACGCAAATATATATAACTCTCTGATAACTCATTATGCATGTGTGACGAAATTCCAGATATTTGCATATCAAACAAACTGATATATCTCAAAAAGAAAGCGAAGAAGTGAAAATCTTCAAAAGAAGTTACTTTATCATTTTAAAAGTTCTTCCAAATAAGACAATAAAAAATTTTGAGGTTAGGGGTACTTTAAGGCTTTTCTAAAATTAGGGTGAGAAATAATGTTTCTATTGGAGTGATCAAGCTTATTCCACAGACGACTGCACGCACTTGAATGAAATGTTCTAAGGACTGAATTCCCTTTTTCTTTGATGTTTCGCATCACATCAACAGGTTTAAAATGACCTGGTGACAAGGAATTTTTGGCTTAGATGTTGGTGTTGTAATATTATTATTGATGACTGATCTGGTATGGTATCTGTGAGTATCACTAACGTAGGTAGTGTAGGATCTAAAATATTCCGGAAAATGATCTTAACTCACTTTAAATAATATGTAGAGTCATATTCTCTTAATTATGTTATGAATTGGTAATCATCCTAATTTATTAGGCTAGCTGAATTATCTTTAATATCAGAGAAAACATTCTTTGTATTTCACTGTTGAATCACTGTGCAATGTCTTTGCGTATGTCTGGGTTAACGTCACATAAATAGTAAACCAACTTTAACAGGGGAAAAAGGCAAGAAGATGAAACATTAGGCCTGTAGCTGATAATAATAATGAATTTCTATCAGAAAGTACCAAAGATTATAAATATATAAAAAACCCACACATGGGTCCTTTGATTCAGACCATCATGCTCGGTGACATTCCTACGTCTGTTGTGTCTGTTAATAAGACCATTATTATTAAAGTTTCATGTTGAATGCCTTTTTACCCTGCAAAAGTTGGTTTACTATTCACAGGAAGTGACGTCAATCCAGGGACATGCAAAGACGTTGTACAGAGATTGAAGGAAGGAAGTTTGGCTATTAAAGTACATGTACAAGATATTTAGTATTTAAGAGATCAAAGTTATTACATCAAATCAAAGTGTCTGAAAAACATATTGTTTAAGGCTTTTCTAAAATTAGTGTGAGAAATAATGTTTCTATTGGACTGATCAAGCTTATTCCACAGACGACACGCACTTGATCATGAAATTATCTAAGGACTGTCTAAATTCCCTTTTTTATGTTTCGCATCACAACCGGTTTAAAATGACCTGGTGACCAGGAAATTTTTTTTAAGAATATTTTTTATTTAATCGTGTGAACGATGGGATTGGAATTGGGGTACTACTAAACGGGTGCAATGATAGAAAAATCGTTTCAGTTTATAAATTACTCTTGTTTGTTAAACCACACAACCAATGGTCAGCGAAAATACATATTCAATTCATCAAATATATATAAAAGCTGAAAAATTGATAAATGTTTGGGGAATAATATATATATATATATATATATTATATTATTCTGGCCTTAGATGTTGGTATTTTAATATTATTATTGCTGACTGCTCTGGTATGGTATTTGTGAGTATCACTAACGTAGGTAGTGTAGGATCTAAAATATTCCGGAAAATGATCTTAACTCACTTTAAATAATATGTAGAGTCATATTCTCTTAATTATGTCATGAATTGGTAATCATCCTAATTTATTAGGCAGCTGAATTATCTTTAATATCAGAGAAAACATTCTTTGTATTTCACTGTTGAATCACTGTGCAATGACTTTGCGTATGTCTGGGTTAACGTCACATAAATAGTAAACCAACTTTAACAGGGGAAAAAGGCAAGAAGATGAAACATTAGGCCTATAGCTGATAATAATAATAAGGAATTTCTATCAGAAAGTACCAAAGATTATAAATATATAAAAACTCCACACATGGGATAGAGGTCATTGCGTCCTTTGATTCAGACCATCATGCTCGGTGACATTCCATTGGGATATTCTCTCAGATAATAAATTCACTTTCGTTGGATATTCCGGGAGGATTTCATAGACCTTTGTTGAAGTACACTTTTTGAATATCCGGGCCTTCAGCATCACGTATTTTGTCCCGAAGGTGAGGTTCGAGATGTTCCACTTTCATGGTACTTAAACGAGAAATGGAAGGTACTTAAACGAGAAATGGAAGATACTTAAACGAGAAATGGAAGGTACAGGTACTTAAACGAGAAATGGAAGGTACTTAAACGAGAAATGGAAGATACTTAAACGAGAAATGGAAGGAACTTAAACGAGAAATGGAAGGTACTTAAACGAGAAATGGAAGGAACGTAAACGAGAAATGGAAGATACTTAAACGAGAAATGGAAGGTACTTAAACGAGAAATGGAAGGAACTTAAACGAGAAATGGAAGATACTTAAACGAGAAATGGAAGGTACTTAAACGAGAAATGGAAGGTACTTAAACGAGAAATGGAAGATACTTAAACGAGAAATGGAAGGTACTTAAACGAGAAATGGAAGGTACTTAAACGAGAAATGGAAGGAACTTAAACGAGAAATGGAAGGAACTTAAACGAGAAATGGAAGGTACTTAAACGAGAAATGGAAGGTACTTAAACGAGAAATGGAAGGAACTTAAACGAGAAATGGAAGGAACTTAAACGAGAAATGGAAGGTACTTAAACGAGAAATGGAAGGAACTTAAACGAGAAATGGAAGGTACTTAAACGAGAAATGGAAGGAACGTAAACGAGAAATGGAAGATACTTAAACGAGAAATGGAAGGTACTTAAACGAGAAATGGAAGGAACTTAAACGAGAAATGGAAGATACTTAAACGAGAAATGGAAGGTACTTAAACGAGAAATGGAACGTACTTAAACGAGAAATGGAAGGAACTTAAACGAGAAATGGAAGGTACTTAAACGAGAAATGGAAGGAACTTAAACGAGAAATGGAAGATACTTAAACGAGAAATGGAAGATACTTAAACGAGAAATGGAAGGTACTTAAACGAGAAATGGAAGGTACTTAAACGAGAAATGGAAGGAACTTAAACGAGAAATGGAAGGTACTTAAACGAGAAATGGAAGGTACTTAAACGAGAAATGGAAGGTACTTAAACGAGAAATGGAAGGTACTTAAACGAGAAATGGAAGGAACTTAAACGAGAAATGGAAGGAACTTAAACGAGAAATGGAAGATACTTGAACGAGAAATGGAAGGTACGTAAACGAGAAATGAAAGGTACTTAAACGAGAAATGGAAGGTACTTAAACGAGAAATGGAAGGTACTTAAACGAGAAATGGAAGGAACTTAAACGAGAAATGGAAGATACTTAAACGAGAAATGGAAGGTACTTAAACGAGAAATGGAAGATACTTAAACGAGAAATGGAAGGAACTTAAACGAGAAATGGAAGATACTTAAACGAGAAATGGAAGGTACTTAAACGAGAAATGGAAACAACTTAAACGAGAAATGGAAGGAACTTAAACGAGAAATGGAAGGAACTTAAACGAGAAATGGAAGGTACTTAAACGAGAAATGGAAGGTACTTAAACGAGAAATGGAAGGTACTTAAACGAGAAATGGAAGGTGTTTAAACGAGAAATGAAGGTACTTAAACGAGAAATTTCGCGTCAAGTGAGAACGAATGAGACGGCCAAGGGTAATTCGAGATATATGTCTGACCGCAGAGGTCCACATGCCAGTCCCCGCGTGCTTATCTGCCAGTTTCATTGCGATTTGACGCAGTTTAGTCCATTGTCTCATGCCGATGTGCATGAGCGTATTGAGTTCAAGTTGCTTTTAATTATGTTCCAAATTTTGCAAGGCAATAGCTCCTCAATATTTGCGCGACCTTCTTCGGCATCTAACTATAATCGACTCCGCGCAACAATAATGGTATTTTATTGGCTAATGCTACTGTCAAAACAAAGAGACGTTAGGGGATAGGGCATTCACGTGCGCTGGAGCACTAGGGACGCACTTCCTCAACTTGATACTTATTCTGTGACCCGGCAACCACTCCCAATCAATAACGCGAAAGATTCAGTATTCTATTTATACAGTACTCACCATTTTTGTGGAAATATTGAGCAAGCTGTGGGTACCATAAGAGATAAACTGTAAAGATGAATCACAGAGTGAGGTGTTGCTCCTTCACAAATGACTTAAAAATCAGGAAATATAAAACTTCGTTTTCTTTATGCATACCTAACTCCGCATAGTAATATCTGGATTGGGGCATGAAGAACTCTTATTCGCTAAGAGAATACAAACGCTTCATTAACATACATACCAGTGGTAAATACCACCAGTTAAGCATAATTCCTACCTTCACCTATCTATCCATCCATCCATCCGCCCATCCATCCATCCGTCCATCCATCCGTCCGTCCGTCCGTCCGTCCGTCCGTCCGTCCGTCCGTCCGTCCGTCCGTCCGTCCGTCCGTCCGTCCGTCCGTCCGTCCGTCCGTCCGTCCGTCCGTCCGTCCGTCCGTCCATGCATCCATCCGCACATCCGTCCGTCCGTCCATACATCCGTCCGTCCGTCCATACATCCGTCCGTCCGTCCATGCATGCATGCATGCATGCATGCGTCCGTCCGTCCATGCATGCATGTATGCACCCGTCCGTCCATGCATGCATCCGTCCGTCCGTCCGTCCGTGTATGCATGCATGCATGCATGCGTCCGTCCGTCCATGCATGTATACATGCATCCGTCCGTCCGTTCGCCCATGCATCCGTCTGTCTATGCATGCGTCCGTCCGTCTGTCCATGAATGCATCCGTCCGTCCATCCATGCATCCGTCCGTCCATGCATCCGTCCGTCCATCCATGCGTCCGTCCACGCATGCATCCGTCCGTCCATGCATGCACCCGTCCGTCCATCCATGCATCTGTCCGTCCGTCCATGAATGCATGCATGCATCCGTCTGTCCGTCTGTCCATCCGTCTGTCCATGAATACACCTGTCCGTCCGTCCATCCATCCATGCGTCCGTCCACGCATGTGTCCGTCCGTCCATCCATGCATCCGTCCGTCCATCCATGCGTCCGTCCATCCGTCCATACATGTACCCGTCCGTCCGTCCATGCATGCATCCGTCTGTCCGTCCGTCTGTCCATGAATGCACCCGTCCGTCCATCCATGCGTCCGTCCATGCATGCACCGGTCCGTCCGTCCGTCCATCCATGCATCCGTCCGTCCGTCCATGCATGCACCCGTCCGTCCGTCCCACCATCCATAAGTCAGTTAAGCAAATCTTCTCCCCAGCAAACGACTATAAACATTCGACCAAAACTGATTTCTTAAAAAGCTATAGTCACCTGCATCCATCGATATTTTTCTAATTTCTCCATGATGATAGGAATAATTACTAGTGAAAATAAAATAAATTAATATCAGATTCTATTAATATGCATAGGTTGTCAAAGCAATCGGCCAAGACCACAATATGATGATAGAGGCACACAAGAATCGTTCCAAGCACAACTGCATTCTATAGGACTACTGCATTCTATAGTACTCACACATTCCTGGGGCAGCCATTGCAACCCTAGAGGCAACAACTTGGGTGATTCCTTTGATAGCTGCACGCTGTGACAGACCAAGCTCTTTGCCATTCTCATCAAACACCTTAATACCATTAATCAATTCACTGGAAAACGAACAGAAGTGTAATGAGATGAGCTATGTATGTGTTATACTTGTAACTAAGCTTAGAAAATTATAGAAATGTGTTAT
The DNA here is from genome assembly GCA_035772405.1 of Chrysogorgia sp. JL179-B06. Lineage (NCBI taxonomy): Eukaryota > Metazoa > Cnidaria > Anthozoa > Scleralcyonacea > Chrysogorgiidae > Chrysogorgia > Chrysogorgia sp. JL179-B06. Next base: position 97,837 of record JAYKKM010000049.1, read on the forward strand.
TCTGTGAAATCAAAAACTCTAAAAGCTAGATGTTCTGCTGGAAAAAAATTGTCATGGGAAATTAAAAATAATGCCTTTTGGCAATGTTTAAAGAGAGATATCTCCGAAACGAATCGACCAAATAAAAAACTGTAAAAGACCTGAATCAGCTATTTTGCATCCTCTATATTCAATGAGTCACTATTATATTCGATACTGAATGAGAAACTGTGAATCCAAAAATACGGCACACGGTAACGCAAGATTACAAATTAAATCTCGACAAGCGCCAGGCACATGCTATCCACTCACACTCCAAGTTTGATTTGATTTAAAAATATATACTCTGCGATTGGTGGCATTTTTTCCATTTGGCATTTACAACTTTTGTTTATTGGTTACAAATATTAAAATTCCCGCCACCGCGCTTCTTTTACTCCGTTAAAGATTTTACAAATTGTTACGGTTAGCATTACGGTTTCATGTCATTTCATGCCGGTATCGTGTGAACGCAAGGCTTAACCGTAACGATTTCGTGTGAACGGGGTCTTAGTTATTTTTAACAGTCTACATATACACGCAGTGTTTAGGGACGGACCATTAGAAAAGTGATGGGGGGTGGGGAAAAACAGAAAATAATTCATGCAAGCGAAAAGGTTTAAAAAAACACGCAACAAAAACGTCACAGAAAACGTCACGCTTGCATGAATTATTTTCTGTTTTTACCCCGCCCCCATCACTTTTTCATCGAAAAACCGATTGTTGAGTTTCGCTTTTGAATTGTTTATTTTGAAGTTATAGTTATTAAATTCAAAGGTTTGGTTAATATTAAATTAAATGATGAGATGAACTAAAAAATATGGTTGTCATTGTTTAAGGTCTTAATTTTTCTGTTAAAACGTCCTTCAAAACCAGGGGCGTAGGAAGCTTTCTAAACTTGGGGGGCCCGACCAAAGCAAAATTTTCGTTGTGTCCCAAATTGGTGGTCATGATAACTATTAATCCGAGCACCGTAGGCGTGAGGCTTTCTAGCAGGGTCCTATGCCCCCCGAAAAATTTGAAATCTAGATTCCCGCAAATGGTATTTCCTGCATTCTGAGCGGTGATTTTTCAGCTCAGAAGTTTATAAAATTTCATATTTTGGACTGTGGTGGGCCCCAAGTAGGCGAGCAGTGGCCCCAATCACGCCACACCTGGGAACCACTGACAACATAATTATATTATTGCAATGATCAGTGAGTCCGACATGGACATTTAGGACGCGTTTTTTTTCAACCGCGGCTACCTTTTAGCCTCAATCATTCCGCGATTTCTGCCCTTCTGCTTAGTTAAAAAAGAAAGCCTACTAGAGTAGGGCTGCGTAAACTAGAGAAATATCAGTACTTTAGTTTAGTAAAACACTCGGGTTAACATGCAAAAATATTGTGATTATTTTTTTTAATTACTTCTATGACAGTTTAACAGAACATTAACAGGAAGATGTTGTTTTCGAACTTCTACTTTCGAATTCAATTTTTTTGCTGCAATTTTTCTTTCAAATTCAATTATTATTGGGGGGGCCGAAAGCTATTCCGGCCCCCCCTTTTATAATATTGGGGGGGCCGCGGCCCCCCCGGCCCCCCTGCTTCCTACGCCCCTGTTCAAAACGCCGTTTCGGAGCCTTAGAATTCAAACCCCCCTAGATGTTTCCCGGAACTCCCTAGAGGTTTCTCGCGCCAAAGGCACAAAATCAGTTATTTTTTAGCCCCCCCCCCCATATTAAAACTTGCCTTGCTTATAGGCACGTTAAGCCATAGTAGCATCAAACCAATGTATGTAAGACAGACATTGACTTACCTTTGTCTAGACAACGGGATATTCACACAGTTAGCAGCTATAACTGCAGCAAAAGGAACATAACGAGCCAACAGAGGTGGAGCTTGCTAGTTTAACAAGACATAAGTACCATAAGTGTATGTACTGTGAAGATACATAAATATACTTGCATGTCAGCTTAATTGGTAACTGTAATTAATTATGCAATTATGTAATTAATTATGTAATTAATTATACAATTATGTAATTAATTATTTAATTAATTATATAATGTAATTAATTTTGCAATGTAATTAATAATGTGCATGAATTAAAATTTACCTTAACTAAAGAGTTGAGATAAACTGACACAGCAACAGCAGCGGACGTACTGGACACATACGCCACCCCAATCTGCCTGCAAAATAGATTACAGTCGAGCACAAAACAAATTAGAAACAGACTGTTGAATATTTGAACAAGATGAAAGGACAATGGTCTGACTTACTTAACTATTTTTCGACATATTGAAGTTGTTTTTTACACTATATTCAGTTCTTTTGAAAATTTAGCAGCTTTCTTATTTAAGTTGTTGGAACCACTTACACTTACAACTTCAACCACATCAAATCTTGTTATCTTACAGAAAATTTGACCTCACTAGTAATCCATATATTCAACTTACTTGCCAGTTATTGTTGACTTAGCATTTCTATTTGTGTAGTTCACCAAGGCATTGAAGGATTGGTTGACCCACTGCCAAAAGACAACCTGCGGTACTGTTCTGAATAACAACAAAAATTCTAGTCACTGCTGTTCAAAGTTTAAAGACATCCCGAAGGCCAGGGCCATTGAGAACCCATCCTCTCCAGGTTAATGTTTTAAGATCATGGTGCCCAAGTAGCAGATTGAGCCACAGTCTTTGCATCAGAAATGACATTTACAAATTAGTACATGTACATGTAATACTGTATACAGTATATACATGTACTGAAGCATCAGTTAACCTAAAAATTTTAAAAATTATACCAAGGACAAAAACAACCTAAAATAGATTTACTGTAATTGTCTCTGTAGTACTATTGGTATTGAGGTTCTGGTTATTAGCACTGGGGCCCTGTACATTTTGACATAGAATTATTGCAAAGGTCTCCGTAAGTTTACCTGTAAATGCAATTGTCTAAATTTATACACTAGAAATAATACTAAGATTTCTTAGATTAGCTACCCCACCTCCACCTCTCAACTTTACTGATTCCAAAAGACTTGTCATCACAGACCTGGTTTCGCCTTAAAGTTATGCAATATAAATGTTGATTGTGTGAGCGAAGTCGTATTTTTTGGCGTTTTTTTGGATGAGTATTTAATGTCATGGAAATCACATGTTGCTCATCTTGCAACCAAAATATCTAGACAGTTAGGTATGATTTATACCGTAAATGTAGTTTTTGCTTGAATAAATCTGCCTTTACAAATCCTTTACTTTTCCCTTATTTATCCAAACCAGTGCTTCCATATTGTATATTAACCATTTGGGGATCAATAAAAAAATCAGTAATTACTTGTTTACTAAGAAATTATTTTTTCAAGAAATACTTTTTACTTGTAACAAAATAAAATTGTTGTAGAATAATTACTTTTTTACTATATATGTGTTACTTTTTGTTTTATCGGCAAAGTAAAAAAAACTAATTTTGCAATGCATTCACTGCAGAGAGTGTGATATGTATTGCCAAGCTTATTGCATGTTGCTTATTGCATGTTTCTTATTACAGTACATGATAATTGTCAACTGTTGTCTTGCTGCCAATCCAGAAATAGCAGTTGACTCAAGGGTTGTAAAAAAAGCTCTAATAAAAATAAATGTTGTCACTGGTCACTATCAGTCCTCAGCAAATAGCAATTGAAACAGTACTGTACTTGCCAAAATCATGTTGAACGCTGCAGGGTTAATGACTTTTAAACTTGAGGAAAAACTGAATTTTTACCTATAAAATTGTAGTAATGCCCCTGTGATTAACATGCCGCCGGGCACCTGGAATGACATTCTTCCAAACAGGTTCATCTTCTCACCAGAATCTGGATGGAATGCTGATTCATAAAGAACTTTGGCATCCCATATCTGTTCTGCTGTAGTTCCCTTGGGCTCTTTCTTTTGCCTTTAAGAAAACAAGGTCAACCGTATGTCAGAGTGATTTCACACCTAAACATAGTGAGCTTCACCAAGCCTTGCTTAGTTCTCTAACTATAATTAAAATCCTAGATTATGCTATAAAAAAATAACATGAAAATCTAATATTAAGATCAACTTCGATGCTGACCTGTATAGGGTAAGCAGTTGTTGTGCTTCATTGAGCTCTTTTTCTGACTTTAACCCAAGTAACATGTTGCTGATTGATGCAAAATGTGCAAATCTTCCCATAAAGGTGCTTTGATCCCATCTCGGAGAATCAAGGTCGATCCGCTTCTCCTGCTTTTGAACGGGAACGTCAGCATTTGATGGACTCATTTCTATTTATAAATCTATCATCATGAACAAATTTTATACACATTTATACACAAGTTCCATGTTTGCTAGTAAACATGTTAATATATACTAAGTTCTGGATGGGATATTGAACCTATATGGTATTTAATGAACAGTAGTCTGATACTCTAATGGCAGAGTAAGGCTGCTTTCAATATAAGTACCGTTCAAGTCGTCTGACACGTACATGTGAGTTAATATTATTGTATTTGACTTTGAGTAATTAATATTGAAAGTAACAATCAACCGCAAGCAGGAATCATAATTTTCCTATACATATTACAGTAATTTTGAATTTAGTGATTAATCCACCCCCAAATAGTCTATCCATCAATGGCATCAAATAGTCCACCCCCAATCTTAGTCCACGACTCCACCGAGATTAAAAATCACTAAATTCAAGAAAACAATTACGATTACATCATGCGTTACTTTGAATTTAGAGATTATTTAATCTGGGTGGACTATTTGGGGGGTGGACTATGAATATCCATCAAGGTACGGACTAAACTAAACATTTCATCAGAAAGCAGCATAAGGAGCATTAGGGAGCAATTATTATACCCAATTATTATAGCATCACATGACCAATATTTTACAATTGGACAACAACATATTGGACAGCAACCTTTTGACCGTTTACAGTACGTGGAAAGAAACAACTTTGTGTTAAGATATATTTTGCTCGATATAATAAAACACCTATGGATTTATCTTCGCCCAATATTATTACTTATTGGATTCCTCTGAGCCCAATATTACAAAATATTTAAGTAGAGAATTCAATATTGGCCGAGACTGAAGGTCAAGCCTAATATAATTGCAAATCGAGAATATTGGACAAAGATGAATCCAATAGGTGTTTTATTATATCGAACAAAATATCTTAATACAAAGATGTTTCTTCGCACGTAAACAGTCAAAAGACTGCTGTCCAATATGTTGCTGTCCTCGTAAAATATTGGACTGCACGTCAGGGCCTTTTTTAAGGATTTTCCCGTGGGGGGGCATTTTCCTAAAAGGGACCTTCGTAGCCAAAATATATGTGTACTGTTTCTGAGGCAGGCTTTTTCGTTTATATATATATATATATATATATATATATTTGTCTGCCATTTTATTTCAAAATATTTTTTCTACAGTTCATGATCAGTGGCGGATCCAGGGTTGTTCGAAAGGGGTAACGGTAATCTAGTAGGGGAGTCTGGGGGCATGCCCCCTTGGAACATTTTTAATTTAGCAAAGCCCAGAAGTGCTTTTACGGCGATTTCTGATAAGAATTTTTGCGAAATTAAGGCACCACACCATTGCTAAAAATGCACGATTACATAGGGCATCAAGATTATGAAACACTTTAATATATAAACTCAGATGTAGTATGGAACCAATATAAACACTTTAGCCTTTAGGCATCTTCATAAGCTACCAAAACATTGTGCTTATAATCGGTCATATAATATTGCGTTTATCATTATTATGGTAAAAAAACAGAAACGCTTGTTTGCGGGATTTTAAATGGGGGACGCGCGCTACGTAGGTCAACATAATAATTTCAGTAAGTCTATAAGTTGTTAATTAAGGGCTAAAACTTACTTTCCATTTGTTTAATTTTTATTCCTTGCTTATTGGTTATTAAATTTAAGAAAAAGGGACTTTTCCTGGGGGGGGCAAAAATTGATTAGTGGGGGGGCACAAGGGGGGCATTTGCCCCCCCCCCCCCCCCCCCCCCAGCTTAATAGTTAAAAAGGCCCTGCTGCACGATATATACAAAATATTTAAGTCTCGCGCCCACAATATTTTGTAATTATAAATTATAATAGGCTCAGAGGAATCCAATAAGTGATATTAATGTCCCAATATTCTCTAGAGTATTAAATCCACTACATAACATGCACCAAGATGATATCGAAGTACGCTTCACCATTCACCGGCAAATCTAGTCTCATTCAATTTAGCCATAAATATTGTATCATAAAACGGAAAAGCTGGGTCTCTCTTGTGGAGTTCTCCAAGTAAGATTACGAGCTTTGCCAGTTCAGCACATGCAGTTGGTGTTTATAAATATTGACTAACCGCAGTACTAGTAGCCGGTCCAGCACTTTTTGCCACGTTTGACTTTGACCTTTAATATCTTTAATATGGAGGGCGCTGGGTTCACCAAGAATTAATAGCAATTCTCGCAAACACATGCCAACTAACTTGATATGAAGGAAGTATGTATGTACACCTACCTTTTATATTTTGTATATTTTTGCGAAATTTTAGTCCAAAGAAGAAAGAACAAAATCATAATATTATTAATAGTTACCAGGTCCCCAGTCACAGGTCCCTCTTTTCGTACAGGAATGTAGTACCATGTGCAGATAATCGGAGGGTGGAGCTATGGCGGACGAATGTTATTCAACATACTTTACATACACTTGTAGAAATATTGAGAGTATATTATGAAGTTCAAGTTAAGAAAGTTACTAGACATTGGAATAAAGCATTATGTGAAATTATGGTAAATAAATCTATTATACAATACAGTATACGATTGAGTTCTTTGTAGACTACAGAGGCCAGTTTAGTCTTTAGACTAAAAGACTTTCTCAAAGCCCATTTTTATGTAGAGTACCAGATACCTTGATGCCTTCATATTTTAGTATATGAATAAGTATTTTACAGTATTTACTGAGTGTTTAATTCTTTTAGTATCCTTGGCTACATTGGTGGGTTAGTTTGGTTTGCCTCACTTGCTCATCCTTCAATGAACAACAAAACATACTTTTCTGAGAATGCTTTACTTCCTGGAATGGTGGATTCTGTGTACAGTGATCGTCACATGACCAGAAATCTCAGAGAAATTAAAAATGCAACAGAAAATGACAGGTGATTGGCACAAATTGACATCTTCTTTGTAATTTGTATACCAGAGAGACGATCAATACAGACTGAGTCTACGTTAATTGTTTACTCACAATTCAGAAGCTTAACCTTTTATGCTCCAGGAGTCAGTGGCGCAGCCAGACCTGGGCACACATGGGCACGGGCGTCAGCTATGAACATGGACGTTGCCCAAAACCATTTACATCACATAATCAACTTGAGCATACCTGAACAATTTTGAAAAATGCAAGACCAAAATAAAAACTTATCCATTTTTTGGATTGATTTTATGTTCTATCTTTCGCACCTGCTTCTCTGCCGGTTGTTGAAACTAAAAACATACTATCTGAATCAATGACAATCATGGTGGCCATGTTTCGTAACAACAACCTGCAATTACCTGTTTAAATTAAATATAATATTATTTCTTCAATTTATTTATGTTAATACAGTTTAGAATTTTGTTCCGATGGTTATATAATACTATACGCAATGAGTACAGTTTTAGTTCTGAGTTATTAATGTATTTGATTATAACTTTTTACGTACTGATGTACAGATGCAACCTTTGTAATCTTATATATTTTAGAAATGGCTTGCATGGTGCGGTTGGTGCCTATTTTCGCAAAAAATCTCAGAAATTGCCGGAAATGCACCTCTCGGCCCTACAAAATTAAAAACTTTCTGGGGGAGCATGCCGCCAGACCCCTCTAGGGCAGTTCATGCCTTTGCTACCTTTATGGAAGTGATGGACTCATATACAGTATTTGCTAAATATTCATATCCGTCACTCATCATACATTTTCTGGCTATGCCACTGCCAGGAGTGATCAGCATCTAACTTCTAATAATAACAATGGTTAACTAAGCACATAGTTAATGAGAATAATGAAAATGATCACCAAAGATGAACTGATGTGAACAACTCCCAACTAGTACTATAAGAAATGTTTGGAGACCAATAAGAGAATTTGTACCAGCTATATTCTGTGTTCAGCCCAATAATATTCAAATAAAAAGTGTGAATACATCAATAATACTCCAATATACTTTAACTTTTTCAGAGAACAGATTTTTATGTGGCTAATAGATAAAATGAGCAACATTGGTCTTGAGGTGTACCAGCAAGATTTTACCGTTAAGTTCCCAGTTGAAATCTCAAATCAAGGCAGTGTGGTTGGGACGAATATCTATGGTATTTTACGTGCACCAAGGATGGCAGGAACTGAAGCATTGGTGTTCTCTGTACCTTTCAAAGGAGAAGAAAGTGGGCCATTTTACGAACTGGTTCTCATGTTATCCCTTGCAGAGCATTTCAGAAGTAGGTATAATATTTGTGGGAGAGAGGAAGGGTGCAGGACAGTTGGATAGCGTAGTACATGCCTGGATGGTTGGTTGGTAGTTGAACAGTGGATGATCGGGTGGTTGGACCAACAGGTGAATGGTCAGATGAACAAATTGATAGAAGAGGAATTCATTACCATGAGTAGTGAAGATTACAGTCTAGATAAGGGTGCAAAGGGGAGCACATGCCACGAGGAAACCTATATGGTACAATATATGCATATCTTGTTGTACGGGGTATGTATAATTTTATTTCTCTCTGAATAGATAACATTTATTGGTCAAAGGACATCATATTCTTGGTTACTGAACATCAAGAACTGGGAATGCAGACTTGGCTAGATGGATATCATGGTATTATTTCCAATTGTAAGTGTACTGTACATACTATATGTCTTTATAAAATAACAAATTAAAAATGCACGTGCTGATTGGCTGAAAGCCGTGTTTCTATAACTCGATGGAAAACATGGATTTTTCCCGCCATTTTTTATAAAATGGACTGTAAGATGAACCTTTGCTCACAAACAGCTAAAATGTCGATAAATATGTTCTGTGACCGCCAACAAGAAGAAAAACGAGAAGATTGGATGCTTTTCTTCACAGTTACAGTAAGAGCGTTTATGTTCATTTGAGCAGCCGACGACGCTGTCTAGCGTGAGTAAGGAAAATGTATATTTTCATCATTTTAATAAAAGAGTCTTATTACTTATTTCCTCAGTGTTATTCTATAAAAGAAATAGAAAACATCTTTCCATGTTCCCATACATAGAAACACTCGTGAGAGTTTGGGAGAACTCAAAATAGCGTGGAAACACTCGCCCAGGGCGAGCTCGTGTTCCCACTGCCATTTCTCGTTCTCCCAAACTTCCACTCGTGTTTCTATAACTCTATGGAAACAGGAAAATGTTTTCTATTTCTTAAATAATATTAATGTTGATCGATCATTAAACTCACTAATCTTCAGTCAAAAGTCAAAACTATCTGTCTACTCCAAGCTCCCACATTCATGTACTATATTATAGCATTGGGATATACTGTATATATAAATTACTCATTATAATATATATTATACATACTGTACATATTAATAATTATAATAATAATTATAAATAATTATGTACATACATATTAATCATAAATGCAAAGAGTACTTACAAAACAATTTATATTTTATATAAATTATATAAAAGAGTGTTATATAAAAGTCTTGTGCTATATTGTAGGCCACACTATAGAAATACAAATCGAAAACTCTAAAAGTTTGGTGTCGCTGCCAAAATAGATTGTAGGAGGTCTAACATTTCTAGTGAAGGCCCTTCATCAGAGAGTGAAACTTAAAGTAAAAAATTACATTGTACCTACGGTACACGTTAATTAGTTTCTCATGTTTTTGAAATAAACAAGATGTGGAGTCGTCACCAATGTTGGGAAGATCTGGAGCAATCCAGGAAGCCATTAACTTGGAACTGGATGATGAAGAAGTTAGTCATATGGAGATCTTGGTTGAAGGGCTGAACGGACAACTGCCAAATTTAGACATGGTGAACATGGTTATTCGGCTGTGTGAATTGCAACAGATTCAAGTTGGTTTGAAGACACTGGTAAGAAATTGAGGTTGAAAATAATGATTTCTATTACTGTCATGGCAATAGAATAATTCCAAAAAAGTTGAGACATTAACAAGTTTGTTTGATTAAGTTTGTTGAACAACTTTCTGCTTTGAATTTAATGGGTTTTTGAGCAACCAATAGGATTATGGGTATTATTGTCATGTACAGATGAACCAACTATCTAACTATCGTAAAGCGATTCATTGCTTGGAAGTTAAGTTGGACATTAAGTAAACAAAAGTAAACAATAACTCAAATTCACAGTGAAATTGCTGAAGTATTATAATATTGTATAGTATTGCTGAATTGCTAAAGTACATGTATTATAATCCAAATGAAATCTTTTATTACTGGTAACTATCAATTCTTATTACTAGTCAGTGACTCTAATCCTTATATACAGTATCTTCTGCAGTGGTTTAAACACACCTCTGTTTAATATAAACATGCACAAGGACAGATAGTGCCATGATAATGTTTTAAAGCTGCTTTGGGTGCAAATTATTAGCACTCCAGAAGTAGTTATTGCCTTTTCAATGGGTCAGTGCTAACAGAAGTAACATTATTTTTGTAGCAATAATTTTATTTTCATCCGAACCATTGTTGTACCGAAGTGTTAAACACAGCCTCAGTTCTAGTCTTTACTTCCAGAAATGTCACATTGAATTTGGATATCTAATGACTTTACAAATCGATTTACGATAGTGACGTCGTTGGTTCCTATATGTGTACAGTATATGTATGGATGCATCCATACATATACTGTACACATACTGTACTGCTATATTTGGTGCTGATTTCATTTTGAAAAGAGTTTTGACAAAAAATAAAATAATTTAATAAACAAACATTTTTATCCAGAATTTTTCTTATGTAAATGATGGATGGGATGAGTACAGAAGTGCCCTAAGTACCATGGGAATGATGATGTTTAATCAAGCATCTGGACAAGCATCATCATGTCATGGTCTTTTTCATAAATATGGCATTGAAGCAGTCACTCTCAAGGGAATTAGAGAAGGTGATGGGGGATCTGTTGGATTTACCAAACTGGGAAGGTACAACATGAAACTGTAGATGATATACTGTACAGTATGAACGATTGTCAAGCTTAGCTCATATGCTCAGATCCTGGACAGGGATCAAACCTTATGATTGCTGGTGAGATTGCTCTAACTATTATTTGAGCTACCTGCAAGACTCAGATGGAGAACAAAGGTTACAATGATGTACAGTACTTGGTTTGATTGATACTGTATATGTGGCAGTCACTATACTGTATATCAGTCACATAGCCAGGCAGTACTATTATATCAATCAAACCAAGTACATAATTGTAACCTTCACTCTCCATCTGAGTCTCGGTAACTCGATGATTAGAGCGTCTCACCGGCCATCAGAACAGGCTGTCAAAAACTAAATGGGGCAGTAACGTAATTGTGTTACCGCCAGATTTCGTTGGCGGAAACAAAATCTCATTTACGCAGATCTGCTTTTAGGGAAACGCGTTTACGCTACCGTTAATGCATCATTACCGCAGAAAATCACACATACTGATAGGATTTAAAACACTGAGAGACAACAAGAGTTTTAAAGGCCAAGATTAAGGCTTAGGTCTGTTTAATTGTTATAACATTCTTCAACAACTTAATTGATTGTGAATAATTTTTATGATTTATTTTAATTTTCTTGCTTTTAGTCAAGTAGTTACTGTAAATGAAAGTCAAAGTAAAATTAAAAGCAACAATTTAACTAATTTGACCGTCGGATAAACCAATAGCACTTAATCGAGTGTGAATATGATTATCCCTCATTAACTTGCTCTACTTTAATGCCAAATATTTTTGAAAACACGCAGCTGCAAGAGTAGACACGAAATTTTGAATTAAATTGTAAATATATTGCGTTGAATACTGCTATTTCCAATTGGCTTAGTAAAATCTTATTGGTTAATAAGACAATTATGCCCCAATCTTTCAAATGCAAAACAAACTCAACGCGACCAGCAAACAATACACTCGATAGAGCGTAGAAAAGAAATGAGAATGTTCTGGCGAAATAAGAACCATTGAAATAATTAGAAAAATGTCTGGAGGAATGACATCACGAAAAAAGCGTTTGTTTTAATATCAGTTCACATTTTTTGGTTCTTGGGTAACGATATTTTCTTCTGAGGTGACGCGATATCGTTACCGTAAAACTATATTTGCGGTAACGCGCGTTTTGTTACCGAAATTTTATCTATCAATTTTCAGGATACATTACGTCATAGTCATTCGAGATATGGTCTGGAAACTCCAAACTTCAAAGCGACTATAATGAGCTACGTTTTGATGTTGAACCGTACCTTACACCGTGCACATCCTTTGTTTTAGGTTTATTAATATTTAAACAACATGGTTGAGCGATTAAACCCAAACGATTCTATTGGAATTGCTTCATTATATTTATACTAAAATACAATAGGTTCAATGACCGTGCACAAAATTGCATAAAGACGAACAAAAAGATAGAACAAAGACTTTAGCTGAGTTTCCAGACCATATCTCGATTGACTATGATTACGTGATCGGAATTTTTTTGGTACGAACTGGGGACTTTTTCACCGCATTTTGATTTTAATTTAACCGTCTAGATAAAATTGATAACATTCTATTCCTGTCTGGGACTGAGAAGCATTTTTCTGAGCATATGAGCTTGATGATCATCCATGTATCGTCTGTCTACACCAAGCTCTCGCACATTCACTGCTGTAGTGTATATATTAACACATGTGAAAATGTAGCTCTAATTTCTAACATTTCTTTAAAAAATGGATCCAAATAGTGATATAAAGTGTTGCGATATGTAGGCAGTGTAGAAATACAAATCAAAAACTCTAAAAGGTTGATGTACCGAAATAATGTGTTAGGAGGTCTAACGTTTCGAGCAAAGACTCTTTGTCTCAGAGTGTGAAATGTAAAGTGAACTAAACTTTATATCTCACTCTCTGACGAAGGACAGCTTCACTGCCAACATTAGATATCCTATGCACTATTTCAGCAATACACCAACCATTTAGAGTATTCTTTATAAAATAACCTAGTAGGCACTGAATAGTATTCCTTTATTAAAATCATAAATTCTCCTTCATTCTTTCCTGTGTTTCTATAGCACACATTTTCAAAATGTCAATTCAAATGTTATTGTCCAAATGTTGCTGTCCTTTCAGAGCCCTGGATGGAATGTTTCGAAGCCTCAATAACCTTCTGGAAAGATTCCATCAGTCGTTCTTCTTTTATCTTTTGTCATCAACACACCGTTATGTATCCATTGGTCTTTACATGCCTCCTCTTGGCTGTCTCATGGTAGGACCTATCTTGGCTGCAGTTGTATTTTGGATTTTGTCTGCTAAAGAGGAAGAAACAACAGGTGAACTGTCTTAAGGCTTTTGTCTAGTGGAGTAGACAAACAAGGTGTGCGTCGGAGCGGATTGACCCCTTATAATCCGAGGGTTTGCCTAAACTGTCAATCCGCTCCGAAGCCATACAATCGTAGTCCGATCCAATCCAAAAACAGCTGCTCAAATCCGATCCGAAAAAATTAAAACACCGGATATATGTTGCAATAGTTGCGCGAACTTTTCGGGTAAAAAATAAAAAATCCGATCCGAAAAAAAAAAATCCGATCCGAGAAAAAAAGAAAAACCCCGATCCCAGAAAAAAAGAAAAAAATCCGATCCGAGAAAAAAAGAAAAAATCCGATCCGAACGTATTAATCGGATTCGGATGTGATTCGCACACCTCTAATCTATTTTACAAGGAACTACAATATTCATTCGTATAATACCAGAAGGAAAAACGACCTGCATCTACCAAAACAAATAATAAATCTGAGAAGAAAAGAAAAAAATCCGATCCGAGAAAAAATTAAAAAATCCGATCCGAACGTATTAATCGGATTCGGATGTGATTCGCACACCTCTAATCTATTTTACAAGGAACTACAATATTCATTCGTATAATACCAGAAGGAAAAACGACCTGCATCTACCAAAACCAAATCTTAATCTAGGTAAGAAGACCTTTAGATATTCTGGATCACTGCTTTATAACACTCTTCCAACTAAAATAAAAAATGCAGTGTCCTTATCTAATTTTAAGAATCTTATTCAAATACATAGTTTTTAGTTGTATTTTTGGAAATTTAGTTTTTAATGTTTAAAGTAACCTCAAAATGTTTTATTGTCTTGTTTGGAAGAACTTTTAAAATGATAAAGTAACTTCTTTTGAAGATTTTGGTTCTTTGCTTTCTTTTTGAGATATATCAGTTTGTTTGATATGCAAATGTCTGGAATGTCGTCACACATGCATAATGACTTATTGGAGAAATGTGTATATCTCTTTCATTCTCGAACGAAATCCTTTAAAATCAAGAAGTTTGGTGTTGTGGGAGTAACGCACACACGTGTTGTTCACACTTTAGTGTTTTTATTTCATGAACGCAAAGATATATAACATTCTCTGATAACTCATTATGCATGTGTGACGAAATTCCAGATATTTGCATATCAAACAAACTGATATGTCTCAAAAAGAAAGCGAAGAAGTGAAAATCTTCAAAAGAAGTTAGTTCCAAATAAGACAATAAAACATTTTGAGGTTAGGGGCACTTTAACAAAATTACGTGTGTATATATATAATTTGTAACAGTTAATTATATATTATTACTTATTTAAATATTATATCACTTATTTAGTTGAACTAGCTTTTATAATTGTAATTAGACTTAATCATTTATATGCAGGGCCCCTATAGATATCAGCCATAGTGCTGAATGGGCTTCCCTGCTAAAATAAAGTTCATTCATTCAATCATCAAGCTGATTGCCAGTGAAACGTTCCATTTTTGTCTGGGAATGAGGACTCAAAAACAATTTTGGAGAGTTTGAGCTTGACAATAGTCGATGTATCATCTCACTTTACTTTGTTGGTATGTGAAATTTATAGGATCATGCCAACAAGGAGACACTGAACAGAACGAAACTGGTGACATGTGTGGAAATAATGAAAACCAAACAAATGAAATTAACAACAAGGAAAGTGAACAAAGTGTAAAGAAGAAAGATGAGAGGGATGCTAGTAAGGATGAACAACCCCAAGAAGAAGTAAGCCTCGGCATGGAATTCTAGTATTCTTAACCCTTTAAGCCCCCAGAGTGGTCAGCATTTAACTTCTCCTCAGGGCCGCCGAGGGGGGGGGGGAGTTGCCCCGGGCCCCCCCTAAAAAATTTGAACTTTTGAGTTTTGGACATGATGAAGATTAAAGACAGTATCGCAATCGACGGGAACTGGGTGGGAGTAAGGGTCCTCGACCACTGTGGAGCAGGAGCCGCACAAGGGCGCGCCCCGACCTCAAAACTGACAACAGGCCATTTATTAAGGGGCCCAGAAAGCTCCGCATCACTTCTTGAAACCTATTTTTGGGGGCGGGGGTCCCCAGTCTCAGTAGCTCCATTACGCCACTGATTAAACTTGTTCTTCTATGATTCAATTATTTATCGCCAAGGTGCCTCTTTTGTCTTTTTATTTATGGTGCCATAAAAATAGTACATTCATCAAGAATATTTTCTTAAAAATAATGGGATATACTACCAAAAAAAACGTGATTTAAGGTGGCAATAGTGGAAAAATTTACAAATATGGAAAAAAAATTTTTTCCATTTTTGAATTCGAGAAATCGTTTTCTGTAAGTGAAAAAGAAAATGAGTTGAAATATGTCTTTAAACGTTACTAAAAATGAGGGGAAAAGGGCGGGACAATTGATCACAGCCTTTCAGGTGCTTTTTCTCAATTCAATTCTTCACCAAAGTTTGCGTTTTTCTCCCGGTAAAACTTCGCCGCGTTTTAATAGTTTTCGCTGAAATTTTTGTCGGTTGTTGAAAACATACCCTTCAACGAAAACGTTGATACGTTGCGTGTTTTCGTTTTTATCGCGTTTTGAATTTAAAAGATATGAAATATGTTGTGACTCCCATGAAAATAATTTTTAAAATTTGAACGAAACAGAATTTCAAAAATCTACGACACGTTTTTGCTGGTCATTTATCGGAGGTTACAACGGTATAAACTGGAAAACCATCAATTAAATTCCAAAGGACTTTAACCAGACGAACCCAACACACTTATTTTTTCTTTCAGTGAATGAAACAATTCAACAATTCACCCCAATTAACACTGTTTTCTATGATCAATTTGCATTAAATTGATGTATAACAAGTTGTGATCGTATTAATAGGGGCGCGATGCAAGGATTTTTACGACGCGACGCTGGATAACCCAATTGCTACCTTAAGGTCTTTAGATTTTGCTCAAAGTGCAGGAAATGCCATTTCAGAGACCCTAAATTCAAAAACTTTCCGGGAGAGCAGGCCCCCGGAACCCCCTACAAATACGGTCATTAAATATTAATGTGCGTCCATCCTTTCAAGAAACCCTGGATTCCCTGGACATTATGATGTCATCAGGGCCCCCAAAACGATATTTTGCCCCGCGCCCCAAAGAACCTCTCGGCGGCCCTGCTTCTCCTAAAATGTCAATGGTTAAAGTGCCTATGACACGAAAATTAAGTTTGCCTTATTTGATAGAACACTTGAAATGACAGAGTAACATCTTTTGAGATTTTTCGTTTCCTTGCTTCGTTCTTGAGATATTTCAGTTTGCATCATGCAAATGACAATGGTGTGACGTACACGTGCATAATGACTTATCGGAAAAGGTTATTTATCTTTGATAATATAAAACCAAATTTAATTTGAATGAAGCATGTGCGTGAGTATTTCCAAAAACATGCAATTTGTAGAATTTCAAGTGATTTTGTGTTATAAGATATATGCAAACTGAAATATCTCAAGAACGAAGCAAGGAAACGAAAAACTACAGAAGATGTTACTCTGTTATTTTAAGTGTTCTTTCAAATAAGGCAAACTTAATTTTCGTGTCATAGGCACTTTAAGCGTATCAAACAAAGCTTATTAACATATCAAACAAATCTTAATATCAATTATAAAAAAGTAGAGTGCTGCGTAGGCAGTGTTTTCGGTATATCGCAAAATGAAAAGGTGGTAAACTGCCGAGAGTTTTAGTAATGTCAGTATTTCATTACTAAAAATATGGGAGTTCACCACCTTTTCACTTTGCTTAATATCAATAGTTCTTTTAAATAAGAAAGTTTATTTCCAACTGAATTTTTAACTGCATATTTAATGTGCAGCAGCTGTAAAAACACTGTGTTCATGGCAAAATTCCTGTTTCATTTTATTTAGGTTGCATTCACTCGTATCCCACGGCATTTTGGGAAAGTTCTTCAGGTTGTCCTTGCAGCACACATTGTGGGATTGCTCATCCACTTTGTTCCACGAGCATCACGATATATACAGCCAGTTCCTTTTAATTTAGAACCATCCAGTTTTTGTATTGTTGCTCTAATGGTGCTGTTTTTGTTCAGCTTAGTTTTGCCATTCTTGTTAAGGTAACATTTCAATATTATATTAAACACTTTTTATGTAAAGAAAATAAGATACCACTAGAAATACGAATCCGCAATAATCCCCTCGCTCGCCTTTTCTACCACTACCCACCACCCAACCACATCCCCACCCATCCCTAGAGTTTCTTTGAACGTTATCTCGGCCAATATTTAACCATTTTCAATTGTGAAAACAGATTTGGAATTAGCGAGTCTAAATACATAACACACGGACCTATTATATTACGCAAACGTGTATACCCTTCGTAAAAATCTCTTTATGTAGTTCGTCAGATCACCACTCGCCAATGGCCGCTCTTCACGTTGATCAAATATATACAAACCTTTCGTGAGAAATGGATCCCTGCCGTCGCTTGCGAGGAGATTCAAATAATACAAATCAAAAACTCTAAAGGGTTGTCGCCAGCAGTTTGCGGCCCCCCAATATTATAAAAAGGGGGGCCGGAATAGCTTTCGCCCCCCCAAAAAAAATAATTGAATTTGAAAGAAAAATTGCAGCAAAAAAATTGAATTCGAAAGTAGAAGTATTTGAAATCGTATATTAATCGAATGTTGAATGTATGATATTTCCGACAAGTTCGAAAACAACATCTTCCTATTAATGTTCTGTTAAACTGTCACAGAAGTTATTAAAAAAAATACAATATCTTCGCATAAACTAAAGTACTAATGTTTCTCTAGGTTACGCGGCTCTACTCTAGTAGGCTTTCTTTTTTAACAGTAAGCAGAAGTGCGGAAATCGCGGAATGATTGAGGCTAAAAGGTAGCCCCGGTTGAAAAAAACGTCCTGACTCACTGTCCATGTCGGACTCACTGACCATTGCATTAATTATCCTAGGCATGCTGATGAGCACTGATATAGAACCGCTCAGAATGTAGGAAATGCCATTTTCGGGAATCTAGATTTCAATTATTTTTTTTCAAATTTCAGACCCTATAAGTTAGCATGACCACCCATTTGAGACTAGCTTTGCCACTGATTTTGCTTTGGCCAGCCCCCCTAAGTTTAACAAGCTTCCTACGCCCCTGATAGGGATGTATGCAGCGCATACATCCCGCTGTACATCAAAGGAAACCGACTCAATGTAATAATAAGTAATAAAGCCCGACATTCGAGGGATCTATCTGATTTAGTTCATGATTGAGGAGATTTTCCAACAAAGTTTTGTCCATTTTATCCACCTTGGACAAAGATTTCCCTAGTTTTCCCCTTCATTTCTTATCTAATTAATATTCATGGTCTTTATGCTAGATAAAGCCCGCGGTACATCAAACAAAACCGACTCAATCATGAACTAAGGATGTTTATTACCCCATTTACCTACAACGTCTTGGTTATGATTTTTCTTTTCGTTTTCATCATGAATTATTAATGAGTTTGAGAAGAGTGTTTCACCACATATCCAAACACCTTGAAGTGTATTAAAAAACTTGGCAACAGTACACCTCGTTTTTTCAACACACTTCTCGGTATTGTGATGAAACAGTCTTCCAATATTTGACATATTACTTTAAACTTTAAACTTTAAACTTTCATAATTTTGTTTTTTAGTTTGTCCACTGCCCTAACAACACGAGATGTGATGCTTCTCAAGTCATTTGCTTTAGTGCTTTATTCTTGTTCTGTTGGCTGTCTGGCCACTGTGAACTTTTCGTTTGGTTACTTTTTGGCAGTTTTTACGGTCCCTTCCTTTCTTTTTGTTAGCTCAACAAAAAGCAAGTAAGTCTGGCTGACATATAATACTCCATTTTACAGTACCTGCATGTTGTTTGTACTGTTACTTTTCATCCAAATGAAAATAATAGTCTACCATATTTTAAGTTTACACTTAGCAAATACTGTACAATTATAATGCTCTAATAATTGTTTCTCTATACTTTTAGACTGCGGCGTTTTGTGCAAGTGATTCTCGTATTTATTTCCTCTCCGAGCTTTATATTAATATTGACACTTCTTTACAGTTATCTCACATCGCAGTATCACGATAACTATGAAACAATTTCTTAGTGATGCCATTACAGTATTCACTAACTCTATCATTTCATCAATTCGTGATTCATTCCTATTTGGCACCTGGTCATATGCTGTAACAACTCTTATTCTGCTTCCAAACTGGTGTTGTTCTGGTGCATTGCTTGGGCATGAAAATGTTTTATTGTCTTGTTTTGGAAGAACTTTTAAAATGATAAAGTAACTTCTTTTGAAGATTTTCGTTTCTTTGCTTTCTTTTTCAGATATATCAGTTTGTTTGATATGCAAATGTCTGGAATATGCATAATGACTTATTGGAGAAATGTGTATATCTCTTTCACTCTCGAACGAAATCCTTTAAAATCAAGAAGTTTGGTTATTGTGGGAGAAACGCACACACGTGTTATTCACACTTTAGTGTTTTTATTTCATGAACGCAAACATATATAACATTCTCTGATAACTCATTATGCACGTGTGACGAAATTCCAGATATTTTCATATCAAACAAACTGATATATCTCAAAAAGAAAGCAAAGAAACGAAAATCTTCAAAAGAAGTTACTTTATCATTTTAAAAGTTCTTCCAAACAAAACAACAAAACATTTTGAGGTTATGGGCACTTTAATAGTATGTATTCACACAGGTTTTGCCGTGAGATTCGCGGTTTTCACGACAATCTCACGGTCTCACGATTCTGTACTCGATTCTCATTGTAAAATGTAAATCCTAAAAGCAAGAAACTAAAAGGTTGAAAACTCACAATTTTAAATTATATTAGATCTTCATCCTTGATTGGTGTGATTTCAATATTTAACGAGTTTAAACTAACTACAAAATATTAATAAATATCATATTTCAATACGTGGACGATCGTCAAGCTCATATCCTCAGAAAAATTATTCTGAGTCCCGTACAGGAATCGAACCTGTAACCTGATTACCGGTGAGACGCTCTAACCATTGAGCTAACGAGACTCAGCTCTCCTACATTCACTACAACATTGTGTATATTAACGCAAAATATCATACAGAGTACAGACGTAAATTGCATATTTTGCACTGCAGACGGCATTTTGAAGTCATGTGCGCATGCATAAAATGTTGAACACCTTGGTGCATCCACTTGGCCACGTGAAGTATTTCAACATGGCGTCTAGCTCGAAGCGTGCTGCTGAAATACAAAATATATCGTAACGTTACGTTGATACGTTAATTTACACAATGTTGTAGTGAATGTGGGAGAGCTTGGAGTAGACAGACGATACGTGGTCGCTCGTCAAGCTCATATCCTCAGAAAAATGATTCGGAGTCCCGTACTGCGTACAGGAATCGAACCTGTAACCTTCTGATTGCCTGTGAGACGCTCTAACCATTGAGCTAATGGAGAGCGAAGGTTATATATAATGCTTGGATGCGTTAATATACACAATGTTGTAGTGAATGTGGGAGAGCTCGGAGTAGATTACCGATATATAGTGACTGCTGCATAGGCAGTACATATATCAATCGAATCAGTGCATCATTGTAACCTTCGCTCTCCATCTGAGTCTCGTTCGCTCAATGGTTAGAGCGTTTCACCGGCAATCAGGTTACATGTTCGATTCCTGTACGGGACAAAGAATCATTTTTCTGAGGATATGAGCTTGACGATCGTCCACGTATCGTTACGTTGATATCTGACTATTTTTGCACTTTAAATTTTTCACTATTTTTTGGGAATAAAAAATTGGATTTTTTGCTTTGGATTGGTTGGAAAGTCTGTGTCAACCTCGTACCCAGGGCTTTCCTGCTTTTGAGTTTGTATGTTATGCAACATATATCTATAAAGAATCTACTATATTTGTAAACCTTCCTTGTATAGAATAATAGCGTCGAGTTAACTGAATACCGGCGCCTAAACTTTATTGTATCTATACCAAGGCGTATAATTCTTGGCACATTTTTAATTACTATCTTGTATATTGTCATCAGTTACCTTAAAAGCTTTTTGTTGTCTTTAGTTAGAGTGACTTTAACCAGACACATTTGTTGATTTAGTCATAGAAGTGCTGTAGGAACGATTTTTCACCTGGGGCCTGGGAAATTTTGCATTTCTGAGACCTCCCCTGAAATGGTATTTCCTGCATTTTGGAGAGCAGAAATTAACAAAATTTAAAGGCCGAAATGGGGAGTCTTTAGTGACATTTTTTCTCGAAATTGTGACAAATCCGCAATGGGTTGACGGCAAGCTTGTTTCAACAATGTCCTACGAACACAGAATTCGAACTCTTGCAGAGGTGGAGCGGAGATAAGATCCTGGGTACGAGGTTAATGATTTAGCAAAAATTCCTAAACCAACAGGATCAACGGACGGACAGACAAACAAACAGACAGATAGATAGGAAAGCAAAAAGCCAACTGGAGTTGAAAGAAACAATAACGGAGTGAACTTTTAGAGGCCCTGACCTTTGCAACGCGTCTCCCACAGTGCATCATCAGTAGAGCTCCTATGTAGTTAGACTTTACAACTCTCTATATTTGTTGTTTACAAAAAAATGTTTTTTACTAGGGATTGTTGAGTGAAATGAACTAATTAACAATTATTGGATTCCTCTGAGCCCACTCTCCGGGGCCGCCCCCCCCCCCCCCCCGCGCTGGGGCGTGGGGGGCGGGCGGAGATAAGGCCCTGGGAACGAGGTTGTATTTTACCATGGTGTTTTTTTATATCATAATAAAACAATATTGGAGGAAATGGGCACACTGGACGTGAATAAATGGGCTAGGCCAACGTTTACAGACTTTGATAATGCACTATTAAAGCAATTTATGAAAGCAGAAACTGAGTTATGGCGCAGGAGATGTCACGGGATTACAAACGACGACGGCGGAAATGGAGCGAACTCTGGCAGGAATGATTTCTTATCCATAGATATCGCAGCCACTCTTGTGAGGTACTCTTGAACATGTTTAATATCAATAAATTTCCGATCATATAAAATAATATTTTAAAGAAATTACGATTTTAAGCCAGTTGACTACTTTGTACCCGATCGACACGGTCCTACTAAACACCGTCCGCGGACGTCCGTGGCTGTCCGTGAAGTTATTTTAACCGCCCGTGGCCAATACTGTTCTAGTTTAGCTGTTTACTTATCTTTACTGACTTAGTTTTCTACTAAATACGACATATCCTCACTTTTACGCCATTCGTATTAAAACATGAAATGAAACGCCATTTTGTCCCCTCCCCGGCGGCATGGGGGCCAGTAATCCCGGCCGGCGTTTATGGCCATAAAAGGTGTTCGGCAAATCTGTCAGATAGACGTTGGCTAGCCTGCGTGCAGACTCCACTTGATAATGAAATTTAACATCAGGTAGAGTCTGCGAATCGGAGACAGAAAGCTTGTTCTAGTCACGTGGATTTTTGAAATAATTAAAATAGTTGTATGCAAGATAATGATAATTATTCATGGCATTGAAAAAATGGCATTGAAAAAAGCCACAAACGACGCCAAGAGCATGTTCAAAACTTTCACAAGCAATTCAAGATCGATACTAGCCTGCGCAGCAAACAAATCCGAAACCCAGGTTGAGTACGTCTGCCGTCTGCGTAATAGCGGCGGAATCAAAAGCCCGCAACAAACTTTCAAAAACATATCAATCAATGTCAAACATACCATCTTCGTTGTTTACTCTACTTGTTGTTATAACATCTGGTTTTCTTTTTCTGTCGTGTAAAGTCAATATAAAGACTCAGAAGTAGCGTTTTTCAAAGCAGCCAATCTTGATTTAACTGTATAAAATGCTGTTTGTTGTGATGTTTCGTTAACAAGGAATCCAGCGCTATTACGCAGACGCGTTAACCTTGGCTAGATCAACACACGCCATCACTTTTGGGGTAAATTATCACTAATCACGAATATTTAACAATTGGCCAATCATACGCTTTCCCCACTTTTGTTGGGAAATCCACGTGACCAGAACAAGCTTTCTGTCTCCGATTCGCAGACTCTACCTGATATTAAATTTCATTATCAGGTGGAGTCTGCACGCAGGCTAGACGTTGGCCCGTTTCACCGATGTAAAGTTTACAACATTTACTGCAAGAAATGCAGTAAATGATGTTGGAGGAGGTGCATGTAAAATTATGCCGAATGACGTTCTGAAACTGCTTATATATAAACACATTTACCAATAATCTAAGAATGACGTAATGTTGGAGTAAAGATCGCGAAAAAGAGATGAGTTCTTAAAAGAACTGTTTAAAGACCTGAGAAAATAATAAGCTTAAAAGAAAAGAGCACGATGCATTTCGGCAGACAACTTATCAAGTGCTACGTCTGCTAACTAAATCATCGAAATGGGAGGCTCGATTTCCATATAAAAAATCCTCATATTTAAAACATTACCCAAACATAACATGTTTTATTTTAGAAATAACAGCTGATTTACGTCATCACCGCGTAAGCGGGATGACTAGCTAAAATAAAGACATATTGAAAAAAAAATCCTTTTGTTTGCACAAAAGTTACTCTCACAATAGGTTTCAGCGCATTGTTCGTTGGACAATAGATGCTTCCGATCGATGAGTCACAGGTAATGTTAGAATTCGTCTTCCTTCCAACCAAGCAAAACAAATCCGTTCCAATCAACTGGAAAAACAATTTGTGCGAAAGCATGAACCATATTTTGAAACTTTCTTGTGATTGGAAAGTTCAAAAAATCCCTGATTTGGTGGAGAAGATTTTTAAAATTGTTCAATTACAGTACGCCGATGTGCGACGTGCGCTTTACGGGATGGGGAATTATGAAGTTGCTCCATGGATGGCCAAGTTCAAAATCAGCCAAGCCAACTGGGCAACGAAATCCACGAAGGAAAAGGAAACCATGTTCCAGAAGTTTCTGAAAGGTGCGCCGAAAAAACAAAAGATTGTCAAGTCAACAGATGGACAACTGGTCATACCAAAAACGCAACATGCGGCAAAAAAACCTGGACAGCGAAAGCGCGTGAAATGCGCTAGAACTCAGAAATGATAGCTGCATGCGAATTAAGGACATTATTGATCCTGGGAGCCTAGTTCCCAGAAAAAAACTTTTTCCACCTCTGTGCATGAGAGTTAACAGTCACGACTATTCGGTTACAGGGGACATTTTAATAAATGTTATAAAAATGTAGTTTACCATTTTTTTTTGTTCTTTATATTTGTATTTATATTTAGTGTGGAAACCAGCTTTTGCTGATGAGCATGAGGCCTGCATGTTTAAAATAATAAAGTTTTACATACACTGACATAAACATAGAGATAAAAAATAATATTATTTATAATCTCTATGGCCATAAACGCCGGCCGGGATTAGCACACTGGCCCCCATGCCTCCGGGGAGGGGACAAAATGGCGTTTCATCTCATGTTTACGAATGGCGTAAAGTGAAGTATATGTCGTATTTAGCAGAAAACTAAGTCAGTAAAGATAAGTAAACAGCTAAACTAGAACAGTATTGGCCACGGGCGGTTAAAATAACTTCACGGACGTTCGCGGACGGTGTTTAGTAGGACCCGATCGACAGTCGGTGCAGAGGTTTCGGGAAAACCCTATATTCAATTGACCTTTTGGCTTTCATTTAATTTGTGTAATATACAATGTAACACCGAAAGTCCGTAATTGATATGTTTTTATTTATGTTGGGCTTCGAGATCGTTTGAATCACGTTTGCTGACTTTTATTTATAATATTTAATTTTCCCTAGATTTTAGACTTCTAAACTAGATTGTGCATTCATGTAAACACGCCGAATACTCGGAAGATACTAGATGTCTCCATGATGTCATCAGGGGGGGGGGGTGTTAGTATGATTAGCAGTTCTATGGGATCTAAGTTGTTTTGGAATTGGCAGTTCTATGATGTACATCATAGAACTGCTAATCCCAAAACAACATAGATCCTAACCCCCTGCCTAATAATAATAATAATAATAATAGACGTATTAGGAGCATTATACAATAGTCTCAATGCTCTTACAACAATTAACATTCATGCAAGAGTCTGCGGTAGCACCCCCGATAGCCCCGCGATTCCTGACCATACGCTGTATGGAACCGCACCTAATTGGGCACAGTGTCCTGAACCAATTCAACCTTTGGAGGGTATAGCTCTGTCGGAGAGGGTTTTACGCTAATAGCTGAGGAACAGTTTACAGGACCCAGAGATCCACAAAGACGGGAGCGGTCTCATAGGTAGAGCAGCCCCAGGCGAGCCTAAACTCCCCAACTGACTTGTTACAATGTTGCCGAGAATTACCCTCTCCTGACCAGAACTACTGTCACACATAAAGTGGAGAAAAAACTTACCGTATAATAACAAATTACCCCTACTACAGCCTACCGCCTGCACAATGCCTGCAGGGAACCAAACAAGGCCCGACCTTGAAGTTTGATCCCAAACCAGAGTCACATCAAGCTAGAGGATGGAGATGACTGGGACATTTCCTATGGAGGATTGCCTTAGGAGCATTGCTGTGAAGAGAATATAGCTGCGAACATGCACAAGAACAGACGACATTTAAGGTGATGGAACAACAAAAGAGATTGCACACAGTAAACACATGCAGCAGCCCAGGATACTGTAGCTGGGGAGCAGACCAGTTCTACTGGCGCGATTGTACACACTAACAGTAAAATATCACCCGGAGTAGCCGAGCAGCAATATTACTTTATACACAGTAAACACATGCGCAACAAAACAGGAGACAAACATATATTAAATTAAGTCACCCAGAATAACCGGGGAACAAACCAGATGTACTGGCACGATTGTACACACACTAACATTAAAATAGTAGCCAAAACAGCGGACCAGAAGCACTGGCGCGACGGTACACTAATGTTAATGGATACATAGACAACACAAACAGCAGAACAGGAGACAAACACAAAGAAAGTCACCCAGAATAGCCGGGGAATAAACCAGATGTACTGGCGCGATTGTACACACACTAACATTAAAATAGTAGCTAAGCAGCGAACCAAATTTACTGGTGCGATGGAGCAAACACATGCAGCAGAACAGGAGACAAACATAAAATAAGTTAGCCCGCAGATGAAAGCAAATACTGGCAGCTGCCGATAATATGCAAGCAAAGACATAGCGCAAATACAGTCCCCCAACCGCTGAACGATAAGCAACGTTGCAGAATATATATACGTACCCGCACAAGCGCTAGCAGCAGTTGAACCGGATGACCCCCCACACGACTGAGCAACAGCAGGGAGCACAAATAGAGTCCCCCAACGACTGTACGGCGGCGTTGCCCAGTACGGACCCGGATGACCCCCCACACGACTGAGCAACAGCAGGGAGCACAAATAGAGTCCCCCAACAACTGTACGGCGGTGTTGCCAGTACGGACCCGGATGACCCCCCACACGACTGAGCAACAGCAGGGAGCACAAATAGAGTCCCCCAACGACTGTACGGCGGTGTTGCCCAGTATGGACCCAGAGGACCCCCCACACGACTGAGCAACAGCAGGGAGCACAAATACAGCGACGTTGCCCAGTACGGACCCGCACTAGCAGCTAGCCAGCAAGCAACAGCTGAATGAAAGCAAAGTAGCACAGTCCGAAGCACAGGAGCACAATAATGAGCTATGTAAGATGAGGGTTGGGTGGGCGGGAACGAAGGATCGTGTTCGACGGACAGCGCACGAATAAGCCCTGAAGTGGATGACCGTCAGATGCCACGAGTTTTGCATTGACGTAAGGCATTCAGTGCACACAACCTGAATACCTACAGGGTCCCAAGGGACCACAAGACCGGCAGCACACTTACTTTGCATGATGTTAATTATTTTTATTGCATAAATCCATTATATTTGAGTTTTC
Organism: Chrysogorgia sp. JL179-B06; assembly: GCA_035772405.1. NCBI lineage: Eukaryota > Metazoa > Cnidaria > Anthozoa > Scleralcyonacea > Chrysogorgiidae > Chrysogorgia > Chrysogorgia sp. JL179-B06. The sequence continues at coordinate 125,323 of JAYKKM010000049.1, forward strand.
TAATGAGTTTTCTAACCGTAACCCCCGGCTGTATTTTGACATTTTAACAACATTTTGCTTACAAAAAAGAAAGAAACGATGTCTTATTAACATGACCCACGTTGTAAACGACCAGATGTTTAATACACCGCTGACACCAGGATTACTGATTGTTGGCGTACCTGATGACATCTAGTATCTTCCAATACTTTCGAATGCCATGCCAAGATTATGCAATATAAAAATGGGGGGTCTGGCATGGGAGAGTCACACCAAGATTGTGCAATTTTAGGCATTTGAAAACTGAGGAAATAACATGCCTTCTTGTGGCTTAATTTCAAAACACAAGACCCTGAGGACGAGGTTGAAAGCAATATTAATATGCCTAAACAAGTAACAACATAAAGCAGAAATGCCAATTGGCAATATGCCAATCACTTTTTGGCACACACGCTGTTACGCCAAGCACTTATAGTGAGTCCACACCAGAGATCTCCGACGTGGAGTACATGCTGGAGAGACATATTGGAATGCACCCTTGGTCCACCTGTACATATTTTGTCAAACTTGGGGGCTGTTCCAAAGGCGATTAGCATTAATCCTGGATCAAAATTTAATTGGCTGTTTATTTTGGTACTGTATGTTGTGTTTGACAATGTAAGTTAAATCTTTCTAAGGCAAAATATTTCATAATTTGTATGATATCTGAACAGAAATGTCCAAACATCTTTTTATCTTTGTATTATCTTGTCCAAGTAATCGTGGATTAAACTAATCACCATTTGAACAACTGGCCACTGGTTCTGTGTTTCTACTAGTTAGTTACAAGGGGCGGGTGGCAATTTGATTAATGTACCATCTCAAAATTGGGTGGGGTAAATTAGTGCCTGGTGTGGAGGATATGTTGTTTTGCCACTGTCCTACCCAGAGGCTTCTTGTGCATTTATATATACTATAGGTGGGCTATTCACTTTTATTGGGCTCGTAGGGTGTGTTTTGGGGATGCGTGGAGAGAATGGGGATACGGAATTGCAAGCCCAAATGGATATTAGTTTTTCTTGAATAATTTTTGTCACATGATTTTCATACATAATAAAGAAATTTCATAATTTCACTCTTGGAAGAAAGGCATTCACCCAAAATCTCATACATAATTTCAACAGTTTACCAATAATATAAGTATTTTTATTCCAAACTGCATAGAGGGAGTGCTGCAGTGGTAATTAAAGCAAATTGACCTCAAAGTACAGGAAATGCCATTTCAGGGAACCTAAATTCAAAAACTTTCCAGGGGAGCAGGCCCCCGAACCCGCTAGAAATGCGGTCACTAAATATTAATGTCCACTGGACATTATGACGTCATCAGGGCCCCTGAAACGATATTTTTCCCCAGGCCCCAAAGAACCTCTCGGCGGCCCTGGATCTACATGTACATTTAACTGAACTTATATTTTAACATATTAACTTATATTAATTATAACCATTAAGTAACTTATATTTTTCTTAGGCATGGCAAAGTACTTCAAGAAATACATAGCTTTTTTCAGAAGTTGATGTAAGTTGAAACTGCTATTAGTGTTATATTTATTTTTCTCTTTCTTTTTCCATCAATATATTGTAGTAGTACATTAGTTTCCCATTAAAGTTTCATTTTTCCTGCAAGAACACATGCAAGATTGGCTTCAATAGGACAGGCCCAGCCAATGGATTGACTTGTTTCAGGGCATTCAAACTCAAAAAATTGTGTGTGATGGGAATCGCATAAAAATTGTTGCATGTGCAAATTATTATAATCTCTTGCCTTTTTATGATGCTAAGTATCTGTGAGGATAGACAACAATTTCACATAATTTATTACTTTCTTATAATTAAATACAGTAGAACCTGAGTTTTACGACCACCCCTGTTGCCAAGCAAAAGTGGTCGTAAATGACAGGTGGTCGTAAATGGCAGTTAGTGATGTGACGTCATGGAAAACCATATTGCCATATTGGAAGACGCTATTATGTTTACGAGTTAGACTATATTCTGTGTTTGCTAGTCGACTAAAAGATGGCTTTATAATTTAAAACCAATATAATATTTCTTAATAAAGAAAGAAAACCAGATGCTGATGATAATCATGCCAATTTGCAGAGATTCAGTAGCTCAGTAAACACAAAAAATAATCATGTGACTATCCTTGAAATTCAAACTTTGCGCACACTGTAAATAGCACATCCAAATTCATGTGGGTGCTATCCTGTTGTTTCCATGTAATTTCATAGTGTTTTTATTAAGAATAGTTCTTTCATTAACTAATGATTTATTGTAATTTTTTTATACTTTTTTCTTTTTACTGATTTTTCTATATTGTAATGTGCATTGTACTGATTAATAACATTTTGCAATAAGTAATTCCCATGGTGTTTCACATTATTTATACTGTACACAAGATATGTAACATTTTAGACCTCGATGTTACTTGATGAAGCTGGCATGTCAGATGGAACCAGATCATTTTCAAGTTGTAAGATATTATAATATAACTTCATTAATATTACAGTAGGTCACTGATTTATTGAGATGATTTTTATTGATTTATTTGAAATAACTCCTAAAATGATGAAGAATTGCATTTGTAGTGCTTTCATATCTTATCTCGTTCTTGAGTTATTCAAAGTTGTGTAATATGATCTATGATGTCACACGTTGTATTCACTATGATGGCGAATCTGAAAATGAAGTAATTACTGTATCTTCACAACTATTGAATGAAATTGCTTGAAACTTTGCACAGGTATACTGTTCACTAAATTGAATATCCCTACGTCAACCTTATTGTTGCCATAGTAACAAATTAGTTCCCAGCTTCATCCTGAAGCAAAATATTCTATTTTCTACCATGCCCTGCAGTGGTTTTGATTTGAAGTTAAACTGTTTTGTTGGAAATAGTGAACAGTAGAAAATTGTTTTGGGAACTAATCTGTTACTATGGCAATGAAAAAGTTGACATGGGGATATTCAATTTAGTGAACTGTATACTTGTGCAAAGTTTCAAGCAATTTTGTTCAATAGTTGTGAAGATATACTTCATTTTCAGAATCGTCATCCTAGTGAATACAATGTGTGACGTCATAGGTCAATTATTACACATCAACCTTGAATAACTCAAGAACGAGATGAGATATGAAAGAATTACAAATGAAATTCTTTATCGTTTTAGGAGTTATTTCAAACAAATCAATAAAAAAATTATCCCAATTTTGAATTTTCGTTTCTTAAGTACTTTAAATACGGCATCTTCTTCGTGTAACCGCACACACAATGGACACAGACTACGTCATAGACACATCAACATTATTTTCTTGGGATTCAGAAGCTTTACAAGAACAAAAACCCTATAACCATCACCCAAATAAAAACTCTAGTCCTAACCCTGAAATAAAGGAATACTAACCCTACTTTTAAACAAAATATTTCAATGATGTAATATTCTGTGTCCGGTACACGAAGTAGCAGCCTTAAATACACTGTACATAATATAATTATATCATGTCCATTCACAAGTGATGTTTTGTATGACTTGCACTGATAATGCTATTTCAAATCACATATTGATATGCAAATTAATTACCAGTGATTTTACAAGTACTGTATTACTGTATTATTTTTAATTTGTTCAATTCATTGTGAATAGACTCTCTACATATAGCAACTTATAACACCTTTTTTCCTTTTGACTAAATGCTGTTTGACTTTGCATTCTCTTTCAAATTGCATGTAAATTTGATCATGCATGAAACAGCTGCAACAAATCACAGTTAAATTTCCATAAAATCCCAGTAAATTATTTCCCAATAAATTTCAAATCATGCATGCATTGTGGTAAAAATTGTAGTGGAAACTCACAGTAAAAATCAGACATCTGGAGAGATTCTAGGTTGTAACTATGGTGGTTTTGTTTATATTAAAGGTCCCGCTCGATAACAGATCGACTTTTGCCGGTAAGCTCCTTTTCACTCACATTATGAATGGAACATTTTAGTCCACTGATCATAATTATTCTTACCTTTAGGTACCCAAACTGCACCAATTTCATACAAAGAAAGTGAAAAACTTTTACATCCTAAGGTATTATAAGAAATGGATGCTTTGTGTTTATATGAAACTGATGCAAAAACTTGAGGGAGGTTTGGGAGAATTATTTTGAAAGTACTTATGTAAATTAACCCTTGCACATCTTTGGTCCATTTTCATAAAAAGGTGTTGCCAATTGACATTATTGGAGGTTGGTGCCATGCCCAAGGGAAAGCCCACACCCCATAAGCTGAGGTAACCATGGCAACACTGCCTGACTCCCAGCACTTGTCACACTGTCCAAGTTGTGGAAAATTACATTTACTTTTCCTACTCCCAGTCTCCCAGGTGAGGGAGGGTGGGTAAATGCCAAGGTTGGAATTGCTATTAACATTATCAAGCATGCACAAACCAGTCAAGCTCAGACCATGCTGACAAGACAATGAACAAACCACAAACTGTGCGCATTATGTCAAGCTCAGACTCTAACACTAGATTGTACTGTGCATCTCTTGTTTCAAGTACTGCTGACCACATTATCTCCTTTTTTACCTAGCCTAAATTACATTTAGCCACATTAAACTTTTGAATTCTACCAAACTCCCTCTCATGTTTGCATAAGGATACAGTATGTCAACATGAGCAGCAATTTTCTATTTCTTAAATTATTATCTGTTATGATATTAGGTATTTACAGTAGGTACTATAAACCTGACATTGTGTGTGTACATTATGCTCAGAAAACTACTTATTCATCTATCCACATATCATCTATCCACATATCCACATATTCATTCATCTATCCACATATCCATCCATTCATCCTGTGGATCCTTGAGGTGTCTGTTTGGCGCAGTGGCGGAAATTGTGGCGGGGCAGTGGGGCAACCGCCCCACCACCTGTCGTCAAATCGCTAATTTGTCGGAAATTTTCATTTTTTGTCGGAATTTCGGAAATACTTAAGGAATATATTGAAAATGGGAAAAAATGTTACAGAAGTCACTTATAAATACTTTTAATATCTCAAGTTATCTTGTATTAAAACACATGCAAAATGAGGAGCCATCTTTAAACCAGCTGTTGTGGTCTAGTGGTTACCACATATATGTCTGAGCTGGGACAGGTTCACTTCCTGTGTCGGACCACCACTGATCAGGGTTTTAAAAATAATTGAGGAGAAAGTGCTGCCTTTGCAACAACACCAGTAAATGGTAAGACTTTCGGGTCTTCTCGGATAACGACTTTAAATCGTATAGGCCCTCGGAATCCCTATCAAGTGGGCTTTCTAGCCTGTTGGGGTATTCCGTTCACCTATAAGAGTGATAAATCTCATAAACTAACGAAATATAAACTTATTACGATAGTACCACTGCAAACCAAATCAATAAACGTTGAAATAGCGACCGAAATCGTCGAAATATGTCGAAAAGTCTAAAAAGAGTGAATATTGAATGCCTGTCCTGCAACAGAGTATTCGACAGCTACTAATGTATTTAGACTCGGTAATTCCAAATCTGTTTTCAGAATTGAAAATGGTTAAATATTGACCGAGATAACGTTCAAAATAATATACGACGAAGCGGCCGCTGATTGCCGATTAATTTCTAAGTACATAAACATTTTTTTTACGAAGGGTCTGCACATTTGTGTAACATAATAGACACATATGTTATGTTAGCCTGCGTGGCGGCGTTAGGGGGAGGGGGGAAAACGGAAAGGCGAAGTGGGGAGGGGGGGAGGGAACGCCTGCCCGAAAGACACATGTTTTTGGATTTCCGCCCACATGAAAAACTGTCAAAAACAACCAATCAGCGACTAGCGGGCTTTCCAGTCAATGATTAAAACATTTCACTTCGGGCCGAATCGTGAAATATCCAGGTATGAAACTCCGTAAAAAGCTTGACTCATGCATCTGGTGGAAACAAGATTTATTTTGAAAATTTATTCAAGCAATCGTGTAGACATGGAAGCACAGAGTTGATTCTTAGACTTGTGAATCAATTCATTACTACGCAGTGAAACTTTCTCCGAGCGCGTTTGTATAGGTCTTGCAGCAGAAAACATAAGAAATGCTTTTGAATTTTATAACTTTACGAAATCATATTAACACATGCGAAAGGAGACAGCAATGTTCCACCAACGGATAACATTAGTAGCCCTGATAGAATGAAGCGATATCTGACTACCGAACACCGTAACTCCAGAATGGGATTTGGCCAAGAAATATCATATGCAAGCCAACGTAGAAACCATCACTTATATATATACGTCTAGCCGTAAGTCTCTTTATTCTGAAACGTCGAAGGAATTCTCCGAAGGCCCTGCAGAGTCAGAGAGCATTGTTGAAACACCTGAAGACAAGGACAAGGTAGAAATCACAATAATATAGCTGCTTTCCCTGCCGACTGATAATCACGCGCTCGCACGAACGTCTGGTAAATCTACCAAATCCATAATCAAACTCTTGCCAAATCCCGTTGGTAATACCATCAAAACATATTTTCCTGCCAGCAGCTCCCTCGTAGCAACTTTTTGTTCCTGTTTTAATTTAAAGCTACGACCAGCAACGAACTGAAGATCGGTTAAAGCTTTCGCAAGAAAATAATCTACCAACACGGTTTTTCTAAAGTCGCCATTTTTAAATGTTTATTTCCTGAGTCTTGCCGTTTTCACAAACACTTGTTGGACTACAAGTCGTGTTGTGACAGTCAATTTCCAGTCAAATGTTGTTAGTTAAGTTAGGTAGTTGCAGTTTGATGTTTGTAAAGTTGTAAAGGTTTGCTGTGCAAGCTGTGTTAAGTTGTAAATACTCAGAAAAACTCTGAGCTCCAGACAGGACTCGAAGCCGCAACCTTCTGATGCTAGCCAGACGTAAACGGCAAGACTCGTCCCAGGTTTAAATACCGTATTTAATCTTGCTCTGACATCTGAGTTCTAGTGGCTCAATGGTTAGAGCGTCTGGCCAGCATTCAGAAGGTTGCGGGTTCGAGTCCTGTCTCGAGCTCAGAGTTTTTCTGAGCATTTACAACTTAACACAGCTTGCACAGCAAAACCTATACAACTTTACAATCATCAAGCTGCAACTACCTAAGGTAACGTTCAAAATTTACGATGAACGGCCTTTTGCAATTTGTGGACTGCAAATACACGGCGGGCTATATTATGCAACGGTTTCAGTTTTGCAACGTTTTCAGTTTTGCAACGTTTTCAGCTTTGCAACGTTTTCAGTTTTGCAACGTTTTCAGCTTTGCAACGTTTTCAGCTTTGCAACGTTTTCAGTTTTGCAACGTTTTCAGTATTCCAACGTTTTCAGTTTTGCAACGTTTTCAGTTTTGCAACGTTTTCAGTATTCCAACGTTTTCAGTTTTGCAACGTTTTCAGTTTTGCAACGTTTTCAGTTTTGCAACGTTTTCAGCTTTGCACCGTTTTCAGTTTTGCAACGTTTTCAGTTTTGCAACGTTTTCAGTATTCCAACATTTTCAGTTTTGCAACGTTTTCAGCTTTGCAACGTTTTCAGTTTTGCAACGTTTTCAGTTTTGCAACGTTTTCAGTTTTGCAACGTTTTCAGTTTTGCAACGTTTTCAGTTTTGCAACGTTTTCAGTTTTGCAACGTTTTCAGTTTTGCAACGTTTTCAGTTTTGCAACGTTATCAGCTTTGCAACATTTTCAGCTTTGCAACGTTTTCAGCTTTGCAACGTTTTCAGTTTTGCAACGTTTTCAGTTTTGCAACGTTTTCAGTCTATAATGTTTTGGCCGAGCCATGCTCTTATTATAGACTGAAAACGTTGCAAAACTGAAAACGTTGCAAAACTGAAAACGTTGCAAAACTGAAAACGTTGCAAAACTGAAAACGTTGCAAAACTGAAAACGTTGCAAAACTGAAAACGTTGCAGAACTGAAAACATTACAAAACTGAAAACGTTGGAAAACTGAAAACGTTGGAAAACTGAAAACGTTGGAAAACTGAAAACGTTGGAAAACTGAAAACGTTGGAAAACTGAAAACGTTGCAGAACTGAAAACGTTGCAAAACTGAAAACGTTGCAAAACTGAAAACGTTGCAAAACTGAAAACGTTGCAAAACTGAAAACGTTGCAGAACTGAAAACATTACAAAACTGAAAACGTTGGAAAACTGAAAACGTTGGAAAACTGAAAACGTTGGAAAACTGAAAACGTTGGAAAACTGAAAACGTTGGAAAACTGAAAACGTTGGAAAACTGAAAACGTTGCAGAACTGAAAACGTTGCAAAACTGAAAACGTTGCAAAACTGAAAACGTTGCAAAACTGAAAACGTTACAAAACTGAAAACGTTACAAAACTGAAAACGTTGCAAAACTGAAAACGTTGCAAAACTGAAAACGTTGCAAAACTGAAAACGTTGCAAAACTGAAAACGTTGCAAAACTGAAAACGTTGCAAAACTGAAAACGTTGCAAAACTGAAAACGTTGCAAAACTGAAAACGTTGCAAAACTGAAAACGTTGCAAAACTGAAAACGTTGCAAAACTGAAAACGTTGCAAAACTGAAAACGTTGCAAAACTGAAAACGTTGCAAAACTGAAAACGTTGCAAAACTGAAAACGTTGCAAAACTGAAAACGTTGCAAAACTGAAAACGTTACAAAACTGAAAACGTTGCAAAACTGAAAACGTTGCAAAACTGAAAACGTTGCAAAACTGAAAACGTTGCAAAACTGAAAACGTTGCAAAACTGAAAACGTTGCAAAACTGAAAACGTTGCAGAACTGAAAACGTTGCAGAACTGAAAACGTTGCAAAACTGAAAACGTTGCAAAACTGAAAACGTTGCAAAACTGAAAACGTTGCAAAACTGAAAACGTTGCAAAACTGAAAACGTTGCAAAACTGAAAACGTTGCAAAACTGAAAACGTTGCAAAACTGAAAAGGTTGCAAAACTGAAAACGTTGGAAAACTGAAAACGTTGGAAAACTGAAAACGTTGGAAAACTGAAAACGTTGAAAAACTGAAAACGTTGCAAAACTGAAAACGTTGAAAAACTGAAAACGTTGCAAAACTGAAAACGTTGCAAAACTGAAAACGTTGCAAAACTGAAAACGTTGCAGAACTGAAAACGTTGCAAAACTGAAAACGTTGCAAAACTGAAAACGTTGCAAAACTGAAAACGTTGCAAAACTGAAAACGTTACAAAACTGAAAACGTTGCAAAACTGAAAACGTTGCAAAACTGAAAACGTTGCAGAACTGAAAACGTTGCAAAACTGAAAACGTTGCAAAACTGAAAACGTTGCAAAACTGAAAACGTTGCAAAACTGAAAACGTTGCAGCTAGGAAGACACATAGTTGCCTGCGGAGGAGGCTAATTATATATGCATACGCTTCCTGTTTTAAAATTATTAGCGCAGATACATGTACACCTGTGCGTACCTATTTTTAAATATTACATCAATAATTCTCATATGGTACCCCATATCCAGATGGACGTCTGACCCTATCAATAATATACATTGCACTGATCTCCAGGATCAACTTCTTCACCATCTACTTTATTACTAACTTCACCAGCTGTTGGAGATTGGAAGAATTTGTAAATACATGTAGAACATGATCTGATGTCACAAGCTGCTGGAGCAACCCTGGAGTGAGTTGATCAGAGCTGAGTGAGGCGTTCAGACAAGGTTTTAGTGAAGCGAATAACAGAGGAAAACTCAAGTGAAGTGTCGTATTGAAATCAAAGGGAGGCTATCTATGATACAGTGGCACCTCCGACGCGATAGAGAGACAAGTTGATGGTGATAAAGCGTAATAAGAGTGCAGACTGACTAAGAATATTGCGAGAAACAACATGGAGAAACAGCTTACAGAACTGGCGAGTAAAGTGAATGCACTGATATTCAGGCTAAGCAAAACCGACGAAACGATGGATACAGATGATCGTGAAGCCTGTGAACGACAGAAGATCTCGATTATGAACATTTCTCAAGTGAAGTGTCGTATTGAAATCAAAGGGACCTTTTAACCTAATGCGAACCCTGCATTCATCTATCCATCCACCTACTGTAACCATCTATCCAACCACATCCATCCATTCATTCATTCATTTATTAATTCAATTATTTATTCATTCATTAACTTTTCTTTTCTTTATTTAGGAATACGATACTTACAAATGTGCATTACTTGTTGCCCATTATCCTGTCCTTGTGTCCAGCAGCTCTGGCATACCCTATCCAACTACTTCTCCACCAAATCCCCGATCACGCCAACATACAGAAGCAAGGTTTAAAATAACATAATTTTTTTTTTGTATCGTGAGCGGGCGGAATCCTAGCCTTTCCTGCAACCTGATTGGCTGCAGCAGCGGGTGGAATTTTACGATATTTTGACCACGATCACGAAATCCTAAATGCTAAAAATGTTTATCGGATTTTTGCTTCATTATTAACTGGAAAATGGAAAACTAATACAGAATTTTATTCAACTAAGCTGGAAACAACTATATTATACAAAAACTAAAGTATTTTGGTTTGTTTTTCTTTCCTTATCCAAATAATGCAGTTTTACCGAACTAAAGTAACTCAAGTCTTGTTATTTACCGTTTTTGGTCGGTCCGGATAGAGAAATATATGCCTTCGGTCTCAAAAACGTCCCTCGGCCCGTTTTTGAGACCTCGGGCAAATATTTCTCTATAAGGACCTCCCAGCTGGTAAATAACATATATATTTCAAATTGAAAACAAGTTGCAGTGTACTGCCAAAACGTTTCAAGGAAACTAAGCCCTTTCACTTTATGTTTCACTCTTTGACTTTGAGTGACAATTTAGGGTCTTGAAATGTTAGACATCCTACACACTATTTCGGCAGTACGTCAACTTTTAGAATTTTCATTTTGTATTTCTACACTATCTACACACAGCAGAACAATACTTTTATAGTGTTAATTATATACACTGCTGTAGTGAATGTGGGAGAGCTTGATATCAATCGAACCAGTGTAACCTTCGCTCTCCACCTGAGTCTCGGTGGCTCAATGGTTAGAGCGTCTCACCGCCAATCAGGTTACAGGTTCGATTCCTGTCTGGAACTCAGAATCATTTTTCTGTGGATACGAGCTTGACGATCGTCTATGTATCGTCTGTCTACTCCAAGCTCTCCCACATTCAGTACAGCAGTGTATATAATTAACACATCCAAACATTATCGATATATAGTAACTGCCGCATAGGCAGTACATATATCAATCGAACCAATACATCATTGTAACCTTCGCTCTCCATCTGAGTCTCGGTGGTTCAATGGTTAGAGCGTCTCACCGCCAATCAGAAGGTTACAGGTTCGATTCCTGTCTGGGACTCAGAATAATTTTTCTGAGGATACGAGCTTGACGATCGTCCATGTATCGTCAATACCTTTATAGTGTTGTGCTTGTCGTCGTTCGTGTAACTCCATGCTTGCGTCTTCACACAGACACGTGTCGGTCTCTGTTAGCCACATTGTGTTGTCATCTAGCTCAATCGGAGTTCCCAGCAGGTAGCACTCACTGATCAGATATTTGGACTGAGCTGCATGCGCATTTGTTGTCATATGTTGCACCAATTTTTGCAGGTATGCTGCTGTCTTTCCCCACCCTGTTCAAAGTCGGTTCAGATGGACCCATGACTGCCAGTCCAGATCGCAGCTTTTGAGTTTGTTGGACGTTGCCTGCATGTACTTGTGGAGCACGGAGTGCGATTGCTCCCACTCCTCCTTCCAGTGATCTTCCAGCTAGGATGTTGAGGTCTCAGGGAAGGAGCAAGTGAGTCGGTATACACGCGTTGTGGAGTGCTCTCTTAATGCGTTCGGAAGGGGAAGAATGGATAATGTTGAGTATCAAGCTAATTTCGTCATCAGCCTTCTTCGCCAATTGCAGCAACAGGTGGTCTCGGCGGATGTCAGCAGGCGCGATGCCATCAAGGATGGGGAGCATTGCCAGAGGAGTTGCTTTAATCTGAGATGAGTCGAGTCTCTTGCCTGAGATGAGTCGAGTCTCTTGCCTGAGATGAGTCGAAGCTCTTGGTTTAGAATAACGTCTACTCTCCCGGTGTGGCAACTATGTGATGAGCAGGCTGGTGACGCGTTTTCAGCGGCTGAGTACACGAGCGCGAGGGCTGACGTGTGGAGAGTGTGGAAGTTGTCGCCCCATGTCGTTCCTGCGAGCTTCCTGATCAGGTTAACGCGCTTGGAGATCTCGGCGACGTTGCTCAGATGCTCGCGGAACGTCGGGCTGCGGTCCAGTTAAGTTTAGTTAGTTTCTACCAAAAATTGCTCTTGAAGTTGGAAAGTTTGTTGTCAAACGAGAAGATATCAGAAGAGCTAAGATGTTGTTTATGACTGGTTAAATAACATCAGGGATGTTATCTGTAGGAAGAGCTAGGCTGTGTTGGTTTGGTCACTTGCATGGATCAAGATAATTGGGTGTGGCAGATCATTGATTTAGATGTGCCTGAAAGAAGGGGAAAGGGAGACCTAGGAAGACATGGGAGTGCAGCTTGTGAAAACATATTTGGGGCTAGGGCTTGCATAAGGTCAACCATATCGCAAACTTTGATTTTGAACTACCGCGACCACGTACTAACTGGGGTAAACAGCAAATGAAGTATCATTCTGCATGTGCGCGATTGGAATTTGTTGTCATCCGAGCTAAGAGCATCTTCAAGTTTAGAATTTTTTTAAATGAACCTAAAGAAACTATTCTAATCACTCCAATTTTCAAATTACTTTATTGGTTTGAACGTAACGCTTATCTTCTAAAAGTTTTATATCTTAAAATCTATCATGTATTTTACATTACTTATATATATATTTGTGTGTGAAGTTGATCGTCCAGGTTGTAGTCTTGAGAAAGACTGTTGTTGGTGACTGACGTTTCGACGGCCTCAGCGGCGGTCATCATCTTCTATATATACGTCTGGTTTACGCCCACACTTAACGCGACACCCACTCACACTAATTATGACACAAACAAACGATGACGTAATGAACCAGACGTATATATAGGCAAACCCTGACAAACACGCTTTACTTGACTCTGAAGATGACCGCCGTCGAAACGTCAGTCACCAACAACAGTCTTTCTCAAGACTATAACAACCTGGACGATCAACTTCACACATATAATGATACTCCTAGGTTCAAACCATTTACTTTATTACTTATATATTTACGACAGGACCTCCCTGAATTTATCTGCTCAATTTTCATTTGATTAAACGGTTTACATTTTGATGACAACTCAGATTTATCGTAATAACGCAGTATCCTGTACGAAAGTTTATGTATTGGAAAATGGAAAGGGTATAATTTCAATTCGGATTTTTTTCGGATCGGATCGGCCAGTTTTATTGACATCGGATCCGGATACAAATTTGTCGGATCGGATCGGATTTCGATCATTAATCAATTGTCGGATTCTAACTGTCCAATCCGATCCGATACACACCTCTAGAGCATACTGTACATTCTCAAAATGTTGTTTTACAATTAATTTTCTAGGTTAACTCCAGCATCTAAAGAATGCATGTTGTACGACAAAGATCCCATATCACCTACAAGTGTTTTCTCAATTGATTCTGATATGCTCACTGAACTGGTTCGCAAAGCATTTTGCATAACTCAAAGACGACACACCATTTATAAGAATTTGATGGGAAAAAGTCTGCAAGGTGATCCAGCAAAGGTATTTTTCCATTAAATGTTTCTTAACTCTTAATTATACCCCAGTGGTGATGAGCATCTATCTTCTCCTAATAATATCAATGGTTAACCAGGCATAGAGGTAATGAGAATAAAGGAAATGATCACCAAGATAAACCGACTTTTTTTAAAACAACTTCTGAGGACAAATATGAGAGTTGCTAAGTTCTCAAAAAAACTGGATTAATATGAAAAAGGGAAATAATAGAACTTCAATAGAGAGTTTCATATTGACGTTTTTTTTGTTAACAGACGTTTGTGGTTAGATATTTGACATTAACATGTCAAAGTAAGAGTTAGATCCCGAGAAGGAGGGCTTTATGCTACGCGTCCGAGGGCTTTATATAGTATAAAGCCCTACATTCGAGGGATCTAGCTGATTTAGTTCATGATTGAGGAGGTTTTCCACCAAGGTGGATAAAATGGACAAAACTTTGTTCAAAGATTTCCCTATTTTTCCCCTTCATTTCTTATCTAATTAGTATTCACGGTCTTTATGCTATATAGTAATATACTGCCCGCGGTACATCAAAGAAAACCGACTCGATCATAAACTAAGAGTAGTTAGATTGGCGTTCGTATTTTTACCGCGGAGAATTGAATTTTGGGACGATTCCAAATTGACATGTGCTTCAGTGTTCAGTGTTCAATTCAAAAACGTTGTGATTCGAGAACAGACATGTAAGAGTATAAATTTACATCCTGCAAATGTGGGGTGGTTGAGTAAAAGTTACATAAAAACCTTGTCGTAATGTACTTACCTCAAGAAACCGTTCCAACAGTAAAAATAGGTACGCAATGCGTACATGCGTCTGCTGTTGAAGTGAAGGAACTGGCGGAGGGGGCAATCACCCTACCCCCGTCTTGTTTTGCGTCACAAACTTTCTGATCAAAAACCTAATTAGATTCTTTAAAAATTATCTAAATTTACGGCAATATTCTAGCATTGTCAGTCTTTTAGAAATATTAAAAAAAAATTCATATAAATTACCACATGAGCTTGGGGTACCTCTGTGGATTTGTCAGCAGATATGACGTAAAGTGACGAGGTGAACGGAAACATGCTACAAACGAACATCTCGGTCGATAACATAGCGCTCTGCTACGCAGACACAAAAACGTGAACCGCAGACGTGTCACCTGACCGCTAGACGTTGGTCACGTGATTTCTAGCGGTTTGCGGTTATCAAGAAAAACGTCATTCTAATATGTCGAAAAAAACTCTAATATGTCGAAAATACTTAAGTAAGAGTACTTACGTATTTTTATAGACGACCTTTCGGACATTGACTGATTGAAACTTGATAAAATCTCTAGGATAGCGTACGAGTATATCATGGATAATAAAAAGACTGGATAGGAAACTAGCTGACGTCAGCGTGAAAACCTAGTTGAAAATCGTGATATCACGAAGATGTCACGAGTACGCAGATTTTGCTGAGTTTCTCTTTGACTTCTCAATAGTTTCGTATTCACCTAGCTATATTGAGATTCCAAAAAGTTTCATCGTCTCACAAACCTGCCTAAGCCACGACTAAGTGTTCGAGGTAAATGTTGTTCGTCTTTGTTTCAGCTGTTTTCTTTTTGTTGTGAAAAAACTGACGTCGCAAAAACTAACGTTGTTTTAGTTGAAATTTGCGACGCGTTTTTCACCGTCTAATGTTGGAACTTTTCGCCTAAAACTAGTAATGGTAATTGGATATTCCATCGTAAAGTGGCATTGTTATATTTTTTTATTTAGTTTGACTATCATTTTTAGCTGTATTATTGCTAAAAGTTGCGATTTATGGAGATTTTGTGACGTCACGATTTTCAATTAGGTTTTCACGCGATCAACTGGTGCCTTAATCAATCAGCACGCTGGAAACGTCACTCGTGATCTGTCTTTCTACTATCCATGAGTATATCATCCACGTTTGAATTAGATCCAATTTCTTTAGCAGCAGAATATTGTATCCAAAATGATGACTGGGGGGGGGGGGGGGTGGTGGGGGATGCCGAATGAAATATTTTATCCCCAAATCTTGCAATAATAATCACAATACTTTTACCAAAAAGTCAAGGACAACAACCAAAAGATATTTTTTATCACAGTAATGGTAGACTAAGAGTAAAGGTATTGCATTTTACCCATATACTAAAACTATTACACAAATTGTCAAAATTACTGTGGCTACCGTAGAATCTCGAAAGTAACCGCCGCCCCGAAAGTAGCTGCTTTTTTAAACAATTACTACGAAAATCCGAAAGTAGCCGCCCCTCTTAAAGTAACCGCCGCCCCCCCGAAAGTAGCAACTTCCGATGTCTATAACTATTGTATAAATAAGTTGTAACATCTGTTTAACAATTTATTTTGAATGGCATGGATTAAAACATGTATAAAACAGTAATATAAAAGATTCAGGAATTTCAGACAGTAGTTATAAGTTTGTCTTTGTCATCGTTCAGACATCCTCTTCCATTTCGGTATCTGAATATTCGGTATCGAGTACGGTAAATTATTAGCATATTAGATAATAAGTAACAACTCTTATGTAATTTAATCAAAATAAAACAAAACTTTGAAACGTTGTGCAAAATATACAGTAATGGTTAAAACTTGGCCGATGCTAAAAATAACAACGACCAGAAAGTAAGCGCCCTCCGAAAGTAACCGCCCATCCGAAAGTAGCCGCCCATCCGAAAGTAGCCGCCCATCCGAAAGTAGCCGCCCTAAAGCCTGTTTTCCACTACGGGCGGAATTTTCCGCGATCGGGCAGAACTAATGAGAAAAGACAAAGAAAAATTCAGTGGAAAACAGGCTTTAGAGGTCACTAATTTCGAATATAAGGAAGTGGCCTACGAGCAAATACAAGGCGTTGACGAGCAAATACATGGCACTCGTACCAGCCCAATGGATGTGGGATTGTTAACACGTTACGATATATTCGATTATCCGCTCTTTTTAAGAAAACTACATTCGCTAGCCTGATAAGCTGTACGCATATTGTAAACAGATAATTTATCTTTGTTTTAATATATATTGTAGCTTTGGGAGTTGATTATTTCTCAAGAAAACGTTCGTCGAAGACAACCGAAAGTTCGTGTTTTTGTTTACAAGATGGTATCCGTATTACGAAAATTATATTTTTGGGCATTTTCGATTATCCGCGCTTTTAATGAGAACTAAGTTAGCTACCGGGATAAAGCTGTACGTATGTTGTAAATACATCATTTAACTTTCCTTTGATATATTCTATAGCTTTGGGGGTGGTTTATTTCTCAAGAAAACGTTTGCCAAAGGGTTAGGACCTTCGTTGTTTTGGGGTCGGTTACAATCCAATTAACTAGGAGGCTTCAACGAGGTACGAGGTACGAGGGTTCAACGTGTCAGCTATTTGCTCGTTAATTCACTCTATTTGCTCGTCAATGCCTTCTATTTGCGCCTCCTTATAAGGAATACGTACTAGATACAGTGGTACCTCGATATAACGATGTGCCAAGGGACTGACCACATTAGATCGTTATATCGGGACTCGGGAGATAGTTAATTATAACGAATTCTCGATATAACGATTTTTCGGGAAAAAAGCCAAAAATATCGTTATATCAGGGTAGTGTTAATACATGTAATTAATTTTTCATGTAGTGTCCGTTGTGTAATTTATTAACTATTTGTAAAGTACAACACGATGGTTTCCATCTTTCCAAGGATAAACTTCAGTATTGTGTGTACGCACATACTGTAAAACTATAAAACTTTAACATTTGAAATAACAACTTGGTCATTGTCCATATATACACTGCAATGTTCCTTTTTGAGTTCACGTATTTGACCATTTGATAAACTTTGATTAGTAATACCATGATCGCCTCGGATTCTTTTGTTCTCTCCGGGAATGTAAACCTCGTATTTTCCTCATTACTTGGGCTACCAGTGGTAAGCACAAGTCTTAAATCCGGCTTCATTTCTGTGTTCGTCATGTTCTCCGTGTTCGTCGTTTTTACGTCGAGAGAATGTAATTATTGCGTGGGCGATTTCCGGCAGTTTTATAGTCAGTTTTATAGTCAATGAATCACAGTCGGAAAAGCATTTACGAGACATGTAAACCAGCAAACTAATGCAAAGATTCTCTCCAGGATAACTGGATGAGAGAAACACAGATGAGAGATTAAAGAAACAACTCGCAGAACCGTGGACGAAACGTCAACATGACAACATAATCGTTGCAAGGCAATGCAAGCGAATTGAAGCGAGTTCGGACTTTCGTTTTATTGACAATGAATCGCAGTTGGAAAAGTTTACTGTAAACCCGCAAACCATTGCAAAGATTCTCTCCAAGATGAGAGAAACACAGATGAGAGATCAATCATGAAGACGGAAAGGACAGCCGAAGGACAGGGAAATATTATATTATGTTGTGTTGACCTCGGTGTTGACATTTATCCCGTGAAACTCCGTAATATTAATCATTATGAAACGTGTTTTTGTCCGATTTAAATCAATTCTATATCGAAATGATCACTTGAATCTGGCAAATCGAACGCTGTAGGTTTCGTCTACTTAAAATATGAAGATCAGATGTTTATATATGAGAAAATGCGGTAAGCGATTAAAGCGAGCTCGTGGACATAGCTTCAAGATCTATTCGTTGTTTACCCGATGATTTAATGCTTTTATGTCCATTAAACCGATGTAATTTCGTAACAGATATGTTTCGTATACCTTGCCGTTGATTTTTATATAAATTTTGACACACGAAGACCTTCAATCGAACAGATATTAGAAAAAATAGCATTGCCGTGGCGGTGTTGTTTACATTAAATTTCGTCTGCGTGTCAGGTGTTCTGCATTCGGGTGTATAGACGCCTGATTTTTCTTCAGTGCCTGATTACAGATCCAACTGTCTAACATGCGTATATGCCACCAATGCATACCCATCTCCGCAGGCAATAATGCGCGCCATGTCCCTAAAAGTAGCCCAAGTTAACGCCTAGCGGGCGTCTTGTTATCCATGCATACGCCTTTGTCTTCTAAATTTCCCCGGGAAATTTAGTAGAAAACAAAAGATTTCTTTGTCTACTAATTTTCCCTCATCAACCATGCAGGGGAAAATTAGTAGACAAAGAAATCCTTTCTCTTTTACTAAATTTCCCGCTTGCATATCTATTATAGATATAATATTATAGATAGTCGTAGAACTTGCATATCTCACAAACACAAAGCATCTCCCAAAGGTATAATTACTTCAATCAATAGTAATAAAACTCGTAAACAACTTCACTGAACCATACAAAATCAAACACCTAAACTTATCTCAGCATACTTCCCTGAGTTTTCCTCGGCGATTATAATATTACAAACTGATACCATGACTTGTAGGGAAATTAGCGATTAAATTGCCCTTCGCCTCGGGAAGATTTGTAAAAGTCCTCGGGCTTCGCCCTCGAACTTTCACAAATCTTCCCTCGGCGGCGGGCAATTTAATCGCTAATTGCCCTCAAGTCATGGTATTACTTACAATAATGCTGTGTACTTTTACTGTTGTGTGTGCAAATATATACTGTAGCTACCGGCGATGTAATCCATATCGTAACAAACTGTTGACAGACACGTTACAGTCCTTATTCAATGGACAATGAGAACTAAAGGATTAAAGTATTGTCACGATTGATTTTATCGTTATATCATTTTACGTTTGGGCTGCCAGATTTTGATCGTTATGTCGGGAATATCGTTATATCGGGATTTTTCGCCATACATTTGCCGGGCTGTCAAATGTTGATTGTTATACCCGGAACATCGTTATATCGAGTATCGTTATACGAGGGTCCTGAAGGGTGAAATGGGAACTGGGATTCTTAGGGATTTTCCTCACTGGGAATGGGATTAAAATGCCACTGGGAATGGGAAAACTTTAATAAAGAGAGCATGGAATTGGGATTTTAAAATGTGTTGTAAATGGAGTGGGATTTGCTAAATTTTGTACGTTGGGAAATGGGATCTAGACCCCTCCTTCAGGACCCTCTTATATCGAGGTTGGGGCGTGCAACACCCCCCAATAACCCCCTCACTACGGCCCTGACTGAGTTGACGTCACACTTCATTAGTATTTCAAAAAAAACCTTTACAGCACTTCAACACAGCTCAAATCATAAAACATTTTGACATACAACTATTCACTTCATGTATAATCTATATCACTATTATCATATTTGGGGTGATAGACAACACCTGTACTAAAGTTTATATTTTTTGTTAGATGCTTTTGCAGGAGATGAGAGAACAACTGACAATTCTCATAAATGGTTGGCATCCGTTCTTCCAACCAAACCCAAACATCTTTTACAACAAATACGACTATCATAAATGGCTTGAAAAAGAAACGTCTGAAATAAAAGAGATCATCGAACAACAGGAACAACTTGTACAAACCCCTGTGACAAAATCACTTTTGACGATCCCCCATCATTTCAAAGATAAACATGAGGGGTACCAGAGTCTCTTGGTGAAGCTGTTCAAGTAAGCTGTATTGAGTGATACAAATTGAATACTTTAAAGGGGAACTGTACCCAAAAATAAATTATTTTGAAATAAAAGGCATTTAAAGTCCTCCTACGATCAAATTTTTACCTATCGATATTTTTATGTATTTATAAAGCAGAGCTGCTAAATATTACTCGGTCGAAACCGTTTTGCGATTCGACGATGGCAAGTATTATTTTTCTGACTCCGAATCTGGAGTTGTTATGTCCGCCATTAATCGTTCATGTTCCTGACCAGCGTAACGAAGTGACGTCAGATTCTCAACGCGAAGACTCCACATGGCTAATTCTTCAAGTAAATCAAGGTCGTTTTTTCAAATTCTTTGTCTGAAAGGCTGAACATTTCATCCACTTCTCGAAGAAAACAAGTAACCTCGACTGAAATTCAGGCGTAGCATTGAGAATGTGACGTCACAAACAATATTACCTTTTGAAATTGCATCATTTTTTTTTACATCGATGATCACTTTCGACCCTGAAATACTATTCTATGCTCAAGAAAATCTAAAAGACGAGGGTGAATTTTCATCGTAGTGCCACTTTAAGTATAATGTTTAGAAATATTAATAGTTTTACAGTGTCTGCTCTTGTACTCGAGAAATAACGTTTTCATTCTCGTATTTTATGCTTCTGGACGCCGCCATTTTTTAGTTTTCTCGACGGCTCAAAGCTGATGTACAGCGGTGGTTTTCTTTTCATGTTGACGTCATTGAGTATACTTGTCCTTTGTTCCTATAGCGCTCAATGACGTCAAAATTGAAAATAAATTCCCGTTGTACATCGAGTTTGAGCCGTCGAGCAAACTCTAAAATGGCGGCGCCCTGAAGCACAAAACACAAGAATGAAAACGTTATTCCTCGAGTACTAGAAATACGAATTCGCAATAATCCCCTCGCCCGCCTTTTCTACCCCCCCCCCCCCCCCCCTACGGGAATTTCTCCATCCATGGTGCCCAGACCTCGCACGCCGTGGCCGTGTATTTCTGTTTTGCAAAAATTCACAATTTCCAAAAGCCCGTTTCGTCGAAGAAATGTTTGAACGTTATCTCGGCCAATATTTAACCGATTTAAACTCTGAAAACAAATTTGGAATTAGCGAGTCAACATACATAACATACGCGTTTACTATATTACGAGAACGTGAGTACCCTTCGTAAAAACGGTTTATGTACTTAGAAATTAGTCGCTTATAAACTGGTCACTTCATCGTATATTATTTTGAACGTTATCTCGATCAATATTTAACCGTTTTCAATTCTGAAAACAGATTTGGAATTAGCGAGTCAAAATACATCACATATGTGTCTACTATATTACGAGAACGTGAATACCCTTCGTAAAAATAGTTTATGTACTTAGAAAGTTAGTCGGCTTTGTCGGCTATGATTAGCCGGTCACTTCGTCGAATATTATGTTGAATATCTCGATCAATATATAACCGTTTTCAATTCTGAAAACAGATTTGGAATTAGCGAGTCAAAATACATAACATATGTGTCTACTATATTACGAGAACGTGAATACCCTTCGTAAAAATGGTTTATGTACTTAGAAATTAGTCCGGACTTGGTCGGCTATGATAATCTCGATCAATATATAACCGTTTTCAATTCTGAAAACAGATTTGGAATTAGCGAGTCAAAATACATACTCGGATGTCTCTTGTGCATATGTACTTCTAGTACGTATTCCATATAAGGAAGTGACCGACGAACAAATAGAAGGCATTGACGAGCAAATAGAAGGCATTAACGAACAAATACATGGCACTCGTACCAGCCCACTGGATGTGGGATTGTTAACACGTTACGATATGTTCGATTATCCGCTCTTTTTAAGAAAACTACGTTCGCTAGCAGGATAAGCTGCACGCATATTGTAAACAGATAATTTATCTTTGTTTTAATATATATTGTAGCTTTGGGAGTTGATTATTTCTCAAGAAAACGTTCGTCGAAGACAGCCGTGTTTTTTGTTTACAAGATGGTATCCGTATTAGGAAAATTATATTTTGGCATGTTCGATTATCCGCGCTTTTAAAGAGAAATAAGTTAGCTACCGGGATAAAGCTGTACGTATGTCGTAAATAGATAATTTAACTTTCCTTTGATATATTCTATAGCTTTGGGGGTGGTTTATTTCTCAAGAAAACGTTTGCCAAAGGGTTAGGACCTTTGTTGTTTTGGGGTTGGTTACAATCCAATTAACAAGGAGGCTGGTACGAGGTTTGAACGTGTCAGCTATTTGCTCGTTAATTCACTCTATTTGCTCGTCAATGCCTTCTATTTGCGCTTCCTTATAAGGAATACGTACTAGATACCCCTATCCTCTTGTGACGGTTCAATTTAATCTGAGTATCTAGTTACCAGTGCCACATTTTCCGATGCCGCGCATGAGGACGGTTGATCATATATATATATATATATATATACCTATAAACTGATCCTAGATCTAGGAACGGCTTGGATCTCGCGTGATAAGGGACTAAACGCCGGTCGATATTGGCACCCTCGCCCTCAGGCCTTCGGCCTCAGACTTTCGGCCGGGCGAGGGGACAAGAGGAGATAGCGTAAAACTATTAACATTTCTAAACATTATACTAAAAGGCCTTTTATTTAAAATTTATTTACTTTTTGGCTACAGTTCCCTTTAAAAGGTTGTCGAACTTCCGAAATAGTGTGTAGGAGGTGCAGTAACATTTCAAGCAAAGGCCCTTCATTGGTCATCGGGTGGAACGTGCAGTAAGTGCGTTGCCACTCACTCCTGCATAGGTTTGAAGTTAAGCCCTGTTGGGTGGGGTTCGTATATGTATAACCAAATTGCATGAAGGAATCCCAGCATGCTTTAGTACTCTGAATGCGTGGAACCCACTGACCTCTATATATAACTGGACTGCTTGCTCTCGCCAAAAAGTGTCTGAAAAATTATGGCGTCAGCAGAGGTTATTTTTTTCAAAGTAGTAACCACTGACCTGTATTTACAACAGTCTGTTGGCGAATTATTAGGCGGCAAATGTTTTTACTTTGAAGAATTAAATACAAATATACAGTATTTTTCTCGTTTTATGCTTTTAAGGTGGTTTTTAAAGCAACGTTTTCCGACCAGATGACATTTGACATTATCAATACAAAATAAACGAGTTTAAAATTTGCAAATTCCTGATATAATTTGTGTTTTAATGTTTATCATGCTTCAGCCTGACAGCCACTCTTGACCGCTCTTCGGCCGGCTTACTTTTTAAAAAATAGTAAACACGTATCTTAATATCTATTCACCATTCTTTTTCTGTAAATCTAAAGTTTCTATAGATAAACAACCTTCAAGAACAAAAGCAACAAGTTCGCACTTTATATCTCACCTGAGGATAAAAGTTTAAAAAGAGATTAAATGTCATACAACCGAAAATAATTTCATACGTCCTCCGAGTGTTGACAACTAGTGTTGACGGCTTTTAGAATTTATTGGAAAGTTTTCTGGTCATAAAGAACATCTCCACTTTCAATGATTTTTTTTGTTCAGTCTCGTTTTTGAAGAGAGAAAATGCCGTTTGTATCACGACACGGGAAAAAGGACTCCAGCTGACGCCATAGTTATCGTTAAAACAAATTTGATTGGTCGTTCGACAAACTTGCGCTAACAATCCAATGACCAGTGGTCGCTACTATGAAAAAAATAACCTCTGCTTACGCCATCATTTTTCAGTCACCTGCCGTGAGTAATTTGCAACGAGACCCAGCAGTCCAGTTATATATAGAGGTCAGTGGTGGAACCTTTTTGAGACTTTCGTGATCATCTCACTTATATCACCATTCCACTTGAGATTATCACTGATAGTTCCAAAAATACCTAGTGAGATAGAGCTATGAATTGAACCTGCTAACTTCTATACCGAGACTGATAATCGTTAGAAGCGTAATTGGCTGTGTTGTTTAAACAACCAACTCACAAACAAATATATTCAAGTAAAAATTTCAAAAATACTTTGAAGGTACTGATCTTTGGTTTTCATTATTGATGTGATTTTTAGACTAGAAAATTGCAATTCTCGGAAAAATATTGCCACAGAAGAAGCTATCCCGATGAAACCACTCTCAGCAGAGCCCTCGCGACTTCTCAATGAGTTCGGAGAACGATACCGTATTGGGGAACTGTACAGAAGAATTTCTCTGTTACATTACTTTGCTAGGTATGTACTGTAAGTTCTGTGGAAGAACCTAAAGTCATTCAATCAATTTGTATTAACTTAACGTAAATGTTCGATTAGGTACGGCGCTAAATCGATACCGGAAGGCCTTGATGTTGTTTTTTTTGCAACTGGTCCCAGTTTGGTCTTAAAATGTATATATTCCAACAAATAATTTCCCAACGCAACCAGGTGATAAATCAGACATAATTTGACTCTACTCTGGCTTAAAACGTTTTTTGAACATAACTTTAAAAGTTACTGTCCATGACCCAAAAGTTACGTTTAAAGTTAGTTCAAAAAATCTTTTTAAGCCAGAGTAGCGTCAAATTATGTCCTTATATATTCTAACACTCGAAATTTTCCTTCACCATAAATCCTTAGAATATGTAGTTCAATCGAGTGAAATATCAAAATATTGCTTATTAAACGGATACTCCACCCACAGCCCCCCCGTCGGGGAACCTTAGCCCCCCTGTCGGGGAAAAATTAACAATTCGTCGGGGAACGAGCTGGAAGAAAAAATGAAAAAAATTCGTCTTTTGCATGTTTTCTTAGAATCGTGAAAGTTTTTTTACGCATTAACAAACGTTTCGCTAAACAACGTCAATTGGTAATCAACTTTCACCTCTGGCACAAATTATCTATCACCTCTGTGTTGTTTCGTGCGCTCACTGTTATCTGGTTTTTGCGTGAATATTATTGTTAGAGTTAGTTTCGTATACAGTAAGGAAATACTGACAATAAATATATAAATTTTATTTTAATTTTTTGTTAAAACTGCCTGGGGGCATTTTGGGAAATGCAGGAAATGCGTTTCAGAGGCTTAGAGAACCAAAAATTCACCGGAACCCCCTACACGAATTACCACTACCTGTTAGCCCCCTGTCGGGGACCTTAGCCCCTATGCTTAAATGAAAGTTCTTTGTCGCCTTACATGAGATTGGGTGTTAGTTTTCTTCTAATCTTTTTAGGTTTAGAGAAATTTAGTTTTGTTTATCGTATTTTTGGTAAATTGAAGACCGCCATTTTTGTTCTAATTGCGAGCGAATGCGGTCGCATTAATTTTTGACATCATTGAGTGATAGAAACCCCATGCAAAGAAATCCTTCACAATAGCGTGAATAGAAATCCTGTACAATAGACTAAAACCACGCTAGTGTCATCATGCTGTTGTGAAGGGTGTCTTTATATAATGTTTCTATCACTCAATGACGTCAAAAATTAATGGTAGCGACCGCATTCGCCCACAATCAGAACAAAAATGGCGGCCTTCAATTTACCAAAAATACGATAAACAAAACCCAATTTCTCTAAAACTAAAAACATTAGAAGAAAGTTAATAACTTTCACTTAAGCAGCACTTGTTTTGGGGGGTAGAGTGTCTCTAAAAAAGGTTGACAAAATACTCATAACACAATTTTATTCATACAAAACGCAATCAATTCAACAAAGAAACAGGCGTGTAGGAAGCATTTAACATGGGTAGGCTGATTCAATAACCCAGGCCAAACAGCCAAACTAAAACATTTGTGAGGAACGGTCTATCTTAAAACCAATTAAAAAAATGGCGCTTGTGCAAACGCCCAAAGTAAAAAAAAAAAAATTTTAAAAGAAGTTTAAAAATAAATTATAAATTTGGTAAATAAAGGCGCAGAATGTACAGTCGTGCAAAAAAGTGTAGCGGTCAAAGCCGCTACTGTCGCTAGAGTTCCTAACCCTAACCACAGCTTTAGGAATTTCACGACTATTATAATTAAGTGGCAGGGTATTCTAGAATCTAGCCCGTTTTTCTGCTCGAAAGGGATTTAAAATCGGATTAAGCTTTAAAAAATCCATGATTTTCATCCTCATATCGTGAATGTTGAGAATGACTACCTTGATCTTTCGATAAAATAACAGCGTGATAGACAGCGATCAAGAATGAGATTCACTTCTCAGTTCTCAGGCGCGTAGGAAAAAAGTGTTCAATGTTCCTCAGATTCTGAATTCGTCTTTTTCAAATGCTCCTCAAAAGTGCGTAAAACAATGGAAAAGTTGACCACAAAGTATATTTGACATTTTGACTATATTTATGTGATATTTATTATACTACAAACATGGATGCTTTCACTGACCAGTGTTATGACTTAAGCTCATTGTCCAGCTGGATCTCACGACATTGTTCTCGATTCGCACAAGTAAGCTTTCTGGGTAAATACTATTAAATACTAATAATGAAATAATGACATTCTCAGAATATGGAACTCAATTATATCGGTTAAAAAATTTGTTAAAGGACATTGGCAACAAAAATTAAGTTTGTCTAATATGAAATAACTCGTAAAATGATAGGGCAACACCTTTTACAACTTTTCCGTATTTTACTTCCTTTTTGAAATATTTCAGTTTGTTTGATATGTAAATAATGGTGTCTGACGTCAGGTGTGGGGTGGAGAATTTTCACTCATTAAAATATTGGTTACATCTTCAAGTTTGTTCCACAAATTTTAGAAATTTACTTGAAAATGTGCGTATAATAACTCCCCATGATAATGAATCTTAGCAATCACTGAGATATAATACATTTTTTAATGAATGAAAATTCTCCACCCCACACCTGACGTCAGAGACCATCTCATTTACATATCAAACAAACTGAGATATTTCAAAAACGAAGTAAAATGCGGGAAAGTTGTAAAAGGTGTTACTCATTTTACGAGTTCTTTCATATTAGACAAACTTAATTTTTGTTGCCAATGTCCTTTAAGGGAATCTAATTAATTTGAAGAACACTTCACAATCTCAAATGACATAAATATGATTGCTTAAAATTCTCCAAGACAAATGTTCCTCAGGACCGGGATCCTGATATCCCACTTTTTTCCTGGTCTTATGATTAGGGTTTATTTTAGAATTATTGTTACGATTACTGACTGCCGGACCTCTAGTTTTTCCCGAACAAGTTCTGGTTACCAGATCTATAGCCACAGAGAACAAAATATCATGTTGCCTCGTTCTATAAAAAACTACGCAGCTATTAAAATATATCACGTCGCATCGTTCCGTAACAAACAACGACGTCCACGTCGCTAAATATATTATATTTTTTAAAGAGTGAGTGTCTGGGTAGTGCTTTGCGCGCTTGTTTTCTTCTTGGCGGCCATTTTATGGGACGCCTATTTCAGTTCACAAACGAATCCGTCGATATTTGATCAATCCTTCTTATAAATTATCCATTTTCTAAGAAGTAAATATACCTGAGTGATCAATTATTGTGATATTTTTCGTAAAATTGATCATTTATTATAGTAATCTTTTCGGTACATAGAAGCTGCTACGAGCGCTTCGCCTCCGAAGCGTGGAAGGCCGGGTTATGCTGCGGCAGCGCGAATAAGTTTGCGAATGGAAGTGTTTGATGAGTGACTAGTAAAGAAATATATTTTGTTTCTTCTGATGTTTTGTTCATTTGAATTTGCAAAGATTCAGTAACTAAAGCCATCCGGGCCAGCTTGTTCGTCAGAAATTGCGTTGCGCGCATCCCGCAGTGGTTCACAAACAAGCGAACCGCAACTGTTCAAATCGTCTTGAACATTAACTTCATAACGCCCCGAAGTCAGGATCGGACTCCAATTTCAACATTTCCAAATAAATCTAGAGTTAACATGCAAATTATAGTTCTAACGATGCGATGCACTGCAATCAATTCGTATGAAAACACAAGCGCGCAAAGCACTACCCTGACACTCACTCTTTAAATATTTAAATCCGCTTGCTTCGTTATTTATTACACACTTATTCAACTTCGGCACCACGGACCACGGTAGCACTCATTTATTACACACAATAAGTGGAAACCATCAGCGGTGTTCGCCGTGACGTCACTACGTCAAACTATAGATCTCCGACTCTTGTTCAATAATTGAGACGTTACAACTACTATCAGAATACTCGGATGACATTTCGAATTAAAACTGGGCAATTTTATTTTCAATTCAACAGATCAAAACACTGTGAAAAGTTAGCATCTGGATTTAGGTTTAACGCAGTGACGTCACGGCGGACACCGCTGACCGTTTCTACTCCCGCGATGAAAAAGCAAGATGGCTGGTAAAGGCGCGTGTTTAGAATCGTTTTTCTCCAAAACATAATTTGAAACATCATAGTACATCATTTAAAACAAAATCCTTTAAAACAAAATCTTTCTCCTTTAAAACAAAATCTTTCTCCTTTAAAACAAAATCTTCTTAAATTTCTGAAAGGTATACTATTCTATATTTTTGCGCCAATTCTAGAGAAAGCATTTTTTTGTTGATTTGCACGTAATTATTTTATCTGGTAATTGTCAATAGTTGAAGACCTGGTAATGATGGAGTGTACGTTAGCAGTTTGAGTAAATAAATCAGAAATATTATCATGCGAAAGTTCATTCGTAGTATCATACATTACGTTCTAAATTAAAGGGATATGGCAATATAAATTAACTTTGTCTCATTTGAAAGAACTCGTGAAACGGTATAACAAGACCTTTTACAATTTTCCCTTATCTTTTTTGGTTTTCGAAATAATTTGACGAAAGACAGCGTGCTGTCCGCCATCTTGGAATTCTGTTCGATATGCATGTGACGTCATAAGTAGGGTAAAGTGAAATTTTTATCTTAATAATAATAATAATAACTGACGTATTAGGAGCATTATACAATAGTCTTATAAAACTTATAAATTTACTTTTCAGTTTCATTATAAGATAAAGCCTACTACATATATTACCACTATGAACAAAAAACTATTAATTTTAAAAAAGAAAAGTCTCTGCTGACTTAAAATTTCCCAACATATCAAAGCTTCTAATTTCCTGTGGTAATGAATTCCACAGTTTTGGTGCCGAAACCGAGAACGCTCTGTCTCCATGAGTCACCGTTTTGGATTTTGGCTCAAGTAGCAGATTACGATCTGATGATCTCAAAGCACGAGTAGGTTTATATTTATTTAGCAAATCAGTAATATAAACAGGCGCCTGGCCATGCAAAGCCTTGAAAGTAATTATTAGTATCTTAAATACAATCCTTGATCTCACCGGCAACCAGTGAAGATTACGAAGCACAGGGGAGATATGCTCCGATTTTTTAACCCCTGTTACAAGTCTTGCAGCTGTATTTTGAATTCGCTGTAACTTGCTCAATTCAGCTCAATTCAGTAAGCCATATAGGATGCTATTACAGCTGTCAAGTTTTGATATTATGAATGCATGCACCAACTTCTCACAGTCCTTTTTACTCAAATATTTCCTGATCTTGCACATGAGTATCTTGCCAACATTACGACATTATGAGCCAGAAACTCGATTATGTTGCACTATTTCAATTTTCAAGTGGCTCACAATATTTTAAAAAGCCTTCCGCGAAAATTCGGTTACCTATGGAGTAGTTTCATCAGGTTTACCCTGCTTGTGACGTCACCAATTTCCTAGTTAATTAGGTCAAATATTACAACAAGATGGCGGATTGTAGACTGCCTTTTGTCATAATTATCTGAAATATTTCAAAAACCAAGAAAGATACAGAAAAATTGTAAAAGGTCTTCTTATACTATTTTACGAGTTCTTTCAAATGAGACAAAGTTAATTTATATTGCCATATCCCTTTAAGCACAAAAGTTGTAAATTTTACATTAATTTCCAGAAATTAATCCTTTGACCTCTATTTTGTTTCCATTTCTCAGAAATTTTGAGACCAAGGCATGGCACTGTAGGCATGTGACGTCAGTAATAGAGTCAATTCTGCAAAGTGTTCGCAGTGAACGATGCTTTGTCGTCAAAAAAGAGGTAATGCCCAAGTTCAGCTCCGACTGACTTTAGCTCAGATGTAGTGTTTTTCTAGCCTGAGATGATCAGACCCCTTTAGGTGGGTCTGGCCTGAGATTCAGTTCACGCCGGCCTAAATTACTCAGGTCGGTTGCTAGGACGGCCTGAACACTTCAGGCCGGCCTGATTCTCGACCGATTTCCCATGTAAACAATATCTAAGTATACGACCCATCTTCTTATAACTACTAACTAGCATTCTAAAAGTTGTAAGAACATATAAACTTTCTATTTAACAATTAGACAACGAGCCCTAGAAAACAAGAGCTAAAAAAAGCGAGTTGTCTAATTGTTTTAGTATAATTTTACAAGTACTAATCCAATAAATAACTTTTATTTCATATTTTCCATGAAAAAAAGTAAATATTCTTTCGAAATCACGCGACCCCAGAGGTTTATATCAGCGGATAGTAACTCCTGCGATAGCCAATGAAAATCTTTCTTCTAAAAGTTGTAAGAATATATAAACTTTCTATATATAAACTTTCTATATAAACTTTCTTTTAAAAGTTGTAAGAATATATATATCATGAATATTGATTGAATTGATGAGGCGGTCATATCTGAAATTGTGAGGTCGGCCTCGTGTAAACAAGACCTGAAATGAGAAAATACAGGCCAATCTAAGGTTATAGGTCGGTCTCACGTAAACAAGGGCTGAAATGAGCAAATACAGGCCAATCTGAGGTTATAGGTTGGTCTCACGTATAGGTTGACCAGCTGTTGTGGTCTAGTGGTTACCACACATGTCTATGAGCTGGGAGACACAGGTTCAAATCCTGGGTCGGACCTCCACTCAGGGTCTTAAAAATAATCGAGGAGAAAGTGCTGCCTTTGCAATAATATCAGCAAATGGTAAGACTTTCGGGTCTTCTCGGATAACGACCTTAAATCGTAGGCCCTCGGAACCCCTTTCAATTGGGCTTCTAGCCTGTTGGGGTATTCCGTTCACCAAAGAGTGATAAATCTAATAAACTAAACTAAACGTAGTAAACAAGAGTTGAAATGAGTAAATGCTTTTATATCAAAGTATGTGCATGACTTAAACATATTTCGGCTCTTCTACATCCTTTGATTAGTCAATCTACCTGAAATAAAGGTACAACTTCAAACAAATTGCAACAGAAATGATTTTAGCTTTCTCAGTACCTACATACATTCAGAAATCACATACAAAAAGTCCCTAGAAATCAACCAAGTGGAAAGTCCAGAAAATCCGTTTTTTCTTACAATTTAACTACAAAAGTACTATCCTTTAAAAAAAAGTGAAATTTCAAGTTCACTTTTAGCAAATATCACCTATGTCGTTAGAGAGTTCTCAAAAAACCATATGAAGGACATTTATGCGGGTAGTACAATTTTCCAGGCCCATTTTGAGTTACGTAAGGTTAAACCTGCTAAAACCTGCGAATAACTCAAAATGGGCTTCGAAAATTGTATTATCCGCTTAAAGTGTCTATGAAGTGCAAAAATCGCTAGCATTTTTTTGCTCTAACGAACAAAGTAGCACGGCAAGCGTTCACTGAAAATTTCAAGTGAATCTGCGGCATAGTCTTCGAGCTATCAACACTCAAAGTTTGTCCATTGGCATAGTTTAACGATACAAAATAGGGAAAGAATGGGATTGAATATATGTGGTATATGACGTATGCAGGTGGATAATTAATGTTCAAATCCGTTGTTCTTATGCACAGTAAGTACACCTGCATACGTCACAAGACAATGAACCGCGCGTTTCAGATTTCACCAAAAACATTTAGCCATGCCAAACTTTGAGAGTTGACATCTCGAAGACTATGCAGCAGATTTACTTGAAATTTTCAGTGTACGCTCTTGCCGTGCTACTTTGTCTGTTAAAGCAAAAAAATGCTAGCGGATTTTTCACTTCATATAGCTTTTTGAGAACTTTCTAAAGACATAGGTAATATTTGCTGAACGTGGACATGAAATTTCACTTTTTTTAAAGAATAGTGCTTTTGTAGGTAAATTGTAAGAAAAACTTGATTTTTTAAACTTTCCACTAGGTTAATTTCCAGGGACCTTTGGCATATGTTATTTCCGAATGTATCAAGGTATAATGAAAAAGCTAAAACAATTTATTTTGTAATTTGTTTGATGTTAAACCGTTATAGATTGACTGGACTATAAAACGTATAGTTACTTTTTGTTACCAATGTCCTTTAACAATTTCATTTTTATTCAGATAACAATGTTTAAATCCGCTGTGGTTAATCTCATTGCTCACATCGAACATAGCCTGTCAAGAATCAACAGACTTTTCCCAAAAAACTCACCAGAAGGAGGATTACAAGCTGTTATTTGTCTACTTTCTACACTAGTTATGGTTGACCAGGATGAAGTATTTGGAGAGCAAGATGGACAATCAGTTACATATCACCTGAAGAAATATGCCAGGGTTTGTTAGCTATGTGTATTATATGTGCTACCCAAGTAACATGTTTATTACAAGTAATATTTGGCATTTCACTCGATTAAACTACATGTTCTAAGGATTTATGGTGAAGGAATATATACATTTTAAGACCAAACCGGGACCAGTTGCGAAAAATGCAACTTCAAGGCCTTCCGGCTGGAATTGAGCCCGCAACCCTGTGATGCTAGTGCAGTGCTCTGACCACTGAGCTACGGAGGCCATTGCCGAGAGCCTAGTCACGAGTTCTGTTTATATATAATGGTGGTATAATGCCGAAATTACCACCACTATATATATATACAGAACTCTGAACTCGTGACTATAGGCTCTCGGCATCGACCTCCGTAGCTCAGACATGGTAAAAAAACAGAAAACACTTGTTTGCGGGATTTTAAAGGAGGGAGCGCGCGCCGCATGCGCCCCTCCCTGGATCTGCCAAAAAGACCAGAGACAGATAGTGGTCCCTTCGAGATGGCCGCCGCGAAATATTCACGACTTCATTTTATCGCAGCATCGAGTCTTAGAGATCAGTGACAAGCACCCATCTCCATTGTTCATCAGAAAGTTAATAAAAAACATGTTCTAAGGGTTTATAGTGAAGGAAAATTTCGAGACCAAACCGGGACCAGTTGCGAAAAATGCAACGCCAAGGCCTTCCGGCTGGAAGTGAACCCGCAACCCTGTGGTGCTAGTGCAGCGCTCTGACCAACCAATTATAAGCACAATATTTTGGTAGCTTATCCAATTTTCATTGCAAAAGCTAGTTTGCATGCACAGCTCATAGATATTTTAACATGGGTTCCAAGATAAGTTTTTTATAAAACGACGTTTATATTAAAGTGTTTCATAATCTTGATGCCCCTTTGTAATCGTGCATTTTTAGCAACGGCGTGGTGCCCTAATTTCGCAAAAATTATTATCAGAAATTGCCGGAATAGCACTTCTGGGCTTTGCAAAATTAAAAATTTTCCGAACCCCCCTAGTGGGTTCGACTCCGCGAACATACACCACAATGTGCTGATTCTTCATGTGCGCCCCCCCCCCCCCCCCCCCCCCCCTTTCGAACAACCCTGGATCCGACACTGTTTTAAGATGCTAAAATGAATCAGTTGTCGAAGGTTTTTCCGTAATTTAGAACAAATAAAACAATAAAAAGTAAAACTATGTAACGTGGTCCCATCAAAATGGCCGCCACGAGCTACTTCCTTCTGCTTCATTTTCTGAACAGTGGTTGCTCGATCCAGTCTTTATTTAGAGATCAGCGGTGCTTGTCTTTTGACCCTTAATGACGTCAAATTGACAAGAAACCGCCACTGTACATCGAGTTTGAGCCATAGAACAAACTAAAAAATGGCGGCGTCCAGAAGCATAACATACGAGAATGAAAACGTTATAATTTCTCGAGTAAACTTTCTATAAACTTCAAAAACTCATTAATAATTCACGAGGAAAAGACAAAGGAAATCACTAGGTGGTTTTAAATGTGATAAAGATTCGTCATGATTTACATAAACTTTCTCTTTGATTTTCTCGGCTTAGACAATATTGATTTTCAAAATTACTACGCCAATGAACTTATCAAATGGGTCGTTTTTGAAGCCGTTTAATAAACTCGCAGCACGTGTTTTATCAGATCTAAAACACTCGGACTACGCCCTCGTGATTTAAATCTGATAAAATGCTGCTGCTCGTTTATTAAACAATACATAACATTTGAAAGTCTTTGATTTTATATGGTATTTATTTTTTGACTACAGTTCCTCTTTGAATCCTCTGAAAATTTTACTCTAGGACGAAATGTGTACGAACTACGAAAGACAAAAGATTATCATCGCTGATCAATTGAAAATTCGTATATTCGATCAGCAGTCAACGCCACGAATGATAAACTTGATGATTTTGCACATAAGTGAGAAGTTGAGAAATTACAGAATGTTCTTCAAAAAAGAGTTCATCGAGTAAGTAAAGAAAACTTAATAATTGCCCTTATGATCAAATTATTGGTGTTCAACATTTTTACCGTTCGGTTGCGAAGAGACTGGCGTCCCAAAAAAGTTCTTTGTTTTGCTTTAAGTTTGTGATAATAGTAATAATAAAGACGTGCTTTACCAGTGCTTTAATTCTCTGTCACCTATAGTAAAACTATATAGCGTGTAAGCGTGGTCCTAAAAAGTGGTTCCGAAGGTGGTTTCTCCAATATGGCGGTTGTAATTCGTGAGCTACTTCCGACTTCAATTTCAGAACAATAATAGTGATGGGCAATACCGAGAACATTTCCCCTGGTGTCGATCCTCGATACCGGAACACCCAAATTTCGATTCGATGCCTTTTGTATCAACAATCGCTCGTTTCAAAGTTTATTTATAAAAATATTGTAGAACTATACACAACTACAAAGTTTTATTTATTTTTTAAATGGTTAAAACCATGCGCAAAATTATATTATTTCGACTGGTCATGTCTATCAACATATCGTTTCACTGATGATTTACTATTATCCTGAAATGCCATCTGGCCCAGGATTCAGGATATGTCTGAATCACTGAATTCTAAGGCGCCAAATAATCCCACAAGTATTTTGTCTTGCGCGTTAATTTACAGGGTGTATCAAAAAAGCACAACCTCGGAATTTCCCAAGAAATCCACTTTGTTTTTATTAGCACAAAAGATTTTAGGCCTCTGAGAATTTAACTGTTGTTGATACTTGTAAACTAAACAACTTGCCAGTAAATAAATGCATAAATTTCGATTCAATTCTGCTTTACGTGCTCGAGTTTGTAGTAATTAGACAGTTATGCCCCTGGAATACGATTACAAGCTATTTTAAATTCCCAGGGGCGAAAATCTTTTGTGTTTAAGAACACAGTGGATTTCTTGGGAAATTCCGAGGTTGCGCTTTTTTTTATACACCCTGTATATACCGAGTATATTGACTTCAAGTATCGGAAGTATCGATACCAAATCAATATGATACTGTCAAGGGACTGGAGGAGACCCATGGGGAGACCGAACAACGGCCAGTAGTCCAGCATATCCTCTCACAGGATTTACTATTATCCTGAAATGTCATCTGGCCCAGCATTCAGGATATGTATGAATTCTAAGGCCCCAAATGTAATTTTATTGATCCTGACCCTAATCAGTGCTTTAAAATGACATTTTTGAAAAACAAGAAATATTGAAGCAAAGTTTTGACAAAGTCAATTATCTAGGAAAGTGAAAAGGTGGCGAACTGCCAAGATTTTTAGTAACGAAATACTGACGTTTCGAGCGGAGCCCCTTTATCAGAGTGCTGTCATCAAGGGTGCTGTCATCAAGGGTGCTGTCATCAAGGGTGCTGTCATCAAGGGTGCTGTCTTGAAGGCCTCCGCTCGAGACGTCCGTATTTCGTTCCTAAAAATCTTGACAGTTCACCACCTTTTCACTTTGCTATATATCCAAAACACTGTCTATGCAGCACTCTACTTTTTTCAATTATCTCTGTGCCTTGTATATTGTTGACGTTTCTTGCCTTTCTAGATATTTTGATATTGTTGAAATGGCCGTCAAGATATTTTATGGTCTTTTGATGGAAGATGTTCTCGAACTTTGCGAGACACATGAAAAGCATAAAAATATTGATTATCCCATGATTGCTTTGGCCTACAGACTATCATCTTTTGATAAAGATCCTGCTTGGAAAAACTACTTGTTGCTTGAGTAAGTATGCATGCAGCATATAATTAATATATAATATGTGAGCGATTGTCTTTTCCATTCCTCGCGTTCATTTCCTCTCTTTCCTCCCATCTCCTGTTCTTTCTTTTCCATTCTCGTTAGCTTTGCTTTGTTTTCTTTTTTCCTTTTCATTCTTCTTTCCTTTGCTTTACTTTCTTTCCTCTCCTTTCCTTTCCTCTCCTTTCCTATCTTTTCATCTCCTTTCCTCTCCTTTCCCTTCCTTTCCTCTCCTTTCCTTTCCGCTCCTTGCCTCATTTCATTTAATAAAATAATAATTTTTAAAATATTTCTTCTTACCTGTAAAGTTCTAACGTTTGACGCAATATATTATTAATTAATAAACATCTTACTCTTACAGTGACACGTTCTCAACTGAACCTCACCTAAATACAGTTCACTAGTTAAGTTTGCTAGTAGCTAGAGCACATGCACAGCACGGGCTCTGACTGGCTAATGTTAATAAGCTTATAATTATACTCAACTAATATGAATAACGGCACATTACCCACCTCATTAAATCGTGAAGCTCCACTTTACATCAGAAATATGTTGGATATTCACTCTCCTTCTCGCAACCTGGAAAAATGTGTAAAAGCGATCAGAACTAGTTGGATGACTGAAGATAAGATGCTACTCAATGATGACAAAACGGAAGTTTTGCTCATCGGGACACGGCAACAACTAGCGAAAATCTCAGTCAATGGTATCAAGGTTGGCGAGGAGGTTATTAACACAGTTTCTACAGCGCGTAATCTTGGAGCATGGTTTGACTCTTGTCTAGATATGAACACCCATATTACGAAGACTTGTAGCAGTGCATTCTTCTACCTTTACAACATAAGGCGTATTAGGAAATATTTAAAAAGAGAAAGTACCGAAACACTTATACATGCATTTATAACTAGCAGACTTGATTACTGCAATAGCCTGCTTTATGGCTTACCTGAATGCCAAGTCCATAAGTTACAGAGAGTAATGAATGCCTCTGCACGACTAGTTTTTTGCGCCACAAAATTCTGTCACATAACACCATTGCTGCATGAATTACACTGGCTACCTGTGCGTGCGCGCATTGAATTTAAGTTGTTACTGATTACGTTCAAAACTGTACATGGAATGGCTCCGGAATATTTGTGTGATTTATTAAGTATAAGTAAACCATCTGCTTACAATCTACGCCGCAATAATGATGGATTATTTTAGCCACTTGGTTATCGTGCTTTTATGTTTGCAGCTCCTAAACTTTGGAATTCTCTTCCGACAAAAATAAGAGAACTAGATAACATTACAACTTTTAAAAGTAAGGTTAAGACATTTTTATTCTGCAGAACTTTTTAGTAAATATATGATGGATTATTTTGCATGTATATAATTTTAAATTGTAGTTCTCTTTTATTGGTATTACTACAATTACTATTCTATGTATTGTAATGCGCATTTGAATATTTTATAGATATTTGCGCAATATAAATTTTAAATATTATTATTAAATATTATTAACCTTAGATCAAGTTCCAAGTTTCTTCTAAGTTGACTCAAGTGGGAATTGAACTCACACCTTCAGGATTCCGGTCCGCTGCTCTACCAGTTGAACTACCGCAGCAACTGGGAAGCATGAAGCACGAAGCCACGAAATATATTCGCGACAACTTAACGCTTATGATCATCTATCAACATATCCTCCTACCCTAGAATTACCAATAATTGCAGTAAGTGTGCAATGACCTTGAATTACCAATAGTTGGTAATTGTAGGGGAATAACAACTTCGTCCTCAGGACCATTTGCCAGGTTGGGAGCATAATATTAAGAATCCCACAAGCATTACGTCTCACGTTCATCTATACGCGCCACGCGTCAAAAGGGGGCAGGTTC
The DNA here is from genome assembly GCA_035772405.1 of Chrysogorgia sp. JL179-B06. Taxonomy (NCBI): domain Eukaryota; kingdom Metazoa; phylum Cnidaria; class Anthozoa; order Scleralcyonacea; family Chrysogorgiidae; genus Chrysogorgia; species Chrysogorgia sp. JL179-B06. Next base: position 163,642 of record JAYKKM010000049.1, read on the forward strand.
AGCGGGGGCTAGCCTTCAGAGTCAAGTAAAGCGTGTTTGTCAGGTTTTCCTATTTTTACGTCTGGTTCATTACGTCATCGTTTGTTTGTGTCATAATTAGTGTGAGTGGGTGTTGCGTCATGCGTTAAGCGTAGGCCAATATTGTTCGTCATCGGTTGTTTGTGTCATAATCAATGTGAGTGGGTGTTGCGTCATACGTTAAGCGTGGGTGTATTGTCTGTCGGTAGGTCTATTGTTCGTTGGTGCGTGCGAAGAAGTCTTTTGTATGGTGTCGGTAATTGTTGTGATCTGTTAAGTGGTTTATGTTCCAAGTTAGTATACCAACTTTCTAATGAAAGTCGCTGTTTGTAGTTTGTGCTAAAGGCGATACATTCAGCCGAGTCGCAGTCAATATCGTGTTTTGTTTGTACGTGGTGTTCAGCTATGTGATTAGTCCTGTCCCCGGCGGGGGGTTAGGATTGGTGTTGTGTTGGGGTTAGGTTTTAGAATTTCCTACAAAAAAGAAAATCCTACAATTTATAATTATTGGTAATTCAAGGGGATTGCACACTTACTGATTATTGGTCATTCTAGGTAGGAGGATATGTTGCATCTGTAAGGATGTGTAGTGTTTCAGAATCATCCTCCCTGGTAACATGAAAATTTATCGACATAATTAACCTACCTATCTTTCTAATCTAGAAAGCAAACTTGGAGACAGCCTTTTCTCATGCATGCCCTGTCATGGATGACATCTTTAAGATACAAACTTCAAGACTTTGTTACGAAGGCCTCAAAGCAAGACTGTTGGAAAGGAATCGGTACAAAAGAAAGCAAAACAGATTCTACACTTCCGAAATGTTCATTTCAAGAACAGATGGCTACAGAGGCTGAGCTCAATCATCCCAGTCCTTCCATTACACCATCCGCGACTTCTGCTTTCGTTCAGGTGAGGTGAATTCTTACAAACGTTTCGCAACCCGGAAGACATTCGAAGCCTTGACCTTCGAAGCCGTGAATTGCTCTAAACAATGATTAGAGCATCTCGCTGGTCATCAGAAGGTTACAGGTTGCACACATATGTAACCTTCACTCATCATCTTAGTCCATGTAGCTCAATGATTAGAGCATCTCAATGATTAGAGCATCTCAATGATTAGAGCATCTCAATGATTAGAGCATCTCACTGGTCATCAGGTTACAGGTTGCACACATATGTAACCTTCACTCATCATCTTTAACCTTCACTCATCATCTTTAACCTTCACTCATCATCTTAGTCCATGTAGCTCAATGATTAGAGCATGGGCTTAAAACAACGTTTGCATCTTCACAGCCAATCAAAACGAAGAGAAAATAGATTGAATAATAAATATTGTTATTCTTATTAAGGTACGACCATCGTGCAACACCGCTCGAGCCAGTCCTGCTACTCGGGCGGAGATAGATAACGAAAACCCAGATGATAGAGCTACGGAATCTTTGGAAAATACCAATCGTTCGGATACCCCAGATGGACACATTTCCAAACAGCTCGAAGGTGCCGCATGTGGACAAGTGCCAAAAACGGATGACTCAGGTGGATTGACGACGGCTGTTGCATCCTGTTCGAAGGACCATGTTGTCAACTGTGATGGAGTCTCTCTCTTACGGGATTCCCCTGCGACAGTGACTCGCAGCCGTCAGGGTACTTTTATGAGTATTGAGTCCCACGCTTCTGAGACTCCTAGCGAATACACGGATGCGAGAAGCTGCGTGTGTGATCTTGAATATATGATATCACAGGCCGGAAATGACGTCACAGACGGAACAATAGTGGTTGGTTACGCTGACCAGGGCTCAATTCCCGTTTCCAGTTCCCTTATTGACTTGGTTAGTGCTATGAACCGTTTGGTCTGTGTGGTGTGTCATTTTGCACAGCTACTGTGTCCCAATACTACGATGACTCACGACCCCTCACGATTGACACCCGAAGGCCGTAGTGAGGTGAAGGACCAGCTTACCGCTGGTCGAGTACAGCTTATGGAAGAATTGGGCGATGTAAGTAAATTGATCAGAACAAACGCGTGCTCATTTTTCGAGATTTGTCGTGTAACTAAATCTTATTAAGGTAATTCCTCAGTAATTCTTAAAGTTATTGACATACTTATATTAAAACCAGAAAAAAAGTTGGGGTCACCGACCTTGTTTAGAAGATATGGCATCGCAGATCACCTCTTACTCAGTATGGTGACGTCATTGTGACCAATTTACGAGTTGAGTAAAAACCGCATTGCACAACTTTTTCTTGAACCTTTTCACAAAGATAATTTTTTATATTTCACAACTAGTAATTTTATACTAGAAAACATGGTATTTTAGGGAAAAGAAACGGCTAACAGGGTTTATTATGATAAAGAAAGGTCGTTTCCCATATTCTTTGACATGTTATTTGAAGAAACATTCATCAAAAATGTAAAATATTGTAAGTTGTAGAAATGATTTTTCTCAAGTTTCTATTATAACACGTAAAAGTGGTAGAAGAAAAGAATTATTAAGGAAAAAATTATGGTCACCGACCTTCTTTAAGAACTATGGCCTTAAACCGGCATTATCATGTGGTTTACAAATCTACTGCACAGGGAGCTAGCTAGACTTGTGTAACCGTTCTCGGAAAAAATTGATTTAGTCCCTTGATAACTCTTCCCTACCAGTACATAAGCGGCCATTGTTAGATTTGGCACTAAATTGTTCTAAAATGGTCGGAATTTTTTGAAAGTGTTGCATAATGGCCATAAAAACACTGATTATTGGATGTGCGCAGTAAATGTGCGCAATGCAAAACTGAGGAATCACCTTAAAGATGGCGGCCAAATATTAAGATTTGTATTAGAGTTAATGCTAACCGTAATCTTAACTGCATTTTTATGGAACTGTTCAAGTTACATCTGTTTTAAAATATTATACATGTTCATGAACTACTATGTTGTGAAAAGATATTGAGAATGGTTACAACACAAGGTGGTCAACAAGGGAGGGGGCCGATGTACGGCATCTGCGAATGTTCCAGGGGCCCCCTCACATGCTTCATCCACCCATGGCTGTGCATAATGAATGTCTTACACAGATAGATGTCTAACCCCAGAGTACCTTTGGTCTAGCATGCAAGCTCAGTGTGACCTCCATATATATGTAGAGCTGGTCTTACCTAAACCATAACTGCATGGGTACAAGGCTGTACTATCTCAGCCTGACTCCTATCTATGACTTCAATGAGCCCACCACTTTATATTTTTGCAATTTTGCATATCATGACTGGTTTGAATTTCAAGGCAGCACTTCCCTTGCGATAGTAACTTCTAGTCTTAATAGTAATCTTAATACTAAGGTTAGTATTAGGGTTAGTATTAGACTTGGTATTTAGCATTTAGCATTAGCATTGGACTTCTTTTGAGTTTCTGTTAATAATGTTTAGATGTTGGGATCACTGGCAATCTTTTACGGATATCAAGTCCTTTGTGCAGAGAGTTGTGGAGTGAATGACGATGTATTGCAGGACATCATTGGCAAACAATGTCTGGACAGCTTACTAAACCAGCTACAGTTGTATAGTGATGTCAGGTTATGTCGTCATAATAAAGCTGGAGTCACAAGATGTAACGCTGCGGATTTACAAGGTTGGTTATTAGAGGTGGGGTAAGGAGAATGAGATTGGTAAATTTGCACGCTCTTTTTGTGTGATTATCTGGTACAATAGCTTGATTATATCGTATCATTAAATTATATATCTCCAAATGGTTGGATTTTTTGTTCCTGTTTGTCTCTCCTCAGGTAAATTTGTTCCACCTTGCTCAGGAATTCATCGCATTCACAACAGTATAACACAATGTGAAAAACTGGTGAAGGAGGTGATGCTCTGTCTGTCTGTGTCTGTCTGTCTGTCTGTCTGTCTGTCTGTCTGTCTGTCTGTCTCCATTTATCCCTTTCCTTTCACTCTCCTTCCTTTCACTCTCCTTCCTTTCACTCTCCTTCCTTTCACCTTTCTTGCCTCTCGCTCTTTTTTGTCTTGTTCCATCTCCCCCCCCCTGGTTTCCTCTCTCCCTTTTCCTCTCTCTCCACTCCATCTCCTTCCCTCTCCCACCCCCTGCTTCCTTCCCAGCTTCCTTCCACCTTTCCTTCCATTCACCCTTTCTCCTTCCCTCTCTCGCTTCTGAAAGAATGTCTAAACCTCTATATCATTCTCTTTACTAGATGTGTGTTAGAGTCAACAACATTAGAACAATCAAAAATGTCCTTGCCACCTTAATAGAAACTGCATTTCACAATGTATTAGACCCATGTTCTCGCTCAGATGTCGAACTTGACGTAATGTCTGTAGGCGAGGCTCCATCGTTTTCAACCAGTCAGAATGGAACGTCGCATAGCTCAGGTCAGTTTCAGTTGATTGACCAACATGGAGCCTACCCAATACAGTAAAATTTTTGATAATAAACCAACTTTATTTATTTCTTGTTCTTTTATAGATTCCATCGTGTCAGTTCAGTTAAATAATTTTATGGACAAAAATTCAATCGCAAAATTTACAGAAGAACTTCAGGAAATAGAGGAAGGACTTGTTAAACTTATGGCATATCGAGTATGAAAGCATGGTTTTACTCTGCTCGGTTGTTCTCGACCACGTCCTTGTTCTCGTCTTCGTTCTTGTTCTCGTCTTCGTTCTTGTTCTCGTATTCGTCCTTGTTATCGTATTCGTCCTTGTCCTTGTTCTCGTTCTTGGTTTCGTCCTCGTTCTCGTCTTCCTTGTTATCGTATTCGTCCTTGTCCTCGTCCTTGTTCTAGTTTTCGTTCTTGGTCTCGTCCTTTTTCTCGTCCTTGTTCGTCCTTGTTCGCGTCCTTGTACTTGTCCTTGTCCTTGTTCTCGTCCTTGTTATCGTACTCGTCCTTGTTCTAGTTCTTGGTCTCGTCCTTGGTCTCGTCCTTGGTCTCGTCCTTGTCCTCGTCCTCGTCGTGTTCTCGTCCTTGTTCTCGTCTTCGTCCTTGTTGTCGTCTTCGTTCTTGTCCTCCTCCTTGTTCTCGTCCTTGTTCTAGTTCTCGTCCTTGTTCTCGTCCTTGTCCTTGTCATCGTATTCGTCCTTGTTCTAGTTCTCGTCCTTGTTCTCGTCTTCGTCCTTGTTCTCGTATTCGTCCTTGTCCACGTCCTTGTTCTCGTATTCGTCCTTGTTCTCGTATTCGTCCTTGTTCTCGTATTCGTCCTTGTTCTCGTATTCGTCCTTGTTATCGTATTCGTCCTTGTCCTCGTATTCGTCCTTGTTCTCGTATTCGTCCTTGTCCTCGTATTCGTCCTTGTCCTCGTATTCGTCCTTGTTATCGTATTCGTCCTTGTTATCGTATTCGTCCTTGTCCTCGTATTCGTCCTTGTTATCGTATTCGTCCTTGTCCTCGTCCTTGTTATCGTATTCGTCCTTGTTATCGTATTCGTCCTTGTTATCGTATTCGTCCTTGTTGTCGTATTCGTCCTTGTTCTCGTATTCGTCCTTGTTCTCGTATTCGTCCTTGTCCTCGTATTCGTCCTTGTTCTCGTATTCGTCCTTGTTCTCGTATTCGTCCTTGTCCTCGTATTCGTCCTTGTTCTCGTATTCGTCCTTGTTCTCGTCTTCGTCCTTGTCCTCGTATTCGTCCTTGTTCTCGTATTCGTCCTTGTTCTCGTATTCGTCCTTGTCCTCGTATTCGTCCTTGTTCTCGTATTCGTCCTTGTCCTCGTATTCGTCCTTGTTCTCGTATTCGTCCTTGTTATCGTATTCGTCCTTGTTATCGTATTCGTCCTTGTTCTCGTATTCGTCCTTGTTATCGTATTCGTCCTTGTCCTCGTCCTTGTTATCGTATTCGTCCTTGTTGTCGTATTCGTCCTTGTTCTCGTATTCGTCCTTGTTCTCGTATTCGTCCTTGTTCTCGTATTCGTCCTTGTTCTCGTATTCGTCCTTGTTCTCGTATTCGTCCTTGTTCTCGTATTCGTCCTTGTTCTCGTATTCGTCCTTGTTCTCGTATTCGTCCTTGTTCTCGTATTCGTCCTTGTTCTCGTATTCGTCCTTGTTATCGTATTCGTCCTTGTCCTCGTATTCGTCCTTGTTCTCGTATTCGTCCTTGTCCTCGTATTCGTCCTTGTCCTCGTATTCGTCCTTGTTATCGTATTCGTCCTTGTTATCGTATTCGTCCTTGTCCTCGTATTCGTCCTTGTTATCGTATTCGTCCTTGTCCTCGTCCTTGTTATCGTATTCGTCCTTGTTGTCGTATTCGTCCTTGTTCTCGTATTCGTCCTTGTTCTCGTATTCGTCCTTGTCCTCGTATTCGTCCTTGTTCTCGTATTCGTCCTTGTCCTCGTATTCGTCCTTGTCCTCGTATTCGTCCTTGTTCTCGTATTCGTCCTTGTTCTCGTATTCGTCCTTGTTCTCGTATTCGTCCTTGTTCTCGTCTTCGTCCTTGTTCTCGTCTTCGTCCTTGTCCTCGTATTCGTCCTTGTTATCGTATTCGTCCTTGTTATCGTATTCGTCCTTGTTCTCGTATTCGTCCTTGTCCTCGTATTCGTCCTTGTTCTCGTATTCGTCCTTGTTCTCGTATTCGTCCTTGTCCTCGTATTCGTCCTTGTTCTCGTATTCGTCCTTGTCCTCGTATTCGTCCTTGTTATCGTATTCGTCCTTGTTATCGTATTCGTCCTTGTTATCGTATTCGTCCTTGTTCTCGTATTCGTCCTTGTTATCGTATTCGTCCTTGTTCTCGTATTCGTCCTTGTTCTCGTCTTCGTCCTTGTTCTCGTATTCGTCCTTGTTATCGTATTCGTCCTTGTTATCGTATTCGTCCTTGTTCTCGTATTCGTCCTTGTTATCGTATTCGTCCTTGTTCTCGTATTCGTCCTTGTTCTCGTATTCGTCCTTGTTCTCGTATTCGTCCTTGTTCTCGTATTCGTCCTTGTTATCGTATTCGTCCTTGTTATCGTATTCGTCCTTGTTCTCGTATTCGTCCTTGTTCTCGTCTTCGTCCTTGTCCTCGTATTCGTCCTTGTTCTCGTATTCGTCCTTGTTATCGTATTCGTCCTTGTTATCGTATTCGTCCTTGTTCTCGTATTCGTCCTTGTTATCGTATTCGTCCTTGTCCTCGTATTCGTCCTTGTTATCGTATTCGTCCTTGTTATCGTATTCGTCCTTGTTATCGTATTCGTCCTTGTCCTCGTATTCGTCCTTGTCCTCGTATTCGTCCTTGTTATCGTATTCGTCCTTGTTATCGTCTTCGTCCTTGTTCTCGTCTTCGTCCTTGTCCTCGTATTCGTCCTTGTTATCGTATTCGTCCTTGTTATCGTATTCGTCCTTGTTATCGTATTCGTCCTTGTTATCGTATTCGTCCTTGTTCTCGTATTCGTCCTTGTTCTCGTATTCGTCCTTGTCCTCGTATTCGTCCTTGTTATCGTATTCGTCCTTGTTATCGTATTCGTCCTTGTTCTCGTATTCGTCCTTGTTCTCGTCTTCGTCCTTGTCCTCGTATTCGTCCTTGTTATCGTATTCGTCCTTGTTATCGTATTCGTCCTTGTTATCGTATTCGTCCTTGTTCTCGTATTCGTCCTTGTTCTCGTATTCGTCCTTGTTATCGTATTCGTCCTTGTTCTCGTATTCGTCCTTGTCCTCGTATTCGTCCTTGTTATCGTATTCGTCCTTGTTATCGTATTCGTCCTTGTCCTCGTATTCGTCCTTGTTATCGTATTCGTCCTTGTCCTCGTATTCGTCCTTGTTCTCGTATTCGTCCTTGTTCTCGTATTCGTCCTTGTTCTCGTATTCGTCCTTGTTATCGTATTCGTCCTCGTATTCGTCCTTGTTATCGTATTCGTCCTTGTTATCGTATTCGTCCTTGTTATCGTATTCGTCCTTGTTATCGTATTCGTCCTTGTTATCGTATTCGTCCTTGTTATCGTATTCGTCCTTGTTCTCGTCTTCGTCCTTGTCCTCGTCTTCGTCCTTGTTATCGTCTTCGTCCTTGTTATCGTATTCGTCCTTGTTCTCGTATTCGTCCTTGTTCTCGTATTCGTCCTTGTTATCGTATTCGTCCTTGTTCTCGTCTTCGTCCTTGTTCTCGTATTCGTCCTTGTTATCGTATTCGTCCTTGTTATCGTATTCGTCCTTGTTATCGTATTCGTCCTTGTTCTCGTATTCGTCCTTGTTCTCGTATTCGTCCTTGTTCTCGTATTCGTCCTTGTCCTCGTATTCGTCCTTGTTCTCGTATTCGTCCTTGTCCTCGTATTCGTCCTTGTCCTCGTATTCGTCCTTGTTATCGTATTCGTCCTTGTTATCGTATTCGTCCTTGTCCTCGTATTCGTCCTTGTTATCGTATTCGTCCTTGTCCTCGTCCTTGTTATCGTATTCGTCCTTGTTATCGTATTCGTCCTTGTTATCGTATTCTTATCGTCCTTGTCCTCGTCCTTGTTGTCGTCCTTGTCCTCGTCCTTGTTTTCGTCCTCGTCCTTGTTCTCGTCCTTGTCCTCGTCCTCGTCCTTGTTCTTGTCCTCGTCCTTGTTCTTGTCCTCGTCCTTGTTCTCGTCCTTGTCCTCATCTTTGTTCTACTTCTCGTTCTCGTGCTTTTTCTCGTCCTTGTTCTCGTCCTTGTCCTCGTCCTCGTCCTCATCCTTGTTCTCGTGCTTTTTCTCGTCCTTGCTCTTGTTCTCGTCCTTTTTCTTGTACTTCTCCTTGTCCTTGTTTTTGTGCTTGTTCTTGTCATTGTCTTTGTTCTTATCATTGTCCTTGTTCTTGTCATTGTCCTTGTCCTTGTCTTTATTTTCGTCCTTGTTGAGTTGGGGAATAGAACAGCGTTGAAAACTCTGGCTGTCCTGACCGTATTTTTCAAACGCTCACTGGTCAGAGGCCGTGCGTTTGATTCCCCGTTGGATAAGACAGAAAACATTTAAAATATTATCCTGAACATCTAACTTTTCTCAACACTATTATTTTGTAATTTTTTATTCACATTATTTGTTGTTTAGGCGAATGCCGCAATAAAAAAATTGCTTCAACTTCTCCTAACATTAAACCTGAGAACGTTTACATATCATGAACGCCTTCGACCGGTTCTAAAGGCAACAAAACGAACCATCCAAATATTGGCATCGAGTTTGTATCATGATTGCTATGTTTCGGTTCTTCGTAATTTCTGGCTTAGCATCGTTGAGGTAATATGTATGTTTACATGTTAAATATTAGGATAATCATTTTTTTAAATAGATCATGCAGAATAATTGTTGAAATAAGTGTTATGATTGTATCTCATAAATGCATTTCCAATCTTAGAATTTTGAAGACGAAAGGGCAAACTTGGTATTCTTAAACGGAACTGCTGAAGCTCAAGCTGGTCTCTTGCTACAGGCAGTATCGGTAAGACTAGGGCATTGATGTTTGTGTAGAAATGAAGGAATAGATTGAATTTGAATAACTGCGATGTATTGTTCATTGTTTTTTAGCTTTTTATTGAATTATTTCGTGCTGAAGGAGATATCATTCCCTTGGCTTTTATTTCAAAGTCCATTGTAAGTAGGAGGGAAGGGGAAGGGAGGAAGATAGGGAGAGAGGAAGGAAGGAAGTGGGGAAGGAAGGAAGGAAGGGAGGGATGGATGGATCGATGGAGGAAGGAAGGAAGGAAGGAAGGAAGGAAGGAAGGAAGGAAGGAAGGAAGGAAGGAAGGAAGGAAGGAAGGAAGGAAGGAGGGAGGAAGAAAGGGAGGGAGGAAGAAAGGGAGGGAGGAAGGAAGAAAGGGAGGGAGGGAAGAAGGAAGGCGGGAAGGAAGGAAGGAAGGAAGGAAGGAAGGAAGGAAGGAAGGAAGGAAGGAAGGAAGGAAGGAAGGAAGGAAGGAAGGAGGGAGGGAGGGAGGGAGGGAGGGAGGGAGGGAGCGAGTGCGGATGGATGGATGGATGGCGAATGAGTTCAACTCTTTCGTTTTAAAAATTAATTATTTTCTTATCACATTTTGTTTAAAGGAACCTGTTTTACAGTCGCTTGATTTTTATACTTTACCAACAAATAGTCTCATTGAGATGTATGAGGCCGTACAAATGCGGGTAAGGTGGCTATGTATGTATAGATACATATAGTTGGCTTCTTGCTGTTTAGATATCACATTTACATATATACATTTAGATCACAAAATTCAGACTGAGTACATTTAGATCACATAAATCGCTACAGTACTCTATATTTAAGATACATCTTCAGAAAAGCCCGACAGGTTTCACTGTTTTTTCTTAACGCCCTGATTTTTCAATAAGGAATTTATCATATGGCTTTTGGTTCACTTTCACGTTTACCTTACCCCTTCGCTAGTCCGTTTTGCTTCATTTTATACCAGTTAGGCATTTATTTCCTGTGGTTTTAGATGAATAACTCTCTTTTATTTTTATTACTTTATTCATACCTTATTCTAAAGATTTGGTTGTGGTCGTATACAGCTTACAAAACATTCAGAAAAACTAAAACATTTTGATAATATTGACAACATTGTAATTTTGCCATGGATATAATAAATAAGTAATCATATGATTTTGCTCGTGCAATTGAGGATTTACACTACTTGTGATATTTGAAAATTTTGCACAATTATCACTCGCCTAACGGCTCGTGCAATTTTGGCACAATTTTCAAAGATCACTCCTACAGGTAGTGTAAATCCTTAATTGCACTCGCTGTCATGTAATCCTATATTTATTAGAGGTTGTTTATGTTTATTACGTCTGCTGTTAATTAAGAATGAAAGTGTGGGGAGAACGACGCAAGACTCCGACATACGTGTGCTAACGAGATATCAAAAACCTTCGGAGGTTCTTATCGGAAGACTCCGTATTGAACTTCACTCCGAGAGTCCTTATTTCAGTGGTGGTCGCTTTGTCGAGTGCGTTGTTGATCAAATTCGATACGAAGGGAATCTGAAACTTGGTATTTGTGTTAGTCCAAATTCGTGTGACGAAGATAGTGCTGTTATACTAGGTGAGCCCTCATTGTTCCCTTCTTACCTTTCTGATCCCTTACCTTTCTGATCCCTTCATACCTTTCTGATCCCTTCTTACCTTTCTGATCCTTTCATACCTTTCTGTTCCCTTCATACCTTTCTGTTCCTTCATACCTTTCTGATCCCTTCGTACCTTTCTGTTCCTTCTTACCTTTCTGATCCCTTCTTACCTTTCTGATCCTTTCTTACCTTTCTGATCCCTTCTTACCTTTCTGATCCCTTCTTACCTTTCTGATCCCTTCATACCTTTCTGATCCCTTCATACCTTTCTGATCCCTTCATACCTTTCTGATCCCTTCTTACCTTTCTGATCCCGTCTTATCTTTCTGATCAGTTCTTACCTTTCTGATTCTTTAATACCTTTCTGATCCCTTCATACCTTTCTGATCCCTTCATACCATTCTGATCCCTTCTTACCTTTCTGATCCCTTCTTACCTTTCTGATCCCTTCTTACCTTTCTGATCCCTTACCTTTCTGATCCCTTCATACCTTTCTGATCCCTTCTTACCTTTCTGATCCCTTCCTACCTTTCTGATCCCTTCATACCTTTCTGATCCCTTCTTACCTTTCTGATCCCTTCATACCTTTCTGATCCCTTCTTACCTTTCTGATCCCTTCTTACCTTTCTGATCCCTTCTTACCTTTCTGATCCCTTCTTACCTTTCTGATCCCTTCTTACCTTTCTGATCCCTTCATACCTTTCTGATCCCTTCATACCTTTCTGATCCCTTCATACCTTTCTGATCCCTTCTTACCTTTCTGATCCCGTCTTATCTTTCTGATCAGTTCTTACCTTTCTGATTCTTTAATACCTTTCTGATCCTTTCATACCTTTCTGATCCTTTCATACCTTTCTGATCCCTTCTTACCTTTCTGATCCCTTCTTACCTTTCTGATCCCATCATACCTTTCTGATCCCTTCATACCTTTCTGGTCCCTTCTTACCTTTCTGATCCCTTCTTACCTTTCTGATCCCTTCTTACCTTTCTGATCCCTTACCTTTCTGATCCCTTCATACCTTTCTGATCCCTTCTTACCTTTCTGATCCCTTCCTACCTTTCTGATCCCTTCATACCTTTCTGATCCCTTCTTACCTTTCTGATCCCTTCATACCTTTCTGATCCCTTCTTACCTTTCTGATCCCTTCTTACCTTTCTGATCCCTTCTTACCTTTCTGATCCCTTCTTACCTTTCTGATTCCTTCATACCTTTCTGATCCCTTCTTACCTTTCTGATCCCTTCTTACCTTTCTGATCCCTTCTTACCTTTCTGATTCCTTCATACCTTTCTGATCCCTTCTTACTTTTCTGATCCCTTCATACCTTTCTGATCCCTTCATACCTTTCTGATCCCTTCATACCTTTCTGATCCCTTCATACCTTTCTGATCCCTTCTTACCTTTCTGATCCCGTCTTATCTTTCTGATCAGTTCTTACCTTTCTGATTCTTTAATACCTTTCTGATCCTTTCATACCTTTCTGATCCCTTCTTACCTTTCTGATCCCTTCTTACCTTTCTGATCCCTTCATACCTTTCTGATCCCTTCATACCTTTCTGATCCCTTCTTACCTTTCTGATCCCTTCTTACCTTTCTGATCCCTTCATACCTTTCTGATCCCTTCATACCTTTCTGATCCCTTCATACCTTTCTGATCCCTTCATACCTTTCTGATCCCTTCTTACCTTTCTGATCCCTTCTTACCTTTCTGATCCCTTCTTACCTTTCTGATCCCTTCTTACCTTTCTGATCCCTTCTTACCTTTCTGATCCCTTCATACCTTTCTGATCCCTTCATACCTTTCTGATCCCTTCATACCTTTCTGATCCCTTCTTACCTTTCTGATCCCGTCTTATCTTTCTGATCAGTTCTTACCTTTCTGATTCTTTAATACCTTTCTGATCCTTTCATACCTTTCTGATCCCTTCTTACCTTTCTGATCCCTTCTTACCTTTCTGATCCCTTCATACCTTTCTGATCCCTTCATACCTTTCTGATCCCTTCTTACCTTTCTGATCCCTTCTTACCTTTCTGATCCCTTCTTACCTTTCTGATCCCTTCTTACCTTTATGATCCCTTCATACCTTTCTGATTCCTTCATACCTTTCTGATCCCTTCTTACCTTTCTGATCCCTTCATACCTTTCTGATCCCTTCATACCTTTCTGATCCCTTCATACCTTTCTGATCCCTTCATACCTTTCTGATCCCTTCTTACCTTTCTGATCCCGTCTTATCTTTCTGATCAGTTCTTACCTTTCTGATTCTTTAATACCTTTCTGATCCTTTCATACCTTACTGATCCCTTCTTACCTTTCTGATCCCTTCTTACCTTTCTGATCCCTTCATACCTTTCTGATCCCTTCATACCTTTCTGATCCCTTCTTACCTTTCTGATCCCTTCTTACCTTTCTGATCCCTTCTTACCTTTCTGATCCCTTCATACCTTTCTGATCCCTTCTTACCTTTCTGATCCCTTCATACCTTTCTGATCCCTTCTTACCTTTCTGATCCCTTCTTACCTTTCTGATCCCTTCTTACCTTTCTGATCCCTTCTTACCTTTCTGATCCCTTCTTACCTTTCTGATCCCTTCTTACCTTTCTGATCCCTTCTTACCTTTCTGATCCCTTCTTACCTTTCTGATCCCTTCTTACCTTTCTGATTCCTTCATACCTTTCTGATCCCTTCTTACCTTTCTGATCCCTTCTTACCTTTCTGATCCCTTCTTACCTTTCTGATCCCTTCTTACTCTTACCTTCATACCTTCTGATCCCTTCTTACCTTTCTGATCCCTTCATACCTTTCTGATCCCTTCATACCTTTCTGATCGATTTATACCTTTCTGATCCCTTCTTATCTTTCTGATCAGCTCTTACCTTTCTGATTCTTTAATACCTTTCTGATCCTTTTATACCTTTCTGATCCCTTCTCGCCTTTCTGATCCCTTCTTACCTTTCTGATCCCTTCTTACCTTTCTGATCCCTTCATACCTTTATGATCCCTTCTTACCTTTCTGATCCCTTCTTACCTTTCTGATCCCTTCTTACCTTTCTGATCCCTTCTTACCTTTCTGGTCCCTTCATACCTTTCTGATCCCTTACCTTTCTGATCCCTTCTTACCTTTCTGATCCCTTCTTACCTTTCTGATCCCTTCTTACCTTTCTGATCCCTTCTTACCTTTCTGATTCCTTCATACCTTTCTGATCCCTTCTTACCTTTCTGATCCCTTCTTACCTTTCTGATCCCTTCTTACCTTTCTGATTCCTTCATACCTTTCTGATCCCTTCTTACCTTTCTGATCCCTTCATACCTTTCTGATCCCTTCATACCTTTCTGATCGATTTATACCTTTCTGATCCCTTCTTATCTTTCTGATCAGCTCTTACCTTTCTGATTCTTTAATACCTTTCTGATCCTTTTATACCTTTCTGATCCCTTCTTACCTTTCTGATCCCTTCTTACCTTTCTGATCCCTTCTTACCTTTCTGATCCCTTCATACCTTTCTGATCCCTTCATACCTTTCTGATCTCTTCTTACCTTTCTGATCCCTTCTTACCTTTCTGATCCCTTCATACCTTTCTGATCCCTTCATACCTTTCTGATCCCTTCTTACCTTTCTGATTCCTTCATACCTTTCGGATCCCTTCTTACTTTCTGATCCCTTCATACCTTTCTGATCCCTTCTTACCTTTCTGACGCCTTCTTACCTTTCTGATCCCTTTTTACCTTTCTGATCCCTTCATACCTTACTGTTCCCTTCTTACATTTTGTTTAAAGTGCCTATAATTCTGAGAAGAAATGTAATATATCGTCTCAGACAAAAACTTTATCTTCACAGAGTTTTTCACTGTCAAACTCACCGGATGTGACGTCTACCAAGGAATTGCAAACTGGTTTTCTTTTGTTTCATTTCACAAGTATTCCTGGTAGACGTCACATTCAGTAACTTTGACAGTGAAAAACTCCATGAAGATAACATTTTTGTCTGAGAAGACATTACATTTCTTCTCAGAATGTTCCAAATATCAAAAATATATTAAATCCCTGTACAAGTTATAGGCACTTTAAGAACATGTTCATGGATACACGCGGGAAATTGGCAGAGCATAAAGAACGCGTAAGACTCTCGCTTTTTGGGAGCTCTGCCAATTTCCCAAGTTCATCCGTTGCATCGCTTAATGGAGCACGCTCGATAGCCAATCAGAAGCTGCGTTATATTGAATCTATATTCTACTTCCTTTTCACAAAATACGACTTCGTTCTTTCAGGTCAATATCTCTTGGACAAAGACATCATTTGTGTATTCGGCAAAATTGTTGCGAACATGTCGGAGGATTCTCAAGAGCCCAACGACGATGACTTAGATGAAGAGTTAGAACGTCACAGCAGGCTAGGCAGCCGTGTGATTATCCCAGAAAGAAAATCACCTTATACCACTATCAATCAAATTCCAGTATTCAAAGAATGTCGTGGTGAGTATTATAGGCTCTTCCAGTCCTAGAGAAAAGATGGTTTCATATTGTTTTCCAGTGCCCCTAACCTCAACATTTTTTATTGTCTATTAACTTTTAAAATGATAAAGTTACTACTTTTGAAGATTTTCGTTTCTTCGCTTTCTTTTTGAGATATATTTATCACTTATTTACTGAGACCGAGGAAAACAGTGTGTTTTGTGGACCCGAGACCGCCGTCGAGACCGCCGTCGAGACCGCCGTTGACGCGCATGCGCACTGCACCCATTCTATTGTGGACCGGTCAATAAATGTTCTGTTATGGACCGGTTGCCTCGTTGCCAGGGCAATGCAGTAAACACGACGTTTTGCGGACCGGCACGTGATACGCTTTTGTCCAATCGGAAAACAGAAAAATTGAACTTTGACACTAACTATATAACAAACGAACTTTGACACTAACTATATAACAATTAACTATATAACAAATCAGTTTGTTATATAGTTAGTGTCAAAGTTCAATTTTTCTGTTTTCCGATTGGACAAAAGCGTATCACGTGCCGGTCCGCAAAACGTCGTGTTTACTGCATTGCCCTGGCAACGAGGCAACCGGTCCATAACAGAACATTTATTGACCGGTCCACAATAGAATGGGTGCAGTGCGCATGCGCGTCAACCGTGAAGTTCCAAAGTTCATTTTATAGTTTTGCTGTTATAGTTTTGTTTTATAGTTTTGGTTTCAAAGTTCACTCCAATAACCGGTGAATTATTCATACTTTGACACTAATATACTATATAACAAAACACTTATTTACTGAGACCTCGGGAAAGCAGTGTGTTTTGTGGCCCCTCGACCGCCGTTGTTGCCCTGACGGCGGTCTCGGGTCCACAAAACACACTGTTTCCCTCGGTCTCAGTAAATAAGTGATAATTGTTTGATGATATGCAAACGTCTGGAATTTCGTCACACATCATGCATAATGAGTTATCAGAGAATGTTATATATCTTTGCCGTCATCAAATTAAAACACTAAAGTGTGAATAATATGTGCGCGTGTTTCTCCCACAACACCTAACTTCTTGATTTTAAAGGATTTCGTTTAAGAATGAAAGTGATACACAAACTTCTCCGGTAAGTCATTATGCACGTGTGACGAAATTCCAGACATTTGCATATCAAAGAAACTGATATATCTCAAAAAGAAAGCGAAGAAACGAAAATCTTCAAAAGAAGTTACTTTATCATTTTAAAAGTTCTTTCAAATAAGACAATAAAACAATAGGCTCTTCCAGTCCTAGAGAAAAGATGGTTTCATATTGTTTTCCAGTGCCCCTAACCTCAACATTTTTTATTGTCTATTAACTTTTAAAATGATAAAGTTACTACTTTTGAAGATTTTCGTTTCTTCGCTTTCTTTTTGAGATATATTTATCACTTATTTACTGTGATAATTGTGATAATTGTTTGATGATATGCAAACGTCTGGAATTTCGTCACACATCATGCATAATGAGTTATCAGAGAATGTTATATATCTTTGCCGTCATCAAATTAAAACACTAAAGTGTGAATAATATGTGCGCGTGTTTCTCCCACAACACCTAACTTCTTGATTTTAAAGGATTTCGTTTAAGAATGAAAGTGATACACAAACTTCTCCGGTAAGTCATTATGCACGTGTGACGAAATTCCAGACATTTGCATATCAAAGAAACTGATATATCTCAAAAAGAAAGCGAAGAAACGAAAATCTTCAAAAGAAGTTACTTTATCATTTTAAAAGTTCTTTCAAATAAGACAATAAAACATTTTGAGGTTAGGGGCACTTTACGTGGTAGTATACGCTCTGCCTTCAGACACCAGAAGTATGCTTTTCATTCCACTCCTAGAGGGTTTTTCATTAAAGAAATACCTAATGGTTTCTGGTCGCTAGGCGAGTACTTTTAGCTTTTCTCCAGTCTCGCAACTTCCCGCGTGTTTGGATCACAGTATCCAAACACGGAAAAACCATTAGGTATTTCTTTTATAAAATAATACAAGAGGACGAGCAGCAAAACTTAAGGAAATTTTTGGAGGGAAATTTCCGTATTTGGAAATGACTTGATCCAAACACGGGTATTGACCAATCAGAGCCTGCGTAGCATACATGTTATTTTATAATTGTCCATCACCAACAAATTATTGTAAAACTGTGGGTTTTTGTTCTCGCCTTCTACTTGACAATATTTTCACCAACTCTTCTCTCAAAGCGTGCAGTCCCACCATCGTTCAGGATACCGGAGGATCTTCGACATTTTCCGACTCCCATTACGTCTTGTATAAGTTCCTATCTTCGGACGTAGAAGAGTCCTTTCGCGTGATCAATGATGAATACCAGGTGACCACAAGTGGCGACACGACGCAGAATGACCTCATTCGTGTGCTGTTTACGAGGAGAAATACGGAAAAAGTAGCGAGCAACTTTTTGATGAATCTCGGAGAAGACAAAGTTCTACAAAACCTGACAAAGGAATACGATTTGCATCACAACTCGTTTACCAACTGTTGTATGCCGAGCGCGTCGCCTGCGTGAGCGTGCGACGCGGACGACGGCGCTGGTAACGCCGGAGGATAACAGTTACAGACAATAGCTAGAATCGGTAGTTTTTTATGTTCGTATCTACGGTAAACAATTGCTTCCTGTTGGACAATGCTAACGCGCGAGGCTCGGATCTTCGGTAGCCTACCGCGCAATTATTGCTCAGCAGGGGTAAAATTAGGGGGGGGGGCGAACCTAGTCCCAAATAGGTGGTCATGCTAACTAATAAGAGGCTTTCTAGGGGGTCCGGCTCCCCCCCACCCAAATTTCATATTTTGGACTGTCTTGCTCTATATTAGAGCGCATCAGCATGCCTAGGAACCACTGACGGCAATGCAATGGTGAGTGAGTCCGCCATGGACAGTCAGGACGTTTTTTTCAACCGGGGCTCACTTTTAGCCGATTTCCGTCCTTCTGCTTCGCGTAAACTAGATAAATATTAGACTTTATTTTAGTAAAACACTCAGGTAACATGCAAAGATATTGTGATTATTTTTTTAAATTACTTCTATGACAGTTTAATAGAACATTAATAGGAAGATGTTGTTTTCGAACTTGTTGGTAATATCATACATTCATACTATTCGAACACAGACATATACGATTAATATACGATTTCAAATACTTCTACTTTCGAATTTAATTTTTTTGCTACAATTTTTCTTTCAAATTCAATTATTTTTGTTGGGGCCGAAAGCTATCCCGGCCCCCTGCTTCCTACGGCTCAGCTTTTTCGGACAGTCCACAGGAAGTTGA
The DNA here is from genome assembly GCA_035772405.1 of Chrysogorgia sp. JL179-B06. Classification (NCBI taxonomy): domain Eukaryota; kingdom Metazoa; phylum Cnidaria; class Anthozoa; order Scleralcyonacea; family Chrysogorgiidae; genus Chrysogorgia; species Chrysogorgia sp. JL179-B06. The sequence continues at coordinate 182,417 of JAYKKM010000049.1, forward strand.
CTTGGTAAGGAAAAATTTTTATGCAACCACAACCTTCTTAAAGTACCTCTGTGATCAAATTTTTGGTATCCCGAATTTTTACATATTTGTAAAGAGCATGGTGTTGTTACTTGGGAAGTCGCCTTTTCAGACTGTTTTTATACGAGATTATACGGCCGCCATTACTCGAACATGTTCCGGACGGGTCTTACTACATCCCGTCTTCTGGACGATCCTTTTATTAGTATTAAGTATTATAAGTATTAAACCCTAACGGGTTTTCTAACCCCCCGCCTAATTAGTTTACTAACCCTAACCCGTTAGGCGGGGGGTTAGGGTTTCCTTAATACTAATAAAAGGATCGTCCAGAAGACGAGTGCTCGCGGGCGCTGACAAAGAACGCCCGGGATTCCGGACGCTTAGGTTGCGATTAGAGGAAGTGACGTCAAAGACTCAACACGTGGCCAGTTATATATGAATATAAAGCTACTTGGGGAAAACTTTCTATTGTAACTTGTCGTATAATTCGTATAATTTCCATAAAGCTTTGTCTACTCTGCTGTGAAATCGCGGGCTCGTCTGGAACAAGTTTTGAGCAATATTGGCGGACAAAATTAGGGAGACTTTGGAGGTTAAATTTCTTGTGATAGAATGTTTGTTGTTCAATTTTTTTGGCAAATGCGAACATTTATTAACCTAAAATAATGTTCTGTAACAAAAAATGCCAGCAAACGTAATGTGATATTTCGTCGCAGGGGCACTTTAAGGAAAACTTGCCAAAGCGAAAAAATTGGTCATGTGCATATGCTATAGAGCATTTTCACTCAATCCTCAGAGATTCAAATCAGTGTTACCTAACAAAAGAAGCTCCATGACGTCAAGATGAAAACGCTCCATAAAGCTCGCTAATCCTTCTAACGAAACAAATTAGATATTTTAATCTATTTTAATACATTTAAAATAAGTTTTAATAATTTTAATCGCATGCGAAAGGAGCAAATGAATTAACTGCGTCGCCTAATAAAATTCAATAGCACTACGTCGAGATGACGTCAGTTATCATGTTTGTCCACATTTACCCATAATTATTGCGGCGATAACACTGATCTCGAAAGAAGACTGGATCGAGCAACTATTGTTCATTCAGAAAATGAAGTCGGAAGTCCGCCATTACTAAGGGACCAACTGAGGATCCTGAGGTTTTTTGTTGGATTATGTGCTCTTACCATCGACAAAATAAAATAAGATTACTATAAAGAGGACCAGAAGATATTTTTCAAATTACTGGGTAAAACGATTCATCGCCTACCTACAGATTTACTGCGACTTTGGTCGTTGGCTCTAATTATCCAGTGAGAGAAGCCTGATATGAGACGTCAAATTAGGTTCAAGATTTTATACATTTATAATGTTTACAAAGAAACTATATTGGCCAGACACTAAACCTATTTCGCGAGCGTCACAGTTTGATTTGCTTGCAAACTTGGAGTTTCTAATGATCTCTCGTTAATTTACATTATGCAAATTGCAGGCTTCAAAATCAGCTCATCAGATAAAATAGAAAGTTCAATCCAGTCCTATTTTTGAGATCAATGGGCCATAACATAAGGTGATCGCTAGAAAGTTGCTTTAAAATCAGGTTTCCGCGGAAAGACTGAAAACTATAGTAGTTTGTTTGAAAAATAACCCAAAATCAAACTCTTTCACCCTAATATTGACCCTTATCCTAATATTAACCAGCACCCTAATCAGGGATTATTTTAACGTGCAGTGATAACCAATTTGTGCAGTGATAAATGAGATTTGTGCAGTGATAAACGCAATTTTGTGCAGTGATTAATTGTTCTGTAATATTTAAGAATGGGTGTTATTAAGGAAAGGATTGCATCAGAAATTATGTTCAAAGGCACAGTACAAACTACATCCCAACATATACTATTTAATATCAATATTTAAATTAGTAAATGCACAAATAAGACGATAAGTTAAAGGACCCTTGTCCACTATATTCTGATAACGTTAAGCGTACCGTAAACTAACAGCCTTAAGCCTTACAGACCAGAAGCTAACTAAAACTAGTTTCTACCATTTCTGTCATTTCAACTTTCTAGATACATGAGTATACAGTACTGTAGCTACTATAGCAGGCCCTACCACCGTAATAAACAAAACGCTACTGTTCTCACTATTTAGCCGACTACCCAACGGTGCCAACCAGCCAACCCCACATAACATGCCTGAGGATTCTCTCAGGTCCATGCGTCTGCAGCTATGTGGCCGTGTGCTACTGTTTGACCATTGTTATTTTGAAAATGCGAATGTATGCTGTGCGAAAGGGATTAACTCATTAAAAATTTGGAACAGGAGGGCCGCTTATGTATACTATGACAAGTTGATTACTGACGAGCGATCGAGCTACTCAGTGCTCCATCGCTGCTTAACGTGCCACAGAAGTTAGATTTTATGCCTTTTTCAGCTCTTTGTGCAGTGATACAAATTCATTAAAATAATCCCTGACCCTAATATTAACCATAACCCTAATATTACCCTCATTCTAATGTAACCATCACCCTAAAGGACTGTTTATAAGGCGCCCGGGTGACCCTAGTGTAGCTATTTTTCTACGTTGCGTTTATAAGCAAACTAGGGTTACGCACTAGGGATATGTTTTTGCCTTATAAACACAAGAGATAGGGACAACTCGGACACGAAATAAATTGAGCCACCATCTGTCTGTTCGCCCTGGCCTACGTATCATCGGTCTGTGCCTTGACGCGAAATTTCTTCGACGAAGTCGTCGAGATAGGGCAGAGTTGGAATTAATATGAACCCTCGCCCTAATATGGTTATATCATTATGTTTCGCGCACCAATTGAATAGAAGGCAGGAGGTTAGGATTAGGAAAACTCCTAAGGTGGGGCTTAGGGTTACGATTAAGGGTTGGATTAGGGTGTCTATTTTAATAACAAAGTTTTACTAATTGTGCGCGAAACATGACGATACTACCCCTATTATTTTTACCCTCACATATAATCCACCAATCAACTGTCTCTATTAGCATCACGTGGCAGCCCAATATTTTACGATGTAGAACAGCTACATATTGGGCAGCAACCTTTTGACTGTTTACGTGCGAAGAAACGTCTTCGTGTTAAAGTGCCTATCACCCAAAACTTTTTATTGTCTTATTTGCAAGAACTTTTAAAATGATAAAGTAACTTCTATTGAAGATTTTCGTTTTTTCGCTTTCTTTTTGAGATATTTCAGTTTGTTTGATATGCAAATGCATGAAAATGCCTCGAAGTACGTCACACATACATAATGACTTATCAGAGGATGTTATGTATCTTTGCGTTCGTCAAATAAAAACACTAAAGTGTGAATAACACGTGTGCATGTTTCTCCCACAATACCAAACTACACGATTTTTAAGGATTTCGTTCGAGAATGAAAGATATACATAACATTCTCGGATAAGTCATTATGCATGTGTGACGTACTTCGAGGCATTTTCAGGCATTTGCATATCAAACAAACTGAAATATCTCAAAAAGAAAGCAAAGAAACGAAAATCTTCAATAGAAGTTACTTTATCATTTTAAAAGTTCTTGCAAATAAGACAATAAAAAGTTTTGGGTGATAGGCACTTTAAGATATTTTGTTCGATATAATAAAACACTTATTGGATTCATCTTCGCCCAATATTACAAAATATTTAAGTCTCGATTTGCAATATTAGGCTCGACATTCGGTCTCGCCCAATATTGAATTATGTAATATTGGGATCAGAGGAATCCAATAATTAATAATATTAACCCTCACCCTAATATTAACCCAGTTTTTAGTCTTTCTGCAGAACCATATTTTAAAGAATATTTTCTAGCGATCCCCTTTAAGAAATATCGACACTTGTGGACATAACATCATTTGTGTCATTTATTGACGTGGAATTTAAAATCGTTTTGACATTTTTTAAATTATTACCATTTCATACACTTTTCTTCTGTACAAATTATCACAAAAATTATTATAAAACAAAGCGAGCCTCTAATCATTATTTCCATAGATGATTATTTCATCAGTGTCGTCAATCGAATAGGACCGTTCAAAGAACCGGTTAAACAGGTTAAGAAATCTCCCGCGGTGTTCCAGTCTACACTTGTCACGTGTGATTTGTGTTCAGCAATTGAAAAGACCTGGGAGATGGTGTTGTCGCTTTTCTTGTACTGCAAAGAAGAAGAAATATATCTTTAATATTCCATGGTTTGGCGATGGATTTACGGTGGATTTCCATGGTTTGGATATACGGACATGTATTTTCCCAGCCCTGAAACGCCAGGGTGAGGGAAAATGCGAGAAACAAGTAAAATGGCTGCCCGTATTATCTGCCAAACCATTGAATGAGATATGTATTATATGACTCTTGCTGGGATCTCAACATCAAGGCGCCAACTCGACAGTTTGGGGCTGTTTACATGAATCCGGAGTGAATTCATACTGGTTCTGTTAAAATCCCTTTAGGTGTTTACATGAATCCGGAATGAGATGCAGCTCAATCCGGATTGAGTTAATTCCAGATCTCATTCCCGATTGAGTTTCATTGAAATTTCATCCCGGTGTCATGTAAAGGCGGTGCGAGATTTCATTCCGGAATAAAAAATGCGGCCTAGAAGACTGAAACGAACAACACATGCGTGCTTTTAACATTTATAGACGACAATTTGCAGCTAGAGACAGGAATTGTGTTCAATATAAATAGCTCTTTTTAATTGTCGACGACGTTATAAATTAAGGTAAATTAAAGGCTTGTTTACTGGCGACCGCATCGATTATCGTTGCTAGTAATACCTTTCCCCTTTTCTTTATGTTTATTCTTCAACAAATTATCAGTTTAAGGCACATGTTGAAATGTACAAGCTCAGAAATCGTTGAAAGAAACATACCCGCGGTTAACCCGCCATAATGTTATTGATAGCCATCTTGAAATTTCAGATTTCGCGCGATTACTTTGTCAGAATTAAAAAAATAAATACGTGAAAGTTTAGTTCTTCAATGTCGCCAATTATTAACGAACAGTTTGCGTCGGCCATTTTAGTTTTGAGTTTCAGCTATATGTGAAGAAGATTGTAACCAATAAATTATACCCAATAAGTTGGATTGTTAGCACATGCGTGTAACAGTCAATTACTAGTCCCACATGCTTAGTCTCTCTCACAAGTCTACTACTAGAGGAGTGGGATAGGGTTAGAAAATTCGTTACGCGCTTACAATCCAATAACTTATTGGGTACAATTCTAAAATAATGCCAATAATTTATTGGTTACAACGGGCGAAACGGCTGGCAATTGAAAAGAAACCTAGGCTGAACATGGAGTTTGAACCGTCGATCAAACGCCTAAAATACCTTTTTGGCGGCGTCTAGGAGCATATTAAAATAAGAGCATGAGATACTATAAAACTATTAACATTTCTAAACATAATGTTATGTATTTGCACTCGGTAATTCCAAATCTGTTTTCAGAATTGAAAACGGTTAAATATTGACCGAGATAACGTTCAAAATAATATACGACGAAGCGGCCGCCTGATTGCCGATTAATTTCTAAAGTACATAAATAGGTTTTGTACGAAGGGTGTGCACGTTCTCGAAATATAATAGATACGTATGTTATGTATTTAATCTCGGTAATTCCAAATCTGTTTTCAGAATTGAAATTGAGTAAATATTGGCCGAGATAACGTTCAAAATCCACAACGAACGGCCTAGTTTGCAATTTGTGAACCAGTGATGGGGAAAATCCCGCAGGGGGTTAGGATGAAGCTCTAGGGGGGATATAACAGGTTATTGGGCGGGGGGATATAACAGGTTATTGGGCGAGGGGTTATTGTGGATACGTATTTCTAGTATTATAGAGTATGCCACGCTACCATCCCAAAACTAGCCCGAGTTAACGCCTAGCGGGCGTCTTGTTAGCTTTTTAAAAGACAACTGGGTTGTGACGACGAAGTGACGACGAACCAGTGTTCGCCAGTAACGAAGTAAATTTACTTCGTTACTTTACTTAAGTAAAAAAAATCAGTATTTACTTGTAACGAAGTATATTTTTCAACAAATACTTTTTACTTGTAACGAAGTAAATTTTTTGTTAAATATTTACTTTTTAACTTCGTTACTTTTTGTTTTATCGGCAAAGTAAAAAAAGAAATTCGGAACGCGGAGTCGCGAAATACTCGGTCCACTATATCCATCCGCTGGAGATCTAGAGTGGAGAAATTGCGTGAAGTTGGTTTTGCATGTGCACGTGATTGGCAAGATTTTCAGGCCATACTTTTACTTTTACTTAAGTATAAAATGAGGAGTTACTTTTTACTTTTACTTAAGTACAAAATATCAGTACTTTGCTGAACACTGCGACGAACCTTGTAAATGATGCCCGAGTTTGGTGAACATGTTATTAGATGTTCTCCATGACCATCAAATGTGAACAATCGACTAAACAAAGCATGTTTGGTACGTCCTGACAGCAAGCTCTCGTGAGGACCACTCATTCCTTTGTGTGTCGCTAACGTTGCTGTTTTTAAACCCATCTTTCGTAAACTCCACTGTAGAAACTAGAAAGAGACATGGTATATATACTGAACTTTAATATAAAGATTATGTATGCTATTCTATAGTTAGCAAGTCAGTAAAACAAACACAGGATTCCCTATATGTACAGCAGTTCATGTCGTGACGTTAAAATGCCACCTCGAATTGTTCGACTTTAAACTGAAATAACGTTAGGATTAGGGTTTGATTTTGGGTAAGGGTTATTATTATTATTGGGGTTAGGGTTAGACTAGTTCTTGAAAATGAGAAGGTCCTTTTGAGTTATCCCTTTTAGCCTTCACCTTCGTCCCAATGGGCGTACACATCGTCCAGCGGTACACTACACATGGTATGGTTAATACTTCATCTTGCAGAGATATAGCGAACCCCTAATCCTAATCTCTTGTTTAGTAGTATGGGTTCGCTATATCCTGCAAGATGAAGTACTTACCATGGTATTACAGTAATTGAATATAGTAAAGTGAAAATGTGGCGAACTTATAATAATAATAATAACATAATAGGGCATTAACTAGGATTATTATATGGCACAAGCTACTTCCGGTGAAATTGCGTGCTCTGATTGGCTGAGACACGTCACGTGCCAGTCCGTTATTTCCACTGATATTTCCCGTAATGGACCGGATTACGGATTTTGTCAGCCATTTTGTTTACAAAGGAGCGAACAACGATCGGAAACTTTGAAAAGCAGCAAAAATTGAACGAATTTAGTAAATTAAGCACTAAATCATGTACGAGTCGGACGATGAACAATCTAAATGAGAGTTTTACTATCATGAAAGCAATAGAAGAACAAGAACAAGATTGAAAATGACGATTCTGTCAGTCAAAACGTATGTAAAGTATGTTGTTTAAAAAAGCTATGCCATATAATAAACCTCTTATTAACCTCGACCGCTTGGTCATTACGGAAAAATATCAGACCTCGGTCTTTTATGTACGAACCTCGCCCTGCGGGCTCTGTCCGTACTGTCAAGACCTCGGTCTGATATTTTCCCGTAATGACCGCGCTCGCGTACAGATATCTTAAAAAACCTCTTACATCAAATGATGTATAAAACCTACGAATCAAGGGGCTAGTCATAAATAATAATACAAATACGGCTTACTGGTCCTGATCTTAACATTGAGATGGTACTTGGAAAAAAAACTGCGTTTGAATTTAAACAAAGTCCAAGTGTTCTTAGTATTATAACTATGGGGTTAAATATTGGAGACTGAGTTAAATGTTCCAAGATTTCTAGCAACGAAATACGGACATTTCGAGCGGAGCCGTTCATCAGAGTAAAAACGTGATGAAATAAAATAGATATGGTTTATATATGCCAAAAGGTGACGTAAGTTGAAAGTAGCCAATCAAATGCACGGGAGATAAACAAACTGATAATTAATGAGATGCGAAAATGTTAAATCATTTGCTATTTTTACAGTCGACAGCAAACAGACTGAGGGTCCGGAGGGAGAACTAGTCAATGGTGTAATGGCAGGATTATTATACTCAAGGGTCAATGGGTTTGAACCGAGGAATATCATTAAGGCGCTGTTACACTGTGCAATTCTTCATGCAACTTGTCTCGCAACACTGATCTAGAGGCATGTTAAGTAAGAAAAAGGTCAGCAGAGTGCAATGTGGGCCCATGCTTGCATTTATATTGAAAAATTGCACAGTGTAACAGCGCCTTTAGAAGTATGAAGTTGATCGTCCTATTACTCACCGTGTTATCTCTACCCATACTGAACACAGATGTTTCATCAACACTAAACTGTACAGAGTTCACTTGTCCAACATGCGCATTCCAACTCATCAGGCAATCATACGATCGCGTATCTTAAAAAAACAAAGTGATCAAGCGAGGTTAAACAATTGCGCCAAATACATCCGGGAATACTGTGCATCTATGCACATTAGGGATGGACAATTAGATTTTTGAGTGGGGGGTTGGGCAAATACCAAAAAAAAATTCGAGCAGAACTTTAACCAAGGAAAAAAATATCTTGCACAAGAAAACTACAGGAAAAAAAAATCGTGCAAAGCGCCATGGTTTTGATACTATGTCATATATTCGAAGAAAAAATATCCTGCAAGCGAATCATGGGGAAAAAAAATCCTGTACATCTTCGCCCGACAAAAAAATATCATGCACGAAAAAATTGCCCAACCCCCCCCCTCAAAAATCTAATGGTCCATCCCTTAGGTTTACACACTGCGATTAATCTGGCCGATTTATGGATTAGATGTACGGTAACTAAAGAAATAGGAAGAGTAAGGATTATGAGCCTACAAATCATTCCGCTGACAAATCGGCCCGATTAATCGGACTTGGGGCTATTGTTTCGTGGACATTGAAGTGCATTACCTCATTGCCATGCACGCCGCATTGTATTGTTTATTTTGTTCTGTATTGTATTGTGCCAAGTATTCAGCTGTGCCGAGCGGAGATTTAAATTTGACTACAAGCACGTCAAATATAAACCACAGTATTTTGGGCTCACTTTTCGAGAATTTTTGTAACAAGGCCTTATTCAAAATGACAGTCAATATTAAGATTATAGTGCCTATAACGCTAAATACGATATGACTTATAATACATTCTACATGAAGTGGATAGTTGAATGCAAAAATGTTTTATGATTTGAGCTTTGCGTTGATGTTCTATATTTATAAAGGTTTGTTTGACTATGCTAATGACTGTGACGTCAAATCAGTCCGCGGAGCTAGGGGGGGGGGTGTGGGGGGTGCGACACCCTCCCAAAAATCTTTATACGAGTTTCAGTCGGCAGAAGTTATATTTTAGTCGGCAGAAATTATATTTTAGACGTGTTCGATTTAACACGGGCAAGTAGAAACATTAACGTTTAGCACTTATCAGTTTAAATTAATTAAAACTACCAAATTTAAGACTCACAAATCTAATGTTGATATTAAATGTTTTGTTTATATGTTATCATGTTTTCATTTGGTATTGAGAGTGCGTTATTAACGTATAGGACTAACTAACCATTTCACCAGCTGACCACGGTTATTTTAGTAGGCACCCAACGGAAAGACAATATTTTGCAGTGGCGGATCCAAAACCGCGAAAACAAGTGTTTTCTGTTTTTTTACCATGTCAAGACGAAGAAGTCGGAGTGATAAATGCAATATTATATGACCGATTTGTTTTGGTAGCTTATCCAATTTTCATTGCAAAAGCCAGTTTGCATGCACTCATAGATATTTTAACATGGATTCCAAGATAAAACGATGGACCTTTTCAGATGCCTAAAGGCTAAAGTGTATATATTTGTTCTGTACTACATCTGAGTTTATATTAAAGTGTTTCATATATCTTGATGCCCCTTTGTAATCGTGCATTTTTAGCAATGGCGTGGTGGCCTAATTTCGCAAAAATTCTTATCAGAAATCACCGGAAAAGCACTTCTGCGCTTTGCAAAATTAAAAATTTTCCAGGGGAGCATGCCCCCTAGTGGGTTCGCGGCGTGGCCCCCCTTTCGAACAACCGTGGATCCGCCACAGTGCCACTGTTTTGACAAGCTTCGATCGATAGGATGTAGTCGGTACAAGCTAGTGCGTCAGTCGGTCGAAGTGAGCTTACACCCCCCTGTAAAATTTTCTGAGTACGGCCCTGATTCTGCTGCTAAGAAATTTGACCCAATTCAAACATGGATGATATACTTGAACGCTATACTAGAGATTTTATCAACTTTTTCACGCAAATCCGCAACCGATCTGTCACATGGAAAGCAGAAAAGAAAGACAAATTCCTAGTGATTTGACGTCACACTCATTAGCATTTCTGTCAAACAAACCTTTATAGCACATCAAACACTGATCTCTAAATAAAGACTGGATCGAGCAACTATTGTTCAGAAAATGAAGCCGAAAGTGTGCCATTACTGAGGGACCAACTGAGAATCCTATGAGGTTTTTTGATGGTTTATGTGCTCTTACCATCTACAAAATAAAATAATATTACTAATATTACTATAAAGAGGACCAGAAAACATTTTTCAAATTACTGGGTAAAATGATTCATCGCCTACCTACAGATTTACTGCGACTTTGGTCCCTTAGGTTTGCTTTGCTTTCCTTTGCTTTCCTTTCTTTCCTTTGCTTTCCTTTCCATTCCTTCCTTTCCTTTCCTTTCTTTGCTTTGCTTTGCTTTCCATTGCTTCCATTCCTTCCTTTCCTTTCCTTTCCTTCCTTCCTTTCCTTTCCTTCCTTTCCTTCCTTTCCTTTCCTTCCTTTCCTTTCCTTTCCTTCCTTTCCTTTCCTTCCTTTCCTTCCTTTCCTTCCCTTCCTTTCCTTCCTTTCCTTCCCTTCCTTTCCTTCCTTTCCTTCCTTTCCTTTCCTTTCTTTGCTTTGCTTTGCTTTCCATTCCTTCCTTTCCTTCCTTTCCTTTCCTTCCCTTCCTTTCCTTCCTTTCCTTTCCTTCCTTTCCTTTCCTTTTCCTTCCTTTCCTTCCTTTCCTTTCCTTCCTTTCCTTCCTTTCCTTCCTTTCCTTTCCTTCCTTTCCTTCCTTTCCTTTCCTTTGCTTCCTTTCCTTCCTTTCCTTTCCTTCCTTTCGTTCCTTCCCTTCCTTTCCTTTCCTTCCTTTCCTTCCTTTCCTTCCCTTCCTTTCCTTTCTTCCCTTCCTTTCCTTTCCCTTCCTTTCCTTCCTTCCCTGCCTTTCCTTTCTTCCTTTTCCTTCCTTTCTTCCTTTTCCTTCCTTTCCTTTCTTTCCCTTTCCTTCCTTTCGTTTCCTTCCTTTCCTTTCCTTTCCTTTCCTTCCTTTCCTTCCTTTCCTTTTCCTTTCTTTCCCTTTCTTTCCCTTTCCTTCCCTGCCTTTCCTTTCTTCCTTTTCCTTCCTTTTCCTTTCGTTTCCTTCCTTTCCTTTCCTTCCTTTCCTTTCCTTCCTTTCCTTTCTTTCCCTTCCTTCCTTCCTTCCTTTCCTTCCTTCCTTTCCTTTCCTTCCTTTCCTTCCTTCCTTCCTTTTCCTTTCCTTCCTTTCCTTTCCTTTCCTTCCTTTCCTTCCCTTCCTTTCCTTTCCTTTCTTTCCTTTCCTTCCTTTCCTTCCTTTCCTTCCTTCCTTTCCTTCCTTTCCTTCCTTTCCTTCCCTTCCTTTCCTTTCCTTCCTTTCCTTCCTTTCCTTTCCTTCCTTCCCTTCCTTTCCTTTCCTTCCTTTCCTTCCCTTCCTTTCCTTCCCTTCCTTTCCTTTCCTTTCTTTCCTTTCCTTCCTTTCCTTCCTTTCCTTCCTTTCCTTTCCTTCCTTCCTTTCCTTTCCTTCCTTTCCTTTCCTTTCCTTCCTTTCCTTCCTTTCCTTCCCTTCCTTTCCTTTCCTTCCCTTCCTTTCCTTCCTTTCCTTTCCGTCCTTCTTTCCTTCCTTTCCTTTCCTTCCTTCCTTTCCTTTCCTTTCCTTCCTTTCCTTCCTTTCCTTCCTTTCCTTCCTTCCCTTCCTTTCCTTTCCTTTCCTTCCTTTCCTTTCCTTCCTTTCCGTCCTTCTTTCCTTCCTTTCCTTTCCTTCCTTTCCTTCCTTTCCTTCCTTTCCTTCCTTCCCTTCCTTTCCTTTCCTTTCCTTCCCTTCCTTTCCTTCCTTTCCTCCCTTTCCTTCCTTTCCTTCCTTTCCTTTCCTTCCTTTCCTTTCCTTCCTTTCCTTTCCTTTCCCTTCCTTCCTTCCTTCCTTTCCTTCCTTCCTTTCCTTTCCTTCCCTTCCTTCCTTCCTTCCTTTCCTTGCCTCATTTCATTAAAAAAAATAATAATTTTTAAAATATTACTTCTTACCTGTAAAGTTCCAACGTTTGACGCAATTTTTGAGGAGGTTTCCAACAAAGTTTTGTCGATTTTGTCCACCTTGGACAAAGATTTTCCTAGTTTTTTCTTCGTTTCTTATCTTATTAGTATTCATAGGGATGTATGGCGCATACATCCCGCGGTACATCAAAGGAAACCGACTCAATGTAATAATAATAATAATAATTACTAATAAACATCTTACTCTTACGGTGACACGTTCTCAACTGAACCTCACCCAAATACAGTTCACTAGTTAAGTTTGCTAGTAGCTAGAGCACATGCACAGCATGGGCTCTGATTGGCTAATGTTAATATACTCAACTAATATGAATAACGTCACATTACCCACCTCACTAAATCATGAAGCTCCACTTTACATCAGCAATATGTTGGATATTCACTCTCCTTCTCGCAACCTGGAAAAATGTGTAAAAGCGATCAGAACTAGTTGGATGACTGAAGATAAGCTGCTACTCAATGACGACAAAACGGAAGTTTTGCTCATCGGGACACGGCAACAACTAGCGAAAATCTCAGTCAATTGTATCAAGGTTGGCGAGGAGGATATTAACACAGTTTCTACAGCGCGTAATCTTGGAGCATGGTTTGACTCTTGTCTAGATACGAACACCCATATTACGAAGACTTGTAGCAGTGCATTCTTCTACCTTTACAACATAAGGCGTATTAGGAAATATTTAAAAAGAGAAAGTACCGAAACACTTATACATGCATTTATAACTAGCAGACTTGATTACTGCAATAGCCTGCTTTATGGCTTACCTGAATGCCAAGTCCATAAGTTACAGAGAGTAATGAATGCCTCTGCACGACTAGTTTTTTGCGCCACAAAATTCTGTCACATAACACCATTGCTGCATGAATTACACTGGCTACCTGTGCGTGCGCGCATTGAATTTAAGTTGTTACTGATTACGTTCAAAACTGTACATGGAATGGCTCCGGAATATTTGTGTGATTTATTAAGTATAAGTAAACCATCTGCTTACAATCTACGCCGCAATAATGATGGATTATTTTAGCCACTTGGTTATCGTGCTTTTATGTTTGCAGCTCCTAAACTTTGGAATTCTCTTCCGACAAAAATAAGAGAACTAGATAACATTACAACTTTTAAAAGTAAGGTTAAGACATTTTTATTCTGCAGAACTTTTTAGTAAATATATGATGGATTATTTTGCATGTATATAATTTTAAATTGTAGTTCTCTTTTATTGGTATTACTACAATTACTATTCTATGTATTGTATTGAATATTTTATAGATATTTGCGCAATATAAATTTTAAATATTAATATTAAATATTATTAACCTTAGATCAAGTTCCAAGTTTCTTCTAAGTTGACTCAAGTGGGAATTGAACTCACACCTTCAGGATTCCGGTCCGCTGCTTTGAACTACCGCAGCAACTGGGAAGCATGAAGCACGAAGCCATATATAAAAATCAAAACTTTTAATTTTAACTATTGATTTTGACTATCTTACTCTTAATTTTCCATTTTATCTACTAGTATTAATCTTTATCTTAGTATTGTATTCTTAGTTTAAACACAGGTCCTTGGTTGATAGCAGTATAAAAGTATATATATGTATATATGTATCTTACCTCCCGTACTGAACAAGATATAACCTGTATAAAGATTGTTAATAATAATAACGAAATATCTTCGCGACAACTTAACGCTTATGATCATCTATCAACATATCCTCCTACCCTAGAATTACCAATAATTGCAGTAAGTGCGCAATGACCTTGAATTACCAATAGTTGGTAATTGTAGGGGAATAACAACTTCGTCCTCAGGACCATTTGCCAGGTTGGGAGCATAATATTAAGAATCCCACAAGCATTACGTCTCACGTTCATCTATACGCGCCACGCGTCAAAAGGGGGCAGGTTCAGCGGGGGCTAGCCTTCAGAGTCAAGTAAAGCGTGTTTGTCAGGTTTTCCTATTTTTACGTCTGGTTCATTACGGCATCGTTTGTTTGTGTCATAATTAGTGTGAGTGGGTGTTGCGTCATGCGTTAAGCGTGGGCCAATATTGTTCGTCATCGGTTGTTTGTGTCATAATCAATGTGAGTGGGTGTTGCGTCATGCGTTAAGCGTGGGTGTATTGTCTGTCGGTAGGTCTATTGTTCGTTGGTGCGTGCGAAGAAGTCTTTTGTATGGTGTCGGTAATTGTTGTGATCTGTTAAGTGGTTTATGTTCCAAGTTAGTATACCAACTTTCTAATGAAAGTCGCTGTTTGTAGTTTGTGCTAAAGGCGATACATTCAGCCGAGTCACAGTCAATATCGTGTTTTGTTTGTACGTGGTGTTCAGCTATGTGATTAGTCCTGTCCCCGGCGGGGGGTTAGGATTGGTGTTGTGTTGGGGTTAGGTTTTAGAATTTCCTACAAAAAAGAAAATCCTACAATTTATAATTATTGGTAATTCAAGGGGATTGCACACTTACTGATTATTGGTCATTCTAGGTAGGAGGATATGTTGCATCTGTAAGGATGTGTAGTGTTTCAGAATCATCCTCCCTGGTAACATGAAAATTTATTGACATAATTAACCTACCTATCTATTCCTTTTTCCATTCACCAACCCTTTCGTTTGCTTTCTAATCTAGAAAGCAAACTTGGAGACAGCCTTTTCTCATGCATGCCCTGTCATGGATGACATCTTTAAGATACAAACTTCAAGACTTTGTTACGAAGGCCTCAAAGCAAGACTGTTGGAAAGGAGTCGGTACAAAAGAAAGCAAAACAGATTCTACACTTCCGAAATGTTCATTTCAAGAACAGATGGCTACAGAGGCTGAGCTCAATCATCCCAGTCCTTCCATTACACCATCCGCGACTTCTGCTTTCGTTCAGGTGAGGTGAATTCTTACAAACGTTTCGCAACCCTACACGGAAGACATTCGAAGCCTTGACCTTCGAAGCCGTGAATTGCTCTAAACAATGATTAGAGCATCTCGCTGGTCATCAGAAGGTTACAGGTTGCACACATATGTAACCTTCACTCATCATCTTTAACCTTCACTCATCATCTTAGTCCATGTAGCTCAATGATTAGAGCATGGGCTTAAAACAACGTTTGCATCTTCACAGCCAATCAAAACGAAGAGAAAATAGATTGAATAATAAATATTGTTATTCTTATTAAGGTACGACCATCGTGCAACACCCCTCGAGCCAGTCCTGCTACTCGGGCGGAGATAGATAACGAAAACCCAGATGATAGAGCTACGGAATCTTTGGAAAATACCAATCGTTCGGATACCCCAGATGGACACATTTCCAAACAGCTCGAAGGTGCCGCATGTGGACAAGTGCCAAAAACGGATGACTCAGGTGGATTGACGACGGCTGTTGCATCCTGTTCGAAGGACCATGTTGTCAACTGTGATGGAGTCTCTCTCTTACGGGATTCCCCTGCGACAGTGACTCGCAGCCGTCAGGGTACTTTTATGAGTATTGAATCCCACGCTTCTGAGACTCCTAGCGAATACACGGATGCGAGAAGCTGCGTGTGTGATCTTGAATATATGATATCACAGGCCGGAAATGACGTCGCAGACGGAACAATAGTGGTTGGTTACGCTGACCAGGGCTCAATTCCCGTTTCCAGTTCCCTTATTGACTTGGTTAGTGCTATGAACCGTTTGGTCTGTGTGGTGTGTCATTTTGCACAGCTACTGTGTCCCAATACTACGATGACTCACGACCCCTCACGATTGACACCCGAAGGCCGTAGTGAGGTGAAGGACCAGCTTACCGCTGGTCGAGTACAGCTTATGGAAGAATTGGGCGATGTAAGTAAATTGAACAGAACAAACGCGTGCTCATTTTTCGAGATTTGTCGTGTAACTAAATCTTATTAAGGTAATTCCTCAGTAATTCTTAAAGTTATTGACATACTTATATTAAAACCAGAAAAAAAGTTGGTGTCACCGACCTTGTTTAGAAGATATGGCATATCGCAGATCACCTCTTACTCAGTATGGTGACGTCATTGTGACCAATTTACGAGTTGAGTAAAAACCGCATTGCACAACTTTTTCTTGAACCTTTTCACAAAGATAATTTTTTATATTTCACAACTAGTAATTTTATACAAGAAAACATGGTATTTTAGGGAAAAGAAACAGCTAACAGGGTTTATTATGATAAAGAAAGGTCGTTTCCCATATTCTTTGACATGTTATTTGAAGAAACATTCATCAAAAATGTAAAATATTGTAAGTTGTAGAAATGATTTTTCTCAAGTTTCTATTATAACACGTAAAAGTGGTGGAAGAAAATAATTATTAAGGTAAAAATTATGGTCACCGACCTTCTTTAAGAACTATGGCCTTAAACCGGCATTATCATGTGGTTTACAAATCTACTGCACAGGGAGCTAGCTAGACTTGTGTAACCGTTCTCGGAAAAAAATTGATTTAGTCCCTTGATAACTCTTCCCTACCAGTACATAAGCGGCCATTGTTAGATTTGGCACTAAATTGTTCTAAAATGGTCGGAATTTTTTTGAAAGTGTTGCATAATGGCCATAAAAACACTGATCATTGGATGTGCGCAGTAAATGTGCGCAATGCAAAACTGAGGAATCACCTTAAAGATGGCGGCCAAATATTAAGATTTGTATTAGAGTTAATGCTAACCGTAATCTTAACTGCATTTTTATGGAACTGTTCAAGTTACATCTGTTTTAAAATATTATACATGTTCATGAACTACTATGTTGTGAAAAGATGTTGAGAATGGTTACAACACAAGGTGGTCAACAAGGGAGGGGGCCGATGTACGGCATCTGCGAATGTTCCAGGGGCCCCCTCACATGCTTCATCCACCCATGGCTGTGCATAATGAATGTCTTACACAGATAGATGTCTAACCCCAGAGTACCTTTGGTCTAGCATGCAAGCTCAGTGTGACCTCCATATATATGTAGAGCTGGTCTTACCTAAACCATAACTGCATGGGTACAAGGCTGTACTATCTCAGCCTGACTCCTATCTATGACTTCAATGAGCCCACCACTTTATATTTTTGCAATTTTGCATATCATGACTGGTTTGAATTTCAAGGCAGCACTTCCCTTGCGATAGTAACTTCTAGTCTTAATAGTAATCTTAATACTAAGGTTAGTATTAGGGTTAGTATTAGACTTGGTATTTAGCATTTAGCATTAGCATTGGACTTCTTTTGAGTTTCTGTTAATAATGTTTAGATGTTGGGATCACTGGCAATCTTTTACGGATATCAAGTCCTTTGTGCAGAGAGTTGTGGAGTGAATGACGATGTATTGCAGGACATCATTGGCAAACAATGTCTGGACAGCTTACTAAACCAGCTACAGTTGTATAGTGATGTCAGGTTATGTCGTCATAATAAAGCTGGAGTCACAAGATGTAACGCTGCGGATTTACAAGGTTGGTTATTAGAGGTGGGGTAAGGAGAATGAGATTGGTAAATTTGCACGCTCTTTTTGTGTGATTATCTGGTACAATAGCTTGATTATATCGTATCATTAAATTATATATCTCCAAATGGTTGGATTTTTTGTTCCTGTTTGTCTCTCCTCAGGTAAATTTGTTCCACCTTGCTCAGGAATTCATCGCATTCACAACAGTATAACACAATGTGAAAAACTGGTGAAGGAGGTGATGCTCTGTCTGTCTGTGTCTGTCTGTCTGTCTGTCTGTCTGTCTGTCTGTCTGTCTCCATTTATCCCTTTCCTTTCACTCTCCTTCCTTTCACTCTCCTTCCTTTCACTCTCCTTCCTTTCACCTTTCTTGCCTCTCGCTCTTTTTTGTCTTGTTCCATCCCCCCCCCCTGGTTCCCTCTCCCTTTTCCTCTCTCTCCACTCCATCTCCTTCCCTCTCCCACCCCCCTGCTTCCTTCCCAGCTTCCTTCCACCTTTCCTTCCATTCACCCTTTCTCCTTCCCTCTCTCGCTTCTGAAAGAATGTCTAAACCTCTATATCATTCTCTTTACTAGATGTGTGTTAGAGTCAACAACATTAGAACAATCAAAAATGTCCTTGCCACCTTAATAGAAACTGCATTTCACAATGTATTAGACCCATGTTCTCGCTCAGATGTCGAACTTGACGTAATGTCTGTAGGCGAGGCTCCATCGTTTTCAACCAGTCAGAATGGAACGTCGCATAGCTCAGGTCAGTTTCAGTTGATTGACCAACATGGAGCCTACCCAATACAGTAAAATTTTTGATAATAAACCAACTTTATTTATTTCTTGTTCTTTTATAGATTCCATCGTGTCAGTTCAGTTAAATAATTTTATGGACAAAAATTCAATCGCAAAATTTACAGAAGAACTTCAGGAAATAGAGGAAGGACTTGTTAAACTTATGGCATATCGAGTATGAAAGCATGGTTTTACTCTGCTCGGTTGTTCTCGACCTCGTCCTTGTTCTCGTCTTCGTTCTTGTTCTCGTCTTCGTTTTTGTTCTCGTATTCGTCCTTGTTCTCGTATTCGTCCTTGTTATCGTATTCGTCCTTCTTCTCGTATTCGTCCTTGTTCTCGTATTCGTCCTTGTTATCGTATTCGTCCTTGTTATCGTATTCGTCCTTGTTCTCGTATTCGTCCTTGTCCTTGTTCTCGTTCTAGTTTTCGTTCTTGGTCTCGTCCTTTTTCTCGTCCTTGTTCGCGTCCTTGTTCGCGTCCTTGTTCTCGTCCTTGTCATCGTACTCGTTCTAGTTCTTGGTCTCGTCCTTGTCCTCGTCCTCGTCTTGTTCTCGTCCTTGTTCTCGTCTTCGTCCTTGTTGTCGTCTTCGTTCTTGTCCTCCTCCTTGTTCTCGTCCTTGTTCTAGTTCTCGTCCTTGTTCTCGTCCTTGTCCTCGTCATTGTCCTTGTCATCGTATTCGTCCTTGTTCTAGTTCTTGGTCTCGTCCTCGTCTTGTTCTCGTCCTTGTTCTCGTCTTCGTCCTTGTTCTCGCATTCGTCCTTGTCCACGTCCTTGTTATCGTATTCGTCCTTGTTCTCGTATTCGTCCTTGTTCTCGTATTCGTCCTTGTTATCGTATTCGTCCTTGTTCTCGTATTCGTCCTTGTTATCGTATTCGTCCTTGTTCTCGTATTCGTCCTTGTTCTCGTATTCGTCCTTGTCCACGTCCTTGTTCTCGTATTCGTCCTTGTTCTCGTATTCGTCCTTGTCCACGTCCTTGTTCTCGTATTCGTCCTTGTTATCGTATTCGTCCTTGTTCTCGTATTCGTCCTTGTTATCGTATTCGTCCTTGTTCTCGTATTCGTCCTTGTTGTCGTATTCGTCCTTGTTCTCGTATTCGTCCTTGTCCACGTCCTTGTTCTCGTATTCGTCCTTGTTCTCGTATTCGTCCTTGTCCACGTCCTTGTTCTCGTATTCGTCCTTGTTCTCGTATTCGTCCTTGTTATCGTATTCGTCCTTGTTCTCGTATTCGTCCTTGTTATCGTATTCGTCCTTGTTATCGTATTCGTCCTTGTTATCGTATTCGTCCTTGTTCTCGTATTCGTCCTTGTTATCGTATTCGTCCTTGTTCTCGTATTCGTCCTTCTTCTCGTATTCGTCCTTGTTCTCGTATTCGTCCTTGTTCTCGTATTCGTCCTTCTCGTATTCGTCCTTGTTCTCGTATTCGTCCTTCTCGTATTCGTCCTTGTTCTCGTATTCGTCCTTCTCGTATTCGTCCTTGTTCTCGTATTCGTCCTTCTCGTATTCGTCCTTGTTCTCGTATTCGTCCTTCTCGTATTCGTCCTTGTTCTCGTATTCGTCCTTCTCGTATTCGTCCTTGTTCTCGTATTCGTCCTTGTTATCGTATTCGTCCTTGTTCTCGTATTCGTCCTTCTCGTATTCGTCCTTGTTCTCGTATTCGTCCTTGTTATCGTATTCGTCCTTGTTCTCGTATTCGTCCTTGTTATCGTATTCGTCCTTGTTCTCGTATTCGTCCTTGTTCTCGTATTCGTCCTTGTTATCGTATTCGTCCTTGTTCTCGTATTCGTCCTTCTTCTCGTATTCGTCCTTGTTCTCGTATTCGTCCTTGTTCTCGTATTCGTCCTTCTTCTCGTATTCGTCCTTGTTCTCGTATTCGTCCTTGTTCTCGTATTCGTCCTTCTTCTCGTATTCGTCCTTGTTCTCGTATTCGTCCTTGTTATCGTATTCGTCCTTGTTATCGTATTCGTCCTTGTTCTCGTATTCGTCCTTGTTCTCGTATTCGTCCTTGTTCTCGTATTCGTCCTTCTCGTATTCGTCCTCGTATTCGTCCTTGTTCTCGTATTCGTCCTTGTTCTCGTATTCGTCCTTGTTCTCGTATTCGTCCTTGTTATCGTATTCGTCCTTGTTCTCGTATTCGTCCTTGTTCTCGTATTCGTCCTTGTTCTCGTATTCGTCCTTGTTCTCGTATTCGTCCTTGTTCTCGTGAATATCGTCCTTGTTCTCGTATTCGTCCTTGTTCTCGTATTCGTCCTTCTTCTCGTATTCGTCCTTGTTATCGTATTCGTCCTTCTCGTATTCGTCCTTGTTCTCGTATTCGTCCTTGTTATCGTATTCGTCCTTGTTATCGTATTCGTCCTTGTTCTCGTATTCGTCCTTGTTATCGTATTCGTCCTTGTTCTCGTATTCGTCCTTGTTCTCGTATTCGTCCTTGTTCTCGTATTCGTCCTTGTTCTCGTATTCGTCCTTGTTATCGTATTCGTCCTTGTTATCGTATTCGTCCTTGTTCTCGTATTCGTCCTTGTTCTCGTATTCGTCCTTGTTCTCGTATTCGTCCTTGTTCTCGTATTCGTCCTTGTTATCGTATTCGTCCTTGTTCTCGTATTCGTCCTTGTTCTCGTATTCGTCCTTGTTCTCGTATTCGTCCTTCTCGTATTCGTCCTTGTTCTCGTATTCGTCCTTGTTCTCGTATTCGTCCTTGTTCTCGTATTCGTCCTTGTTCTCGTATTCGTCCTTGCTATCGTATTCGTCCTTGTTATCGTATTCGTCCTTGTTCTCGTATTCGTCCTTGTTATCGTATTCGTCCTTGTTATCGTATTCGTCCTTCTCGTATTCGTCCTTGTTCTCGTATTCGTCCTTGTTCTCGTATTCGTCCTTGTTCTCGTATTCGTCCTTGTTCTCGTATTCGTCCTTGTTCTCGTATTCGTCCTTGTTCTCGTATTCGTCCTTCTCGTATTCGTCCTTCTTCTCGTATTCGTCCTTGTTCTCGTATTCGTCCTTCTTCTCGTATTCGTCCTTGTTCTCGTATTCGTCCTTCTTCTCGTATTCGTCCTTGTTATCGTATTCGTCCTTGTTCTCGTATTCGTCCTTCTTCTCGTATTCGTCCTTGTTCTCGTATTCGTCCTTGTTCTCGTATTCGTCCTTGTTATCGTATTCGTCCTTGTTCTCGTATTCGTCCTTGTCCTCCTTGTTCTAGTCCTTCGTCGTCCTCGTCCTTGTTCTCTTTTTCGTCCTTGTCCTGTTCCTCGTCCTTGTTATCGTCCTTGTCCTCATCCTTGTTGTCGTCCTTGTCCTCGTCCTTGTTTTCGTCCTCGTCCTTGTTCTCGTCCTCGTCCTTGTTCTTGTCCTCGTCCTTGTTCTTGTCCTCGTCCTTTTTCTTGTCCTCGTCCTTGTTCTCGTCCTTGTCCTCGTCCTTGTTTTCGTCCTCGTCCTTGTTCTCATCCTTGTCCTCGTCCTTGTTCTTGTCCTTGTTCTTGTCCTCGTCCTTGTTCTTGTCCTCATCTTTGTTCTAGTTCTCGTTCTCGTGCTTTTTCTCGTCCTTGTTCTCGTCCTTGTTCTTGTCCTCGTCCTCGTCCTCGTCCTTGTTCTCGTCCTCGTCCTTGTTCTTGTCCTCGTCCTTGTTCTTGTCCTCGTCCTTGTTCTTGTCCTCGTCCTTGTTCTTGTCCTTGTCCTCATCTTTGTTCTAGTTCTCGTTCTCGTGCTTTTTCTCGTCCTTGTTCTAGTCCTTGTCCTCGTCCTCGTCCTTGTTCTCGTGCTTTTTCTCGTCCTTTCTCTTGTTCTCGTCCTTTTTCTTGTACTTCTCCTTGTCCTTGTTTTTGTGCTTGTTCTTGTTCTTGTCCTTGTTCTTACCATTGTCCTTGTTCTTGTCATTGTCCTTGTCCTTGTCTTTATTTTCGTCCTTGTTGAGTTGGGGAATAGAACAGCGTTGAAAACTCTGGCTGTCCTGACCGTATTTTTCAAACGCTCACTGGTCAGAGGCCGTGCGTTTGATTCCGCGTTGGATAAGACAGAAAACATTTAAAATATTATCCTGAACATCTAACTTTTCTCAACACTATTATTTTGTAATTTTTTATTCACATTATTTGTTGTTTAGGCGAATGCCGTAATAAAAAAATTGCTTCAACTTCTCGTAACATTAAACCTGAGAACGTTTACATATCATGAACGCCTTCGACCGGTTCTAAAGGCAACAAAACGAACCCTCCAAATATTGGCATCGAGTTTGTATCATGATTGCTATGTTTCGGTTCTTCGTAATTTCTGGCTTAGCATCGTTGAGGTAATATGTATGTTTACATGTTAAATATTAGGATAATCATTTTTTTAAATAGATCATGCAGAATAATTGTTGAAATAAGTGTTATGATTGTATCTCATAAATGCATTTCCAATCTTAGAATTTTGAAGACGAAAGGGCAAACTTGGTATTCTTAAACGGAACTGCTGAAGCTCAAGCTGGTCTCTTGCTGCAGGCAGTATCGGTAAGACTAGGGCATTGATGTTTGTGTAGAAATGAAGGAATAGATTGAATTTGAATAACTGCGATGTATTGTTCATTGTTTTTTAGCTTTTTATTGAATTATTTCGTGCTGAAGGAGATATCATTCCCTTGGCTTTTATTTCAAAGTCCATTGTAAGTAGGAGGGAAGGGGAAGGGAGGAAGATAGGGAGAGAGGAAGGAAGGAAGGGGGGAAGGAAGGAAGGAAGGGAGGGATGGATCGATGGAGGAAGGAAGGAAGGAAGGAAGGAAGGAGGAAAGGAAGGAGGGAGGAAGAAAGGGAGGGAGGAAGGAAGAAAGGGAGGAAGGAAGAAAGGGAGGGAGGGAAGAAGGAAGGCGGGAAGGAAGGGAGGAAGGAAGGAAGGAAGGAAGGAAGGAAGGAAGGAAGGAAGGAAGGAAGGAAGGAAGGAAGGAAGGAAGGAAGGAAGGAAGGAAGGAAGGAAGGAAGGAAGGAAGGAAGGAAGGAAGGAAGGAAGGAAGGAAGGAGGGAGGGAGGGAGGGAGGGAGCGAGTGCGGATGGATGGATGGATGGCGAATGAGTTCAACTCTTTCGTTTTAAAAATTAATTATTTTCTTATCACATTTTGTTTAAAGGAACCTGTTTTACAGTCGCTTGATTTTTATACTTTGCCAACAAATAGTCTCATTGAGATGTATGAGGCCGTACAAATGCGGGTAAGGTGGCTATGTATGTATAGATACATATAGTTGGCTTCTTGCTGTTTAGATATCACATTTACATATATACATTTAGATCACAAAATTCAGGCTGAGTACATTTAGATCACATAAATCGCTACAGTACTCTATATTTAAGATATATCTTCAGAAAAGCCCGACAGGTTTCACTGTTTTTGCTTAACACCCTGATTTTTCAATAAGGAATTTATCATATGGCTTTTGGTTCACTTTCACGTTTATCTTACCCCTTCGCTAGTCCGTTTTGCTTCATTTTATACCAGTTAGGCATTTATTTCCTGTGGTTTGTGGTTTTAGATCAATAACTCTTATTTTTATTACTTTATTCATAACTTATTCTAAAGATTTGGTTGTGGTCGTATACAGCTTACAAAACATTCAGAAAAACTAAAACGTTTTGATAATATTGACATTGTAATTTTGCCATGGATATAATAAATAAGTAATCATATGATTTTGCTCGTGCAATTGAGGATTTACACTACTTGTGATATTTGAAAATTTTGCACAATTCTCACTCGCCTAACGGCTCGTGCAATTTTGGCACAATTTTCAAAGATCACTCCTACAGGTAGTGTAAATCCTAAATTGCACTCGCTGTCATGTAATCCTATATTTATTAGAGGTTGTTTATGTTTATTACGTCTGCTGTTAATTAAGAATGAAAGTGTGGGGAGAACGACGCAAGACTCCGACATACGTGTGCTAACGAGATATCAAAAACCTTCGGAGGTTCTCATCGGAAGACTCCGTATTGAACTTCACTCCGAGAGTCCTTATTTCAGTGGTGGTCGCTTTGTCGAGTGCGTTGTTGATCAAATTCGATACGAAGGGAATCTGAAACTTGGTATTTGTGTTAGTCCAAATTCGTGTGACGAAGATAGTGCTGTTATACTAGGTGAGCCCTCGTTGTTCCCTTCTTACCTTTCTGATCCCTTACCTTTCTGATCCCTTCATACCTTTCTGATCCCTTCTTACCTTTCTGATCCCTTCATACCTTTCTGATCCCTTCTTACCTTTCTGATCCTTTCATACCTTTCTGTTCCCTTCATACCTTTCTGTTCCTTCATACCTTTCTGATCCCTTCGTACCTTTCTGTTCCTTCTTACCTTTCTGATCCCTTCTTACCTTTCTGATCCCTTCTTACCTTTCTGATCCCTTCTTACCTTTCTGATCCCTTCTTACCTTTCTGATCCCTTCATACCTTTCTGATCCCTTCATACCTTTCTGATCCCTTCATACCTTTCTGATCCCTTCTTACCTTTCTGATCCCGTCTTATCTTTCTGATCAGTTCTTACCTTTCTGATTCTTTAATACCTTTCTGATCCTTTCATACCTTTCTGATCCCTTCTTACCTTTCTGATCCCTTCTTACCTTTCTGATCCCTTCATACCTTTCTGATCCCTTCATACCTTTCTGATCCCTTCTTACCTTTCTGATCCCTTCTTACCTTTCTGATCCCTTCTTACCTTTCTGATCCCTTCTTACCTTTCTGATCCCTTCTTACCTTTCTGATCCCTTCATACCTTTCTGATCCCTTCTTACTTTCTGATCCCTTCATACCTTTCTGATCCCTTCTTACCTTTCTGATTCCTTCTTACCTTTCTGATCCCTTCTTACCTTTCTGATCCCTTCTTACCTTTCTGATTCCTTCATACCTTTCTGATCCCTTCTTACCTTTCTGATTCCTTCATACCTTTCTGATCCCTTCATACCTTTCTGATCCCTTACCTTTCTGATCCCTTCTTACCTTTCTGATCCCTTCTTACCTTTCTGATCCCTTCTTACCTTTCTGATCCTTTCATACCTTTCTGTTCCCTTCATACCTTTCTGTTCCTTCATACCTTTCTGATCCCTTCGTACCTTTCTGTTCCTTCTTACCTTTCTGATCCCTTCTTACCTTTCTGATCCCTTACCTTTCTGATCCCTTCTTACC
Source organism: Chrysogorgia sp. JL179-B06 (assembly GCA_035772405.1). Taxonomy (NCBI): domain Eukaryota; kingdom Metazoa; phylum Cnidaria; class Anthozoa; order Scleralcyonacea; family Chrysogorgiidae; genus Chrysogorgia; species Chrysogorgia sp. JL179-B06. The sequence continues at coordinate 208,137 of JAYKKM010000049.1, forward strand.
TTTCTGATCCCTTCTTACCTTTCTGATCCCTTCATACCTTTCTGATCCCTTCATACCTTTCTGATCCCTTCATACCTTTCTGATCCCTTCATACCTTTCTGATCCCTTCTTACCTTTCTGATCCCGTCTTATCTTTCTGATCAGTTCTTACCTTTCTGATTCTTTAATACCTTTCTGATCCTTTCATACCTTTCTGATCCCTTCTTACCTTTCTGATCCCTTCTTACCTTTCTGATCCCTTCATACCTTTCTGATCCCTTCATACCTTTCTGATCCCTTCTTACCTTTCTGATCCCTTCTTACCTTTCTGATCCCTTCTTACCTTTCTGATCCCTTCTTACCTTTCTGATCCCTTCTTACCTTTCTGATCCCTTCATACCTTTCTGATCCCTTCATACCTTTCTGATCCCTTCTTACCTTTCTGATCCCTTCTTACCTTTCTGATCCCTTCTTACCTTTCTGATTCCTTCTTACCTTTCTGATCCCTTCTTACCTTTCTGATCCCTTCATACCTTTCTGATCCCTTCTTACCTTTCTGATTCATTCATACCTTTCTGATCCCTTCATACCTTTCTGATCCCTTCATACCTTTCTGATCCCTTCTTACCTTTCTGATCCCTTCTTACCTTTCTGATCCCTTCTTACCTTTCTGATCCGTTCATACCTTTCTGATCCCTTCATACTTTCTGATCCCTTCATACCTTTCTGATCCCTTCTTACCTTTCTGATTCCTTCTTACCTTTCTGATCCCTTCTTACCTTTCTGATCCCTTCTTACCTTTCTGATTCCTTCATACCTTTCTGATCCCTTCTTACCTTTCTGATTCCTTCATACCTTTCTGATCCCTTCATACCTTTCTGATCCCTTCATACCTTTCTGATCCCTTCATAGCTTTCTGATCCCTTCATACCTTTCTGATCCCTTCTTACCTTTCTGATCCCTCCTTACCTTTCTGATCCTTTCATACCTTTCTGATCCTTTCATACCTTTCTGATCCCTTCTTACCTTTCTGATCCCTTCATACCTTTCTGTTCCCTTCATACCTTACTGTTCCCTTCTTACATTTTGTTTAAAGTGCCTATAATTCTGAGAAGAAATGTAATATATCGTCTCAGACAAAAACTTCATCTTCACGGAGTTTTTCACTGTCAAAGTCACCGGATGTGACGTCTACCAAGGAATTGCATACTGGTTTTCTTTTGTTTCATTTCACAAGTATTCCTGGTAGACGTCACATTCGGTAACTTTGACAGTGAAAAACTCCATGAAGATAAAGTTTTTGTCTGAGAAGACATTACATTTCTTCTCAGAATGTTCCAAATATCAAAAATATATTAAATCCCTGTACAAGTTATAGGCACTTTAAGAACATGTTCATGGATACACGCGGGAAATTGGCAGAGCATAAAGAACGCGTAAGACTCTCGCTTTTTGGGAGCTCTGCCAATTTCCCAAGTTCATCCGTTCCATCGCTTAATGGAGGTCGCTCGATAGCCAATCAGAAGCTGCGTTATATTGAATCTATATTTTACTTCCTTTTCACAAAATACGACTTCGTTCTTTCAGGTCAATATCTCTTGGACAAAGACATCATTTGTGTATTCGGCAAAATTGTTGCGAACATGTCGGAGGATTCTCAAGAGCCCAACGACGATGACTTAGATGAAGAGTTAGAACGTCACAGCAGGCTAGGCAGCCGTGTGATTATCCCAGAAAGAAAATCACCTTATACCACTATCAATCAAATTCCAGTATTCAAAGAATGTCGTGGTGAGTATTATAGGCTCTTCCAGTCCTAGAAAAAAGATGGTTTCATATTGTTTTCCAGTGCCCCTAACCTCAACATTTTTTATTGTCTATTAACTTTTAAAATGATAAAGTAACTACTTTTGAAGATTTTCGTTTCTTCGCTTTCTTTTTGAGATATATTTATCACTTATTTACTGAGACCGAGGGAAACAGTGTGTTTTGTGGACCCGAGACCGCCGTTGACGCGCATGCGCACTGCACCCATTCTATTGTGGACCGGTCAATAAATGTTCTGTTATGGACCGGTTGCCTCGTTGCCAGGGCAATGCAGTAAACACGACGTTTTGCGGACCGGCACGTGATACGCTTTTGTCCAATCGGAAAACAGAAAAATTGAACTTTGACACTAACTATATAACAAATCAGTTTGTCGGCGGTCTCGGGTCCACAAAACACACTGTTTCCCTCGGTCTCAGTAAATAAGTGATAATTGTTTGATGATATGCAAACGTCTGGAATTTCGTCACACATCATGCATAATGAGTTATCAGAGAATGTTATATATCTTTACCGTCATGAAATCAAAACACTAAAGTGTGAATAACATGTGCGCGTGTTTCTCCCACAACACCTAACTTCTTGATTTTAAAGGATTTCGTTAAAGAATGAAAGTGATACACAAACTTCTCCGGTAAGTCATTATGCACGTGTGACGAAATTCCAGACATTTGCATATCAAAGAAACTGATATATCTCAAAAAGAAAGCGAAGAAACGAAAATCTTCAAAAGAAGTTACTTTATCATTTTAAAAGTTCTTTCAAATAAGACAATAAAAAATTTTGAGGTTAGGGGCACTTTAATAGTAGTATACGCTCTGCCTTCAGACACCAGAAGTATGCTTTTCATTCCACTCCTAGAGGGTTTTTTATTAAAGAAATAACCTAATGGTTTCCGGTTACTGGAGAAAAGCGTAAAGAAACACGAGCCGCTAGGCGAGTACTTTTAGCTTTTCTCCAGTCTCGCAACTTCCCGCGTGTTTGGATCACAGTATCCAAACACGGAAAAACCATTTGGTATTTCTTTTATAAAATAATACAAGAGGACGAGCAGCAAAACTTAAGGAAATTTTTGGAGGGAAAGTTCCGTGTTTGGATGGCTTGATCCAAACACGGGTATTGACCAATCAGAGCCTGCGTAGCATACATGTTACTTTATAATAAAGAAACACCTTTATTACATGAAACAAATATATATATATATATATAAATATATTTATGAAACAATGGTTTCCGTGTTTGGATACTGTGATCCAAACACGCGGGAAGTTGCGAGACTGGAGAAAAGCGTAAAGAAAGACGAGGCGCTGGACGAGTGTTTTTTAGCTTTTCGAAGTCGAGCAACTTCCCAATTGTTTGGATCACAGTATCCAAACATGGAAAAAACATTAGGTATTTCTTTTATAAAATAATACAAGAAAAACGAGCAGCAAAAATGTTGGCGGGAAATTTTCGTGTTTGGATGACTTGATCCAAACACGGGTATAGGCTGGCTAGCTGAGTTGTAGCATACATGTTATTTTATAATTGTCCATAGCCAACAAATTATAGTAGGTTTTTGTTCTGGCCTTCTACTTGACAATATTTTCACCAACTCTTTTCTCAAAGCGTGCAGTCCCACCATCGTTCAGGATAGCGGAGGATCTTCGACATTTTCCGACTCCCATTACGTCTTGTATAAGTTCCTATCTTCGGACGTTGAAGAGTCCTTTCGCGTGATCAATGATGAATACCAGGTGACCACAAGTGGCGACACGACGCAGAATGACCTCATTCGTGTGCTGTTTACGAGGAGAAATACGGAAAAAGTAGCGAGCAACTTTTTGATGAATCTCGGAGAAGACGAAGTTCTACAAAACCTGACAAAGGAATACGATTTGCATCACAACTCGTTTACCAACTGTTGTATGTCGAGCGCGTCGCCTGCGTGAGCGTGCGACGCGGACGACGGCGCTGGTAACGCCGGAGGATAACAGTTACAGACAATAGCTAGAATCGGTAGTTTTATGTTCGTATCTACGGTAAACAATTGCTTCCTGTTGGACAATGCTAACGCGCGAGGCTCGGATCTTCGGTAGCCTACCGCGCAATTATTGCTCAGCAGGGGTAAAATTAGGGGGGGGGGGGGCGAACCTAGTCCCAAATAGGTGGTCATGCTAACTAATAAGAGGCTTTCTAGGGGGTCCGGCTCCCCCCACCCAAATTTCATATTTTGGACTGTCTTGCTCTATATTAGAGCGCATCAGCATGCCTAGGAACCACTGACGGCAATGCAATGGTGAGTGAGTCCGCCATGGACAGTCAGGACGTTTTTTTCAACCGGGGCTCACTTTTAGCCGATTTCCGTCCTTCTGCTTCGCGTAAACTAGATAAATATTAGTACTTTATTTTAGTAAAACACTCAGGTAACATGCAAAGATATTGTGATTATTTTTTTAAATTACTTCTATGACAGTTTAATAGAACATTAATAGGAAGATGTTGTTTTCGAACTTGTTGGTAATATCATACATTCATACTATTCGAACACAGACATATACGATTAATATACGATTTCAAATACTTCTACTTTCGAATTCAATTATTTTTGTTGGGGCCGAAAGCTATCCCGGCCCCCTGCTTCCTACGGCTCAGCTTTTTCGGACAGTCCACAGGAAGTTGACTTGGTAAGGAAACATTTCGAAAATTTATGCAACCACAACCTTCTTAAAGTACCCCTGTGATCAAATTTTTGGTATCCCGAATTTTTACATATTTGTAAAGAGCATGGTGTTGTTACTTAGCTTGCCAAATTTCAAGCAATTGCGAGCATGGGAAGTCGCCTTTTCAGACTGTTTTTATACGAGATTATACGGCCGCCATTACTCGAACATGTTCCGGACGGGTCTTACTACATCCCGTCTTCTGGACGATCCTTTTATTAGTATTAAGGAACAACAAAAGATCCTAACCCCCCGCCTAACGGGTTTCCTAACCCCCCGCCTAATTAGTTTACTAACCCGTTAGGCGGGGGGTTAGGGTTTCCTTAATACTAATAAAAGGATCGTCCAGAAGACGAGTGCTCGCGGGCGCTGACAAAGAACGCCCGGGATGATAGTAAGACCCGTTTGCGATTAGAGGAAGTGACGTCAAAGACTCAACACGTGGCCAGTTATATATGAATATAAAGCAACTTGGGGAAAACTTTCTATTGTAACTTGTCGTATAATTCGTATAATTTCCATAAAGCTTTGTCACGTGTTGAGTCTTTGACGTCATAATCACATACTCTGCTGTGAAATCGCGGGCTCGTCTGGAACAAGTTTTGAGCAATATTATTGGCGGACAAAATTAGGGAGACTTTGGAGGTTAAATTTCTTGTGATAGAATGTTTGTTGTTCAATTTTTTTGGCAAATGCGAACATTTATTAACCTAAAATAATGTTCTGTAACAAAAAATGCCAGCAAACGTAATCTGATATTTCGTCGCATGGGCACTTTAAGGAAAACTTGCCAAAGCGAAAAAATTGGTCATGTGCATATGCTATAGAGCATTTTCACTCAATCCTCAGAGATTCAAATCAGTGTTACCTAACAAAAGAAGCTCCATGACGTCAAGATGAAAACGCTCCATAAAGCTCGCTAATCCTTCTAACGAAACAAATTAGATATTTTAATCTATTTTAATACCATTTAAAATAAGTTTTAATAATTTTAATCGCATGCGAAAGGAGCAAATGAATTAACTGCGTCGCCTAATAAAATTCAATAGCACTACGTCGAGATGACGTCAGTTATCATGTTTGTCCGCATTTACCCATAATTATTGCGGCCATAACACTGATCTCGAAAGAAGACTGGATCGAGCAACTATTGTTCAGAAAATGAAGCCGGAAGTCCGCCATTACTAAGGGACCAACTGAGGTCCTGAGGTTTTTTGTTGGATTATGTGCTCTTACCATCGACAAAATAAAATAAGATTACTATAAAGAGGACCAGAAGACATTTTTCAAATTACTGGGTAAAACGATTCATCGCCTACCTACAGATTTACTGCGACTTTGGTCGTTGGCTCTAATTATCCAGTGAGAGAAGCCTGATATGAGACGTCAAATTAGGTTCAAGATTTTATGCATTTATAATGTTTACAAAGAAACTATATTGGCCAGACACTAAACCTATTTCGCGAGCGTCACGGTTTGATTTGCTTGCAAACTTGGAGTTTCTAATGATCTCTCGTTAATTTACATTATGCAAATTGCAGGCTTCAAAATCAGCTCATCAGATAAAATAGAAAGCTCAATCCAGTCCTATTTTTGAGATCAATGGGCCATAACATAAGGTGATCGCTAGAAAGTTGCTTTAAAATCAGGTTTCCGCGGAGACTGAAAACTATAGTAGTTTGTTTGAAAAATAACCCAAAATCAAACTCTTTCACCCTAATATTCACCCTTATCCTAATATTAACCAGCACCCTAATCAGGGATTATTTTAACGTGCAGTGATAACCAATTTGTGCAGTGATAAATGAGATTTGTGCAGTGATAAACGCAATTTTGTGCAGTGATTAATTTTTCTGTAATATTTAAGAATGGGTGTTATTAAGGAAAGGATTGCATCAGAAATTATGTTCAAAAGCACAGTACAAACTACATCCCAACATATACTATTTAATATCAAAATTTAAATTAGTAAATGCACAAATAAGACGATAAGTTAAAGGACCCTTGTCCACTATATTCTGATAACGTTAAGCGTACCGTAAACTAACAGCAATTAAGCCTTACAGACCAGAAGCTAACTAAAACTAGTTTCTACCATTTCTGTCATTTCAACTTTCTAGATACATGAGTATACAGTACTGTAGCTACTATAGCAGGCCCTACCACCGTAATAAACAAAACGCTACTGTTCTCACTATTTAGCCGACTACCCAACGGTGCCAACCAGCCAACCCCACATAACATGCCTGAGGATTCTCTCAGGTCCATGCGTCTGCAGCTATGTGCCCGTGTGCTTACTGTTTGACCATTGTTATTTTGAAAATGCGAATGTATGCTGTGCGAAAGGGATTAACTCATTAAAAATTTGGAACAGGAGGGCCGCTTATGTATACTATGACAAGTTGATTACTGACGAGCGATCGAGCTACTCAGTGCTCCATCGCTGCTTAACGTGCCACAGAAGTTAGATTTTATGCCTTTTTCAGCTCTTTGTGCAGTGATAAAAATTCATTAAAATAATCCCTGACCCTAATATTAACCATAACCCTAATATTACCCTCATTCTAATGTAACCATCACCCTAAAGGACTGTTTATAAGGCGCCCGGGTGACCCTAGTGTAGTTATTTTTCTACGTACTAGGGATATGTTTTTGCCTTATAAACACAATAGATAAGGGACAACTCGGACACCAAATAAATTGAGCCACCATCTGTCTGTTCGCCCTGGCCTACGTATCATCGGTCTGTGCCTTGACGCGAAATTTCTTCGACGAAGTCGTCGAGATAGGGCAGAGTTGGAATTAATATGAACCCTCGCCCTAATATGGTTATATCATTATGTTTCGCGCACCAATTGAATAGAAGGCAGGAGGTTAGGATTAGGAAAACTCCTAAGGTGGGGCTTAGGGTTACGATTAAGGGTTGGATTAGGGTGTCTATTTTAATAACAAAGTTTTACTAATTGTGCGCGAAACATGACGATACTACCCCTATTATTATACCCTCACATATAATCCACCAATCAACTGTCTCTATTAGCATCACGTGGCAGCCCAATATTTTACGATGTAGAACAGCTACATATTGGACAGCAACCTTTTGACTGTTTACGTGCGAAGAAACATCTTTGTGTTAAGATATTTTGTTCGATATAATAAAACACTTATTGGATTCATCTTCGCCCAATATTACAAAATATTTAAGTCTCGATTTGCAATATTAGACTCGACCTTCGGTCTCGCCCAATATTGAATTATGTAATATTGGGATCAAAGGAATCCAATAATTAATATTAACCCTCACCCTAATATTAACTCAGTTTTTAGTCTTTCTGCGGAACCATATTTTAAAGAATATTTTCTAGCGATCACCTTTACGGAATATCGACACTTGTGGACATAACATCATTTGTGTCATTTATTGACGTGGAATTTAAAATCGTTTTGACATTTTTTAAATTATTACCATTTCATACACTTTTCTTCTGTACAAATTATCACAAAAATTATTATAAAACAAAGCGAGCCTCTAATCATTATTTCCATAGATGATTATTTCATCAGTGTCGTCAATCGAATAGGGACCGTTCAAAGAACCGGTTAAACAGGTTAAGAAATCTCCCGCGGTGTTCCAGTCTACACTTGTCACGTGTGATTTGTGTTCAGCAATTGAAAAGACCTGGAAGATGGTGTTGTCGCTTTTCTTGTACTGCAAAGAAGAAGAAATATATCTTTAATATTCCATGGTTTGGATATACGGATTACGGACATGTATTTTCCGAGCCTGAAATGGTGAGGGAAAATACGAGAAACAAGTAAAATGGCTGCCCGTATTATCTGCCAAACCATTGAATGAGATATGTATTATATGACTCTTGCTGGGAATTCAACGTCAAGGCGCTAACTCGACAGTTTGGGGCTGTTTACATGAATCCGGATTGAACTCATTCGGTTCTGTTAAAATCCCTTTAGGTGTTTTCATGAATCCGGAATGAGATGCAGCTCAATCCGGTGTCACGCGAAATTTCTGACCTGCGAAAAAACTGACTTTTCTTGTTGTGCGCATGTGCAAGGGGATGCAAGGTAATTCGTCCAATTCACTCTGTTGTTTACTTTGTTGCTCACTGTTCAATCACTGATTTCAATACAGCATTCGTATAACCTATCAAGTCGGCTTCATCAACGACAACGTTCTTCGTGCTTCTTTTATCTTCGATTGTCTTGGCAATTGTAATGTAAAAGCTTGTTTGAGAGAGTTTTCGAGTTTGTCGCCTATGTCGAAAAAGCTGTCTGGATCTATGACATAACGTCGAACACTTCCAAGCATATCGCTGGTAAAAACTCTTCGCTTCGATTCGAACCATAAATTAGATATAGTCGCCATTATCTCGACCAAAAAACACCGAACCTTTTTCAGTTATTTCGCAAGTGTCATAAATTTCGCACCAAAAAAGCGAAATTTCTGACTCGTCACGCTTGGTCAGTTATTTCGCTTGACACCGGACTGAGTTCATTCCGGATTGAGTTTCATTGAAATTTCATTCCGGTGTCATGTAAAGGCGGTCAGAGATTTCACTCCGGAATAAAAAGTACGACCAAGAAGACTGAAAGGAACAACACATGCGTGCTTTTAACATTTATAGACGACAATTTGCAGCTAGAGACAGGAATTGCGCCGACGTCATATTGTTCAATATAAATATAGCTCTTTGTCGACGACGTTATACTTGCGACCGCATCGATTATCGTTGCTATAGTAATGCTTTTCCCTTTTTCTTTATGTTTATTCTTCACCAAATTATCAGTTTAAGGCATATGTTGAAATGTACAAGCGCAGGAATCGCTAAAAGAAACACCCGCTATAATGTTATTGATCGCCATATTGAAATTTCAGATTTCGCGCGATTTTCGATCCTGGGATAGAATTTCTATGTAAACGCCGGTTTGAATCCACGTTCAATCCGGAATGAAACTGAAAACAGCCCCTTTGTTGTCAGAATTTCCGTTTTCGTTCTACCTACAAGAATTCAGTATCTATACTTTGTCAGAATTAAAAACATAAATACGTGAAAGTTTAGTTCTTCAATGTCGCCAATTATTAACGAACAGTTTGCGTCGGCCATTTTAGCTTTGAGTTTCAGCTATATGTGAAGAAGATTGCAACCAATAAATTATACCCAATAAGTTGTTGGATTGTTAGCGCATGCATGTAACAGTCCAATTACTATAGTCCCACATATATAGTATATATATATATATATATATATATATATAATTACTAGTCCCACATATATAGTATATATATATATATATAATTACTAGTCCCACATATATAGTATATATATATATATAATTACTAGTCCCACATATATAGTATATATATATATATATATATATATATATATATATAATTACTAGTCCCACGTATATAGTATATATATATATGTCTTAAAATGTATGTATTCCAACACTCGAAATTTTCCTTCACCATAAATCCTTTCAACATGTAGTTTGATCGAGTGAAATGCCAAATATTACCTATAATATACCCAGAATCTTATCCCGGCATTACCACCATATATACAGAACTCGTGACTAGGCTCTCGGCAACGGCTTCCGTAGCTCAGTGGTCAGAGCGCTGCACTAGCAATCGCAGGGTCGCGGGTTCAATTCCTACCGGAAGGCCGCTAAGTTGCATTTTTCGCAACTGGTCCCGGTTTGGTCTTAAAATGTATGTATTCCAACACTCGAAATTTTCCTTCACCATAAATCCTTTCAACATGTAGTTTGATCGAGTGAAATGCCAAATATTACCTATAATATACCCAGAATCTTATCCCGGCATTACCACCATATATACAGAACTCGTGACTAGGCTCTCGGCAACGGCTTCCGTACTCAGTGGTCAGAGCGCTGCACTAGCAATCGCAGGGTCGCGGGTTCAATTCCTACCGGAAGGCCGCTAAGTTGCATTTTTCGCAACTGGTCCCGGTTTGGTCTTAAAATGTATGTATTCCAACACTCGAAATTTTCCTTCACCATATATATATAATTACTATAGTCCCACATATATAGTATATATGTAATGTTTAAAACACGAGCAGCAGTGTTTTATCAGATATATAACACGAGGCGAAGCCGAGTGTTTTATATCTGATAAAACACTGCTGCGAGTGTTTTAAACGGCTTAAAAAACGACGAGCATTTGGTAAGTACGTTGGCGTAGTAATTTTGAAAAATAACGTTGTCTAAGCCGAGAAAATCAAAGCTAAATTTTATGTAAATTAGGATGAATCTTTATCACATATAAAGATACGACACGGTGGTGATTTTCCTTTGTGTTTTCCTCATGAATTATTAATGAGTTTTTTAAATATATATATAATTACTAGTCCCACATATATAGTATATATATATATATATAATTACTAGTCCCACATATATAGTATATATATATATATATATATATAATTACTAGTCCCACATATATAGTATATATATATATATATATATATATATATAATTACTAGTCCCACATATATAGTATATATATATATATATATATATATAATTACTAGTCCCACATATATAGTATATATATATATATATATATATATATATATATATATATATAATTACTAGTCCCATATATATATATATAGTCTCTCTCACAAGTCTACTATTTATTTATTTATTATAATTTATAATAGATACAATTACAAAGTATTACAACAAAAAATTGAATGTATTAGGGTAAACCAAAAACAGAATTCAAGATTCCCTCAGGATTGGTCACCCTTTACAAATACAAATAACATATGACATTAATATGAAATCAAAGAATAAGACATAACGAAATTATACGAAACAGAAAAACTATGGATTAAATAGAGGAGTTGGAAAATACAGCGGGTTAGGGTTAGAAAATTCGTTACGCGGGGGTTTAGGATCTTTATTGTTTTGGGGTTGCTTACAATTCAATAACTTATAATAAAATAAATCCAATAAAATAATGCCAATAATTTATTGGTTACAACGGGCGAAACGGAACCGTCGATCAAACGTCTAAAATACCTATATGGCGGCGTCTAGGAGCATATTAAATACGAGAATGAAAACGTTATTTCTCGACGACAACAGCAGATACTATAAAACTATTAACATTTCCAAACATACTTACGCACGTTCGCGTAATATAATAGACACGTATGTTATGTATTTGCACTCGGTAATTCCAAATCTGTTTTCAGAATTGAAAACGGTTAAATATTGGCCGAGATAACGTTCAAAATAATATACGACGAAGCGGCCACCTGATTGCCGATTAATTTCTAAGTACATAAACAGGTTTTGTACGAAGGGTATGCACGTTCTTGTAATATAATAGATACGTATGTTATGTATTTAATCTCGGTAATTCCAAATCTGTTTTCAGAATTGAAATTGAGTAAATATTGGCCGAGATACGTTCAAAATCCACAACGAACGGCCTAGTTTGCAATTTGTGAACCAGTGATAGGGAAAATCCCGCAGGGGGTTAGGATGAAGCTCTAGGGGGGATATAACAGGTTATTGGGCGAGGGGTTATTGTGGATACGTATTTCTAGTATAGAGTATGCCACGCTACCATCCCAAAACTAGCCCGAGTTAACGCCTAGCGGGCGTCTTGTTAGCTTTTTAAAAGACAACTGGGTTGTGACGACGAACCTTGTAAATGATGCCCGAGTTTGGTGAACATGTTATTAGATGTTCTCCATGACCATCAAATGTGAACAATCGACTAAACAAAGCATGTTTGGTACGTCCTGACAGCAAGCTCTCGTGAGGACCACTCATTCCTTTGTGTGTCGCTAACGTTGCTGTTTTTAAACCCATCTTCCGTAAACTCCACTGTAGAAACTAGAAAGAGACATGGTATACTGAACTTTAATATCAAGATTATGTACGCTATTCTAGTTAGCAAGTCAGTAAAACAAACAGGGGATTCACTATATGTACAGCAGTTCATGTCGTGACGTTAAAATACCACCTCGAATTATTTGACTTTAAACTGAAATAACGTTAGGATTAGTATTAGGGTTTTATTTTGGGTAAGGGTTAGGATTATTATTGGGATCAACGTTAGGGTTAGGATTACTATTGGGATTAGACTAGTTCTTGAAAATGAGAAGGTCCTTTTGAATCATCCCCACTGATCTCTAAATAAAGACTCGACTGAGCTTTCTATTGTATCTGATGAGCTGATTTTGAAGCTTGCATATTTGCATAATGTACGAGAGATTATTAGAAACTCCGAGTTTGCAAGCAAATCAAACTGTGACGCTAGCAAAATAGGTTTAGTGTCTGGCCAATATAGTTTCTTTGTTAACATTAAATGCATAAAATCTTCAACCTAATTTGACGTCTCATATCAGGCTTCTCTCACTGGATAACTAGAGCCAACGGCGGCCATTGCTAAGGGACCAAAGTCGCAGTAAATCTGTAGGTAGGCGATGAATCGTTTTACCCAGTAATTTGAAAAATGTTTTCTGGTCCTCTTTATAGTAATTTTATTTTGTCGATGGTAAGAGCACATAAACCATCAAAAAATCTCATAGGATTCTCAGTTGGTCCCTTAGTAATGGCGGACTTCCGGCTTCATTTTCTGAACAATAGTTGCTCGATCCAGTCTTATTTAGAGATCAGTGGTCATCCCTTTTAGCCTTCACCTTCATCCCATGGGCGTACACATCGTCCAGCGGTACACTACACATGGTATGGTTAATACTTCATCTTGCAGGGATATAGCGAACCCCTAATCCTAATCTCTTGTTTAGTAGTATGGGTTCGCTATACCCTGCACGATGAAGTACTTACCATGGTATTACAGTAAAAAGTAATTGGATATAGTAAAGCGAAAATGTGGTGAGCTTATAATAATAATATTTAATAAGCACTATTATCGAATTAAAAATGAATTACAATGTGCTTTACATTAGGACATTAACTAGGAATATAGTAATTAGGCTACAGATATCTTAACAAAAACCTCTTACATCAAATAATGTATAAAACCTACGAATCAAGGGGCTAGTCATAAATAATAATACAAATACGCCTTACTGGTCCCGATCTAATTAACATTGAGATGGTACTTGGAAAAAAAACTGCCTTTGAATTTAAACAAAGTCCAAGTGTTCCAGGTTTAAATATTGCGAGACTGAGTTAAATGTTCCGAGATTTCTAGCAACGAAATACTGACGTGATAAAATAAAATAGATAGGGTTTATATATTCCAAAAGGTGACGTAAGTTGAAAGTAGCCAATCAAATGCACCGGAGATAAACAAACTGATAATTAATGAGATACAAAAATGTTAAATCATTTGCTATTTTTACAGTCGACAGCAAACGGACTGAGGGGGAGGGTCCGGAGGCGGAGGGAGAACTAGTCAATGGTGTAATGGCAGGATTATTATACTCGAGGGCCAAGGGGTTTGAACCGAGGAGTATCATTAGAAGTGTATGAAGTTGATCGTCCTATATTACTCACCGTATTCTCTCGACCCATACTGAACACAGATGTTTCATCAACACTAAACTGTACAGAGTTCACTTGTCCAACATGCGCATTCCAACTCATCAGGCAATCATACGATCGCGTATCTTAAAAAAACAAAGTGATCGAGCGAGGTTAAACAATTGCGCCAAATACATCCGGGAATACTGTGCATCTGATGCATGCACATTACGTTTACACACTGCGATTAATCGGGCCGATTTATGAATTAGATGTATGTTAACTATTATGAGCCCACAAATAATTCCGCTGACATAAATCGGCCCAATTAATCGCAGTGTGTAAACACGGCTTTACTCGACTTTGACTTGGAGCTATTGTTTCGTGGGCATTGAAGTACATTTGTGAAGTGCATTGCCTCATTGCCATGCGCACCGCATTGTCTTGTTAGTTTTTTTATGTATTGTGACAAGTATTTCGCTGTGCCAAGTATTTCGCTGTGCCGAGCGGAGGTTTAACTTCGAGCACGCAACCTCGACTACGACTACGCGTGCGTAAACTTATAGGTCAACGTGGTACGCAATGCTTGTGGGATATTCACAGAACAGACCAAAATTTAGACCTGTAGAGTTCATTATCATCAAAATAACACGAATTGGCAATTGACGATTATCATCAAAATAAAGGGTGTGGACATGTTGCAAATGAGCAACGACGACCAACCTCGTTCCCAGGGCATTTTGCCACCACGACGGAAGGTCGGCGATAATGGCCCTGGGATCGGCTGGTCCATTCTATAATCCGATTGGCTTAATTGTCATAAAATTAATTAATTCAGCCGAGTATAATTTATTCATCTAAATCTGAATGCTGTCTTCAAATTTTACGGCAGCAAATTAGAAGTGATAGCTTTCGCTAAATTGGATATATGCTTCTTCATACCTTTCGTAAGAGAGAACCATTGATGTATGATGGATTATTAAGCTTGTTAGCTGCTTTTATGCTTAGGAATGCTGACATGAACAACTGTGAAGAGCATTGAACATTTCAAGTAGACAAAGGAAATGGAACAAAGATTATCATATCTAAACACTGGGTGTCATGTGACCAGCCGATCCCAGGGCCATTTTCGCCGACCTTCCACCGTGGAGGCAAAATGCCCTGGGTACGAGGTTGCAAAGGGAGCTTAAGGACGGCGACGGCGGTAAATAAACAACTAAATAGTTAGCGTTAAAAAGAAACCACAGACAACTGAGTACATATTGCATATTTGATGCAAATTTTATGATTAAAAGTTTGTGAAAGAACTGTATTGACTGTTTTGAAATTAATCTTGAGTAAGACCTTTCACCACCGAGAAGGCTGCCGTCGTCCTGAAGACGTGAAAATTCGGATTTTCAAGTCTTCATGTCAACCTCAACCTTCTCGGCGGTGAAAGGTGTTACTCAAGATTGACTTCAAAAACAGTCAATACAGTTCTTTCACAAACTTTTAATCATAAAATATGCTTGGAATATGCAATATGTAGTCAGTTGTCTGTGGTTTCTTTTTAACGCTAAAATTTAGTTGTTTATTTACCGCCGTCGCAGAATCTTAAGCTCCCTTTATCACGTCAGCACGAATCTCGTAGTCAAATCTAAACCACAGTATTTTGGGCTCACTTTTCGAGAATTTTTGTAACAAGGCCTTTATATTCAAAATGACAGTCAATATTAAGATTATAGTGCCTATAACGCTAAATACGATATGACTTATAATACATTCAACATATGAAGTGGATAGTTGAATGCAAAAATGTTTTATGATTTGAGCTTTGAGTTGATGTGCTATATTTACGTCATATCAGTCCGCATCATTTCGGATACAATATTCTGCTCAGGGTGTGTTGGGGTGCGACACCCTCCCAAAAAATCTTTATACGAATTTCAGTCGGCAGAAGTTATATTTTAGTCGGCAGAAGTTATATTTTAGTCGGCACAAATTATATTTTAGACGTGTTCGATTTAACACGGACAAGTAGAATCATTAACTTTTAGCACTTATCAGTTTAAATTAATTTCAAACTACCAAATTTAAGACTCACAAATCCAATGTTGATATTAAATGTTTTGTTTATATGTAAATGTTAATCAACCAGAGAACGCCAAAGACATAAATTTATTAAAATGTCATCATATTTTCATTTGGTATTGAGAGAGCGTTATTAACGTAGGACTAATTAACCATTTCACCAGCTGACCATGCAGGGTCATTTTAGTAGACACCCAACGGAAAGACAATATTTTGCAGTCTTTAAAATTCCGAAAACAAGTGTTTTCTGTTTTTTACCATGTCAAGACGAAGAAGTCGGAGTGATAAATGCAATATTATATGACCGATTTGTTTTGGTAGCTTACCCAATTTTCATTGCAAAAGCCAGTTTGCATGCACTCATAGATATTTTAACGTGGGTTCCAAGATAAAACGATGGACGTTTTCAGATGCCTAAAGGCTAAAGTGTATATATTGGTTCCGTACTACTTCTGAGTTTATATTAAAGTGTTTCATATATCTTGATGGCCCCATCTTGATGTGCATTTTTAGCAACGGCGTGGTGTCCTAATTTCGCAAAAAATCTTATCAGAAATCGCCGGAAAAGCACTTCTGCGTTTTGCAAAATTAAAAATTTTCCAGGGCAGCATGTCCCCAGACCCCCCTAGTGGGTTCGCGAGATCTTTAAGATCATCTGACCAAAATGATACATACTTTGAGATCATCTGACCAAAATCTGCTACTTGAGCCAAAATCCAAAACGGTGACTCATGGAGACAGAGCATTCTCGGTTGCAGCGCCAAAACTGTGGAATTCATTACCACAGGAAATTAGAAGCTTTGAAATGTTAAGTAATTTTAAGTCTGCAGTTAAGACTTTTCTTTTTTAAAATTAATAGTTATTGTTCATAGTGTTAATATATGTAGTAGGCTTTATCTTATAATGAAACTGTAATTAGTTTTAAAAGTAACTTTAAGAATATATATATTGTTGTAAGAGCATTGAGACTATTGTATAATGCTCCTAATACGTCTTTATTATTATTATTATTATTCGCAGCGTGGCCCCCTCTTTCGAACAACCCTGGATCGCCCACTGTTTTGACAAGCTTCGATCGATATGATGTAGTCGGTACAAGCTAGTGCGTCAATCGGTTGAAGTGAGCTTAATTTTCTGAGTACGGCCCTGATTCTGCTGCTGAGAAATTTGACCTAATTCAAACATGGATGATATACTTGAACGCTATTCTAGAGATTTTATCAACTTTTTCACTCAAATCCGCAACCGATCTGTCACATGGAAAGCAGAAAAGAAAGACAAATCCCTGTCGTCACTGTCGTTTTCTGACAAACAAACCTTTCTAGAACATCAACTCAAAGCTCAAATCATAAAACATTTTGTCATTCAACTATTCACTTCATGTAGAATATATATCAATGATATCGTATTTGGGGTTATAGCATTTTAATGTTAGACTTACATGGTATTAAGGTTACTTCACTGCTATGCGATGTCAAGTTATTCAAAGATCTGTTCACACGATGGATCGTTATCCCTATCTATACCGGTATCCCTCTACAACATACCGTAAATTCTGATCATTCCATCAGCTCCCCCAGTGACCAGCAATGTCCCATTGTGGTTGTAAGCGATACAGTTGATTCGGGTTACAGAGTCTCCCAAAGGTAGATGACGCTAAGAGGACAAGATTAAAACTTAAGCGCGGTGAATTATCTATGGCATAACGTGTCGGCGATTTTGATATCGTTATTGTGTATTTCCGAATTTATCGCTTTTTGAGGGAAGATGTAAAATTAAATACAAATTATTTTTGTAAATAAAACAGTTGGCCAAATTTTTTTCTGTGAAATTCGATTTTATAATCATGTTCTATATGATCAATTGATATATGTGGTGATATATGTATATATTGATATATGTGGTGATATATATGTATATATTGATATATGTGGTGATATAATGTATGTATATATTGATATATGTGGTGATATATGTATATATATTGATATATGTGGTGATATATATGTATATATTGATATATCTGGTGATATATGTATATATTGATATGTGTGGTGATATATATGTATATATTGATATATGTGGTGATATATATGTATATATTGATATATCTGGTGATATATGTATATATTGATATATCTGGTGATATATATGTATATAT
Organism: Chrysogorgia sp. JL179-B06; assembly: GCA_035772405.1. Lineage (NCBI taxonomy): Eukaryota > Metazoa > Cnidaria > Anthozoa > Scleralcyonacea > Chrysogorgiidae > Chrysogorgia > Chrysogorgia sp. JL179-B06. Next base: position 226,374 of record JAYKKM010000049.1, read on the forward strand.
TGATATATCTGGTGATATATGTATATATATATTGATATATGTGGTGATATATGTATATATATTGATATATGTGGTGATATATATGTATATATTGATATATGTGGTGATATATATGTATATATTGATATATGTGGTGATATATGTATATATTGATATATCTGGTGATATATATGTATATATTGATATATGTGGTGATATATATGTATATATTGATATATCTGGTGATATATGTATATATTGATATGTGTGGTGATATATATGTATATATTGATATATGTGGTGATATAATGTATGTATATATTGATATATATGGTGATATATGTATATATATTGATATATGTGGTGATATATATGTATATATTGATATATGTGGTGATATATATGTATATATTGATATATCTGGTGATATATGTATATATTGATATGTGTGGTGATGTATATGTATATATTGATATATGTGGTGATCGCATTAATAGAGGCGCAATGTGAGCTTTTTTACGAGGCGAAACCGGTATCCTTATTGCTACCATGAGTATGATTTATAGAGTCGATCACGCAGGTTAAAGGTTGCCTATAGTGGCGTAACGAGGCCAAGTGCGCCCCCAAATAAAACAACCCGCATGATGGATTGGTTAAATTAGGTAGATATAATGTAATTGTTCTGCCTCCAGAAAAAAATCTCTCAAATATATTTAACCTGCACATTTGTAATTCAAACTAGTTTATTTACAAATAAAATATAAACCTGTGCTTAAAAAGTAACCCAGTAAAGCAAATGTATTGTTATAGTACATGTAGTATACAGATACGCGTTATATATAAAATTGATACTGATAGGGTGTTTATAACCAACAAGGAGAAATCTTTGTATGCACTTAACACTATATATACCCCACTACTACGAGTTCGGGTCCCTAACGCGGTAGCTCCTTCATCGTACTTACAGCCTGATCTTCTGGCTTTGAGTGACGCTAATTTGTCAATCACGGGAGCGACATCAATATAAAATGCCTCGGTCAGATTTCTTTCGATCGACAAAAGCGCAAAACTAGACAAAGGCGCGTGCGTCTACGGAGAAGAGACGTATTTGTACGAAGAAACGCTGCACTTCCATGGAGAAGTGGTACGATTCTACGGAAGATGTTCGTATTTCCACGGAACATATGCATATTTCGGCGTGCGTCTACGGAGAAGCTACGTTTTTCTTCGGAGAAGGGGTGACCCTTACGGGCCACCGTACAACTATCACCCAAAATGCCGCCCCCAAAAAGTGCCGCTGTGGCACTTGTCCCATTCCCCCTAGTTATGCCAATGGGTTGCCCTATTTGTCCGAGCCAACTTACCTGACCTAGAGGTTCGTGTTTTAAGCGCTCGACAAGTTGCACGAAACATTGCACAGTGTAACAGGGCCTTAACATCTGAAAGTCGATGTAGTAAAAATAAAACAATTTAACTTTATAACACCTACCTCGAGCTTCATGGTCTTAAGGTCCCATAGTAGTAACGTTCCTTGTTTTGACGCCTCGATATTTTTCTCTTGCTCCGTGGAGAGCGCGTGTTTTAGTACGGACGACATAGACGATTTATTGTTCTCTACGGTAGCAGAGCAAACGAATGATGTACCAGACGGACTGGTAGCCAACGACACAATTCTAACAAGAAGGAAAAGTATAACTTTAAAATAATGTATAGGACAGAGGACAACCAAAAAGTTTTAAAATACAGTCGATGCTCTCCTTGCGATCATTCTCTTATAGTCTATTAATTTGCATTTTTCCACATAAAATGTTTTGTAATGCAGATCTGAGCTTTATTTTGGTTGATTGCATAGATCTAGCAGTGGTCTTGATTATTGAAACCTTTCACACTTGTAGCATTTGTATATCTAGAGAAATTGTATTTATGATAAACGGCAGATTTTATGCAAATTAGTTTCTTGATTTATTGGAAACACGATTTCTCCACTCAGGTAAATTTTGAGGGTATAAAACTTTTCAGGAAACAAGACCACCACTAGAGCTATACAATGAACCACGATGAAGCTCAGATCTGCATTACAAACATTTTTATGCGGAAAAATGCAAATGCTCATGATTTAGACTATCGAGCCACCTTAAGTGACCAGCTCTAGTTACGACCACCATTGTGAAACCCGTTTGAATTGTAAAAATACGTAAAAATACGAATAAAAAACTCTGTATTAATTTGCTGTATTGTCGAAATAGTGAATATGCTTGATTACAAAAATTTTCGTGACACCAGCTGTAGCGTTTTAAATTAAACACTAGTAGTGGTGGGTGATACCAGGTATTTCACCTTCGATACGATACGAAATAACTTTTTCATCGATACTACTGTTTCGATACCGATATTTAAAAACATAGTATATTGTAGTTATGAAGAATAATTTATTTGATAGTTAACAATTTCTGTATCTTTAATAACTGCAGTAACAAGCGCACACGTCAATAGGTATAATGTTAGTTAAGTTAGATAGTTGCAGCTTGATGATTGTAAAGTTGTAAAGGTTTTGCTGTGCAAGCTGTGTTAAGTTGTAAATACTCAGAAAAACTCTGAGCTTCAGACAGGACTCGAACTCGCAACCTTGCAACTGCCAAACATAACTAATAACATTTGACTGGACATTGACTGTCACAACACGACTTGTAGTCCAACAAGTATTTGAGAAAACGGCAATACTCGTCCCAGGTTTAAATACCGTATTTAACCTTGCTCTGCCATCTGAGTTCCAGTGGCTCAATGGTTAGAGCGTCTGGCTAGCATTCAGAAGGTTACAGGTTCGAGTCCTGTCTGGTGCTCATAGTTTTTCTGAGTATTTACAACTTAACACAGCTTGCACAGCAAAACCTTTACAACTTTAGGTATAATGTTGTTTAGAATTTTGTCCGGCTTTGCGTTCCTACTGGATATATTTTAAGGACCAACCTTTCGTTAGATACAGCTGCAAAATCCAAACATACTGAATGGTTCCCATTAAGTTTTTTATATAAAAGAGTTTTATATAAAAGTCACGGCCCGGGTGTCACAAATTCTCTAGCTACGCCACTGTTTATGCTAAAAGCTCTCGTTAGCGCCCAGCTAGCCTCTATTGCGGTCGAGGCTTACGAGAGCGCATTCTGGGTTTTTAGATTATAACCACTTTTTCGAATTCCAGAAGTGGTCGACGAGAGCACCAACTGTACTCCGATTATTCTTCAAAGTGTGAGGAGATTGTCCGCTATAGACCTCTTTCATAATGGCGGCCGGTCTAAATATTATTTTATATGCATGTAAATTAGCCTTTCTGCCCTCGTTACGAAAGAAAGATTCTTTGGAATTACAGACACGCGAACAAGGTCAGAAAGGCTAATTTAGATGAATATAAAAGAATATTTAATTTGGGTGCCATTATGAAAGAGGTCTATGTTCGATTACATCAATGTTTAGAAAAAAAGTAGTATATATCAACGTGTATAGACCTGGTGAAGGGGGCTTCTGTTGATACGTCACATCGCGTTGTCTTCGTTTCTGTGTCGTACACACGAATCTTGCCGTTACCAGTCCCCAACAAGAGCTTCAAATAGAAAAGGAAAACAATTCAACAATTAGCATTCTTGCAGTCGTTTGCAACACATTTTTCATCCGAAAGTTTCATAGGTTTGTTGTCAACTTATCATTTATATTCAACTTCTCATTTCATATTTGGAAAATTAGCAGTGAACGTCACAGGAATTTGCGACTGACTTCACTGCGATGTTCAGCCGACAAATTCATCGAACGAGCAACTGAAAGGTTTTTTGGCCAGTATTGTATTTAGTAACGCTCTTGGAGCGAACCATCTTCCAGCTATCAAGTGAAATTTGAAGTGAAATTGACGACAAAATTCGCAAGTTGGTTGCGAAGTTCGTTATGTAGTTCACGGTCAATATTCCAAATATGGAACGTAAATGGGGAGTTGACAAGAAACTTCAGATGAAAAGTATGTTGCAAGTTACTGTAAATAGCAAACAACCGCGGAAACTCCAAAAAGCGACGACATATTTAAATATTATGTAAAAGTAATAATAATTGTGCGTGATGATCGCTACTGAAGCTTCTCTTCATATATAGGAATTGACAGGAACCGAACCCGCAATCTTCTGATTGATCGTGAGATGCTCTAACCATTGACCTATATGATGACCATAGTCAATCGAGATATGGTCTGGAAACTCAGCTAAAGTCTTTGTTCTATCTTTTTGTGCACGGTACACGGTCACTGAACCTATTGTATTTTAGTATAATGAAGCAATCATCCAATAGAATCGTTTGGGTTTAATCGCTCAACCGTGTTGTTTAAATATTAATAAACCTAAAACAAAGGATGTGCACGGTGTAAGGTACGGTTCAACATCAAAACGTAGCTCATTATAGTCGCTTTGAAGTTTTCCGAGTTTCCAGACCATATCTCGATTGACTATGATCTAACCATTGACCTATATAGATAGATAGATAGAAAAACTTTATTTAAACACGTTGACCCTGTCAACCTAAGCTGATTTCCACGGGGGACGTGTGTAAAATATCTTTACATAACTATATAAAAGTAGGTTTAACGAGAACACAATCTAACTATTTACAATGAACTAAAAAAAAGGTAATTAAGCTATTTACAGGAAATCCTCTATATACATGCATGTACTTTATTGTACTTTTGTCTTTTCAAATGTCAATGCAGGACGTAGCGAAGGTTACGGTAAGTGCTGGTTCGTAATGTGACATACATACTACATGGATAGACAAGTGAGATGCTCTAACCATTAAGTTACATGGACTCAGATGGTAGAGCGAAAGTCAAGATAAGTGCTGGTTCGTAATGTGACATACATACTACATGGATAGACAAGTGAGATGCTCTAACTATTAAGTTACATGGACTCAGATGGTAGAGCGAAAGTCAAGATAAGTACTGGTTCGTAACCTAACATACGTACTACTTTTGACTCATGGTTCACTTTCACTATGTCTCAGTTTCACTATGCCTGGATTCTCTTAGTCCTAATGATCTTATATATGTCAGGATTATCTGAGTCTTATTATGAGTCTTGATCGCCTACAGTGATAATTGATCAGGTGGCATATAGACTTGCAGGTAACCAGATGGGCACATATTACATGTAGGGCTTTCATATGACGATACCAAATAATACTTACAACTTTGTCAGTTTTGCTGGCCCATTCAATACAGAGTGTAACTGATTTTGACATTACTGTAGCGACAGTCGTAGGTAGAGGATGGTGTTTCCATACCCTGGGGAAAGATCAATATAGATTGTGGGTCACTGGCAAGCAATACCTCGTTAAAACATTCAATGTTTGAGTGTTTGACATACTTAACTATTCCATCTGAGTCAACGCTTGCGACGAGTTTGCCACTGGCAGAGAAATCACATTGTATGATTGGCGATCGATGTTCTGTAAATGTTTCCTGAGGTAAAGGGATAATTAATAATTATACCATTGTCTCTCATTCCACCATTTTGTTTGCCATTACTAATAGGATATTTAACGATTATATACATTCTCTCTCGTCGTATACGAGCTCACTGTGATATACGACTAAGAGAATTGTTCAAAGTAAGTTAGTAATAATAACAATAATGATTTAATCACAGCATATCTACAGGTAAATCGGTAAATAAAGGATTTGTCGGCAAATGAAACCTTTCTGGGGTTTGCTAGATAAGGCTAATCCCAAAACAACTTAGATCCTAACCCTAACCTCCCACCTAATGAGTTTTCTAACCCTAATCCCCCGTCTTAAGTGTATCCCTAACCCTCCCCACCCCTCCCTTGATGTTATCCAGTTGATGTGACTGCTGACCAACAAGATTTGATGCTCATCCTCGATCATCGCCCGTATAAGCCCGTATAGCAAACCCCAACTTTTGTCGGCAAATCTTTGTTCGGCAAGACAGCAAAATAAGCAAATTACTGTTCGAAAATCGAAATCACGAGATATACAGCAGAGGAAGTGAAGTGTGATGTACGCCAGGCCTTTCTATATTATTCTTTTAGTTAAACCCCACTTTCATTGACCCCCTAGAAGCCAATATACCGATAGTTCCATCTTTCTTGTGAGTCGGAGTTTTTGGTAGTTTGGTCGTTCATGTCTGGGTTTATTATTTTTGAATGACCACGCCCATTTGTCGGCAAATTAATTCTCACACCCCCTACTCAATCCCCTTCGCGACGGCCCTGTCTACACATTAGCTCTACGTCTGTGATAATAACATTAAAAATAATAAATATAATAATACAAATACTTTGTTCAAAGTATTTAAAAAATTCTTTTAAAAAATTCTTTCCCTTGCTTTGTTCATTAAAATTAATTTTACTTGACGATTAAAACAATGTTCATCAGAGCACGATCGAATGCTTACTGGCAGGTTATTAAATAAACTCGCCGCAGAGTCCCGAAAGGTATTCCCAATTAAAGGTATAGTTAAGGCACTGGAGCGTAAACACCTTGATGGTCATGCTTTTCTAATGCTAGGTATTCGGGCCAAGATGAGTTGTGCATTACCTTATGGGCGCTTCTAAGTATGTTGAATTGAGATCTTTCTAAGGTAGAGAGCAAACCTAACTTCACCACATCCTTCTCGATGGAGTATCGATTGGTCACAAAACTGGCAGGCGATCCATATAGGCTCCTCCTTCTCGAGCTGGTACCCGAAGGAAGGGGTGGGCGGTATTCCTATCCCTGGAATTAACCACTTACCCCAGCTGGAGCTGGTGAAAGCCCGACCTTCAATTAGCACTGCTCATTGGATTATGGCAACACTAATTTTCAGTCTCTCGGGACCACGCATACCCTGGCACACCAGAGATGTTTTGTAATTTTTACAATTGCGATTTTCCCATAGTGGTAACCCATCCAATTAGTGTATCAGAGGTACGGTGTTTGACTTTTGCAAAGGTAAGCAGCATTCAGTGACCACTAATCTAACTGGTATTAGTAGAAACTTACTAATAGTCTCATGCTAATTTGCAATCTGATTGGTTGTGCTATACTCTCTATCTAATTAACAATTAGACAACGAGTCCGAGTTTTCTATGAGCGAATAGTCAACGAAGGGACTATTCGCTCATAGACAATGAGGACGAGTTGTCTAATTGTTTTAGTAGAAACAAATTAGTGGACTAATACAAATCATGCATTCTTAAAAAAATTATCCAAAAACTCATCTGAAACCTCCCCAAAACGAGAGTTTTCGGCCATTATTTTGAGCGCGTTTCGCCATCATGGTCTATCACGAATAGACAACGGTTGAGTAACCAATCAGAATGCAGCATTTGTGATGGACCATGGTCAGTTTCTACTAAGAGCATATAGTTATCTGCTCATAGACTATCAACCATAGAGAACCTTTCTTTAACGTAAAAAAGTCTTATCAAACATTGTTCCAAATTTTCAGATAGTTTCACCTTTTGTTTGTAGAAGTCTCACCATTCAAAATGTGTAGAGTGCTTGATGGCACATGATAAACAATCGCTCACAAAAAACGAGATTGTAATTACTGTGCTTCAAGTTTGGTATAGATATACTCCATAGGCATAAGCGAATTCATTTTCTTATTCGAAAATGTCAAACTGAACAATTTTCCATTACTTTCGGGCCAATGTTTTCATGATTTCATCACTCGTATATAAATTTTAGCGGACGCCATGTTTGGCCCTGTATCTCGTTTCTCGAAATAAATTTGAAGAAATAACGAACATAAGTTTGTTTTTACTAAAAAAATTAGATTATTCGTCAAAGCTGATAGCAGTTGACTGGCAAAACCTGCCCGTCATTTGGAATAAGCTTTATAGTTACTGTGCTAGATTTCAAAACTAACAATAAATCCAAAGGCGCTTCGTTTTTGAGATATGGTTTTAAAAATTTTAGTGGTTACCAAATTTTACTTGCTTCTTATACAGGTACATCTGCTATTGATAAAGTCAAAATGTGGAAAAAAAAGTAAAAATAGTTAATAATGTTGATAAACATACTTCACTGAGAGTGATAAAAGGCTTGGAGGAATTTTCTGGAAATAGAAAGTCAAGATTAGTTTCGAAACAAGGCGATTTGCACTTTTTAGGAGGATTGAGATCACGTGACTTGGTGTGGAACTATAACACTAGAAAACCGATACACCATGGTGTTTTAAAGGGGAACTTATGTGGTCAAAAAATAAATTCCTTTTAAATAAAAGGCCTTTAAGTATAATGTTTAGCGATGTTAATATTTTTCCGGTATCTGCACTTGTACTCGAGAAGTGGACGCCGCCATTTTGAGTTTGCTGACGGCTCAAAGTTCATTGTACAGCGGCGGTTTTCTTTTCAAATTGATGTCATTTAGTCTGCGTGCAGACGCCCGTTTTCCGAGGTGGGAAGGAAAATCGGGCATCTGCGCGCAGGCTAGACGTCATACTAATGATGTCCAAATTCAAAAGAAACCGCCACTGGACATTGAGTTGGGGTCGGCGTGTTAACGCCGCGTCTTTGGTACGATGTTTTTTAACCATGCAAATAACCACCACCCCAAAACAACGTAGATGCTAACCCTAACCCCCCGTCTTATGAGTTTTCTAACCCTAACCCCCCGCTTAATGAGTTTTCGAATCCCCGCCTTAAAGTGCCACTACGATGAAAATTCACCCCCGTCTTTTAGATTTTCTTTAGCATAGAATAGTATTTCAGGGTCGAAAGTGATCATCGATGTAAAAAAAACCTAAAAAATGGTATTTTGAAGTAAGTATTTTGAGCTCTGAAATCACTATTATTTAGGCCACCATTACTAAAAACGTGTTCCAAGTGAGCTCGCAATTTTAAAAGGTAATATTGTTTCTGACGTCAGATTCTCAATGCTACGCCTGAATTTCGGTCGAGGTTATTTGTTTTCTTGTTTTTTTCGAGAAGTAGATGAAATGTCCAGCCTTTCAGACGAATAATTTGAAAAACGACCTTGATTTACTTGAAGAATTAGCCACGTGGAGTCTTCGCGTTGAGAATCTGACGTCACTTCGTTACGCTGGTCAAGAACATGAACGATTAATGGCGGACATAACAACTCCAGTTTCGGAGTAAGAAAAATAATACTTGCCATCGTCGAATCGCAAAACGGTTTCGACCGAGTAATATTTAGCAGCTCTGCTTTATAAATACGTAAAAATATCGATAGGTAAAAATTTGATCGTAGTGGCACTTTAAGTATAATGTTTAGCGATGTTAATAGTTTTCCGGTTCGAGAAATGGACACCGCCATTTTGAGTTTGTTGACGGCTCAAAGTTCATTGTACAGCGGCGGTTTTCCGAGGTGGGAAAGAAAATCGGGCGTCTGCGCGCAGGCTAGACGTCATTGATTTGTTTGTCTTTTGTACTAATGATGTCCAAATTCATAAGAAACCTGGACATTGAGTTGGGGTCGGCGTGTTAACGTAAGCCGCGTCTTTGGGACGATGTTTTTAGTCTTAACCATGCAAATAACCACCACCCCAAAACAACGTAGATGCTAACCCTAACCCCCCGTCTTATGAGTTTTCTAACCCCCCGCCTAATGAGTTTTCGAACCCCCGCCTTAAGTGTCTTCGTAACCCACGGCTGTATTTTCTATGGTTATACTAAAAAACATCGACCAAAAGACGCGGACTGTACGTTAACTCTATATGATCTAACGCCGACCTTGAGTTGGAGCCGTCGAGCAAACTCTAAAATGGCGGCGTCCAGAAGCACAAAATAAGAGAAAGATGATGTTATTTCTCGAGCACAAGAGGAGCAGATGTCGTCAAATTGTCAACATTTCTTAACATAACACTTGAAGCTCCTTGATTTAAATATTATTTGTTGTTTACTACAGTTCCCCTTCAAGCAAAAATACGGAATTTTGTTTTTCAAAATGTTTGTATTACCTTAGTGAAAATGGCAATATCGTATATTCTTTCAAATAAGGGAGTTTATATTAGTTAACGATATCAGAATGAACTATATCATTAGTCCAATCTACATTCGTATTTCTAACTATAATTAGCATAAATTGACAGGTTTCTATCACAAATCCTCAATTTTCATTGGCTATCGCTGGAGTTACTATCCGCTGATAGAAACCTCTGGGGTAAACGTCGCGTGATTTCGAAAGAATATTTCCTTTTTTTCATGAAAAAATGTGCAATAAAAGTTATTTCTTGGGTTAGAAACTTGTAAATTTATACTAAAACCATTAGACAACTCGCCCTTGTTTTCATGAACGATAGTCAACTCGACTCTGCTGTGAGTGTGGCGTGGTTCAATTGAAAAAGGAAGACATTCACAAAAATTTAGTTTCAAACTTATATTATATTACAAAGCTATAAAGATGGCTAGATAAGTGACGTCACACGCGTATCGAAAATACATCCAAGATCATAGGTAGCCCAGACACAAATTTCGATATAATACATGGTTATATTATTATTTTTTTATAATTCATTTATTTACCGCATAAAAATGCATGCTGTTAGCCTGTAATTGTTCATATCTTCTTTCATAACATCAATATATTCTATATGACTTGTTTATAGATCATAAAGCTTAGCAGTGATTCAAAATATTCGTCAAATACACTGCTACTCTATATTACCCCCTGCGGTGTTCATCTCGCTTAACCATCAGATAAACATTGTTATATTACTATTTTTACCGTAAAATATACAGAAAAATCAAATTTACTGTTAATGTTAAATTTACCGTTAAATTTACTGTTAATAATCCAACGTGATTTAAAGCCGTCTAATCGTAAGTATATGTGTGAATTTTCCCTATTACATGGTAATATTAAGTATATAGAACGACGCAACAACATAATATTGTTCGATTCAATAGGCATATGACAACATATAATATTTGCCAGTTAGTCCTAACAGTAAATTTGATTTTCCTGAATATTTTACGGTAAAAATAGTAATATAACAATGTTTATCTGATGGTTAAGCGAGATGAACACCGCAGGGGGTAATATAGAGTAGCAGTGTATTTGACGAATATTTTGAATCACTGCTGAGCTTTATGATCTATAAACAAATCATATAGAATATATTGATGTTATGAAAGAAGATATGAACAATTACAGGCGAACAGTATGCATTTTTATGCAGTAAATAAATGAATTATAAAAAGATAATAATATAACTATGTATATATCTATTCATACTCAAAATTTGTGTCTGGGCTACCTATGGCAAGATGGCGGACAATGATTCAGGTTAGAATTGTTACGTACTTTGATCGAAAAGGTACTTAGGGGATTTTACATATTCGTAATCTTTGGGTTCTACCAAGAAGAAATGTAATATATCTTGTCATTCAAAAATTTCATCTTCATGCCTTTTTTCCTTGCTAAAGTTGATTTACTATTCACAGGAAATGACGTCAAAGCAGGAACACGCGATGTCATTGCACACTAATTCAACAGTGAAATACAAAGAAAGTTTGGCTCTGAACTTTAAACACACTTGTTTAGACAAAATTCGCTCAATTCCCAAACTTTCTTTGTATTTCACTGCTGAATCAATGTGCAATGTTTTTGCATGTCCCTGCTTTGGCGTCATTTCCTGTGAATAGTAAATCACTTCAGCAGGGGAAAAAGGAATGAAGGAATTCGCACGACAAGATATTTTACAATTCTTCTCAAGAGATTTCAAAGATCACAAATATGTAAAATCTACAAACCATGTAAAACTACAATAATGTTTTACTCACTGTTGTAATGATTTTCATCAATACTTATTGCCCTTCTTTGAAATGACCCACGAGGCGCTATTTTGGATGTAAGTGAAAAACTTCTTTTTTCTTTTAATTCCAATCCAAGTGAGTTGTCAAATTGGTCGTTGTTTCCTGACTCAGTACTTTTTAATAGCTCAGGATTGTCACTTGATTCCATATGTTCATTTTCGGGGTTTTTGCCATTATATTTTACATCTTTTTCTGTACTTTCAGTTTTTTCACTCGAATCGCCACGAGCTAGTTCATTGTTTGTTTTCATTGGAGGTATATCCTTTGAAGAAAGAAATATGCAATGAATAGGCGTACAATCTAGACAAGGCACGAACAATGTACTGTGACTCGCGGAGAGATGAGAGCTGTTCCTTAAGACTGACTTAAACACAGACACTACAATCGTTTTAGAAATATTGAAGCGTTTTGGAGATCATAAAACAAGCTTCATCGAGTGTTAAATACTCTAGTCAATCGACCGTGGTTTCATTCAAATACTAAAATTTATATTGCTTTCACTGCCGTCGCCGTCCTAGGTTGCCGTCGTAGATCTTAAGGTCCCTAATGTTGAACAATACTCGGTTGAAACAATGTTGAACAATATTGTTCGTTCAACAACATTGTTCAGAATGTTCATAAGGAAAAACCTGGTTTCCATGTCGTCCGGATCGTTTCAAAAAATTGAAACGATCAGGACGATCCGTACGATCTCGGGTTTGCATTTAATCGCCCCGATCGCCGGCGCGATTAAAAATGGCGGACGAAAGTCAACCAGCTAATCTGATGCTGTTGGCGTCCTGTATGCTCATTCTTGACGTTCTACGAAGGAGAAGAGAAAAGAGATACCGGCGAAAACATAGATTTTGGGTTAGGAAAATATATCAGAGGAGAGAGGAGTTAGGAGCTTATCACACCCTTGTAAAAGAGCTTCGTATTCACGACCGGGAATTTTACTTCACGCAAAGAGAATAAGAGATTAGCATATTCGTTCTGGTGTTTGCCCTCTGGTTGATGTGGGTTACCAGCCAATCTAAATTTGTGAATTCAGAGGGAAGAGGAACAGCATTTCTTCCACTGAGAACCAGATGGAATTGATTTCTTTCTGCGAAGAAACCGACCGTATACGCGGTCCGAATATTCTTGTATTTCTTCTCGGCTTCGGCTGCATCGATATTAAATGTTTCAGCAATTTTTTTACAGCAGTTGACGCGGACGAACTTATTCTTGTCATCTCGGCAAAACTTATTGTAAAGATACTCGTATTTCTGCACTTCTTCCATGAAAACTGAAGCCAATTAAACTCGTTTGTTGCCGCTAGCTTGCCGAATAATAACTACTGCATTCTGGGATAGATTTCGATCGTCCCGATCGCCCAGCACCCCAAGAGCGATTTCCATATGATCGCCAGTTGTATTTCTCGATCGTCCGGATAGAATTGCTGGCGATCCAAGCGATCGCACCGATCGTCTGGATCGCCTCAATCGCCCGGGAAGTGTCTCCATATAATCGTCTCGATCGTCCGAACGTTTTTGAAACGATCGGAACGATCATATGGAAACCAGGCTTAAGTTCTAAAAGAACTGGATATAATATGAAAAGAAATAAGAGAACTTCAATGTGTCGAAAAATACTTAAGAGTACTTACGTATTTTCATGGACATGAAGATACGTAAGTATACTCTTCCCAAACGCCTTGAAATGCTTGTATTTCGAAGAGTATAATAATGTCTCGAGGTTGCCTTTATGTCGGCTAAAACACAGCACCCAGAATGTTCAGTCAACATGCTGTTACCAACTTGTGTTATTTTTAGCTGTGATATAATGTAGATATCTCAACAATGCATGTATGTCAATATTTAAAAACGGCAGATGATTTAATATTATTTATTTTTAATATCATTATTTGTTACGTAAATTATTATTTGTTATACTGTGCAATGGTTCATGCAACTTGTCCAGAAACGGCATTGCAAAACAAGTTGTAAGAACCATTGCACATACCTTGCAACTGCGAAAATTGTTGCGACACAAGTTGCTGCAATCATTGTGGAAAGTAGAATCGAGTTCTAGAATCGAGTTACGCCTCCATCTGCACTACTTGTCTCGCAATTTTCCTCACAAATACAAAGATGGCGAAACTTTGCGAGTCAAGTTGCCTGAAACATTGCACAGCGATACAGCAAAGCCTGGTTATCAAAATCTATATTTTCACATGTGAAAATGCGATACCACCAATCAAAATCACGTGCAGACTCTTCACTTATGAAGTACAACCAATGAAAAACGAGAACAACTTAAGAGCCAATCAGGAAACATTCACGAAAAAGCGCACGAAAAATTTTCCAAGTGCTGAGTCAGCCGAATTTATTTGTAAAGAAAATGAAAAGATGTAAGCAAATTGCGTATCGTTTTGTATATTATCCTTTTAAACGGATTATATAAAAGGTATTAGGTTAAATCAATGAATATTCTTTGTGGAAGTTTGAGTTTTCTCCCATGAGCTTAGACTATTAAACCATTGCCCAAAAGCTAAAGTATTTTTCTGCATTTAGCAGAACTAGTCCTCTATAACCTTAATTGTTTTAAAGTAAAATTTACTTTGTATTTTCTATACGACGGTGAGGCTAGGGGTCAATTATTATATGCACATAAAAGAATACTAAATAGAGCTGCCTGATTTTTAATAAGGTCAGTACAGGTATGTATCGACTGTCTGTACTCCAAGCTCCCACATTCACTACAGCAGTGTGTATATAAACACACACACAAGCATTATATCAATCGAACCAGTAAATTATTGTAACCTTCACTTGTCAACCGAGTCTCGGTAGCTCAATGGTTAGAGCGTCTCACGGGCAATCAGAAGGTTACAAGTTCCGGGATTTATGAGGATTTTAGCTTGATATCCATGTATCTATAGTCTATATATTTACATCAAAGTCTTTGTTTTCATGAAGAACGTTGTTCATCTCTTCAAGTTGCTGTTGTTGAAGTACCACTTGCTCCTGAGTTTGTTTCTCCAGCAGCTGTTGTTGCAATACTTCTTGTCCAGACAGAGGTCTTGGTTCTTTTTCTGGTTGGTCTTTGCTCTTACTTCTAAACCTTCTCTGAATAAAGTTAGCTTCTTTTTCCTTTGTCTTTATGACTTTTGGTTTATCTACCCTGTCATGGCATAAAAAGAATAGTTGAGGTGAAAGACTCTCTAAGACTATGGTAATCCCTTGTTTTCATGTTATCAGCTTTGAAGCTGAAAGGTAAGCGTAACTGCGTAAGCTATATATTATTCCTGTGTTAGTGTGAATTAGATGCGTGCAGTTGATCGTCCAGGTTGTTGTAGTCTTGAGAACGACTATTGTTGGTGACTGACGTTTCGACGGCCTCAGCGGCGGTCATCTTGACGCAAGATGACCGCTGCTGAGGCCATCGAAACGTCAGTCACCAACAATAGTCTTTCTCAAGACTACAACAACCTGGATGATCAACTTCACGCATCCAATGATACACCTATAGGTTCAAACCATAGCAGTGAGACTTGGCCAAAGAAGGATGACGATATTAGAATACTTGAATTAACAGACTTGAAAATGATGATGTGTAATGCATATTTGAAAGAGAGGAAGTCATCAACTGAATTAAAAGGACAACTAATAGAGTATGAATTGGGCATGTTGAGAGAATGGACAGTAAAAATTGGGCTAAGAAGGTCATTGATTTAGAGATTACAGGTGGTGTAGCAGAAAGATTGGGAGATCAAGAAAAACATGGGCTAACGCAGTAAAAGGTAATTTGCGAAGTAAATGACTGAATGGAAATAACACAAGTTATATTTTGCATTTCACTTGATTAAACTGCATACGCCCTACAGTAAGGACCCACGGTGAAGAAAAACCCAAAGTGTTGGAATATACACACTTCAAGGTAAATCCGGGACCAGTTGCAAAAAATGCAACACCCAGGACTTCCGAACGGAAATGAACCCGCGACCCTACAATGCCATAATCATGGAATAATTAATTGGGACACTTCCCGAGGGAGCGCGAAAAAACAATCCGTCCCTGCTCCAAACCACCATCACAGGTCTTCCTCTACCCCCATAAGTCTACCATCTACCTTCCCCCCACCATGCAATGTTGGTCCCTGAGGGTAGGCCTTACCCGCACCTCATACCATGTTTGTGAACCAACATTGTATGGGGGGAGGAGGTTAACTTAACAGTGCAAAATACATCTTTGCTTAGAAGTGACATTGTTACAAGTAGTTTTAATGTAATTATTCCATGATTGTCTGAAAATGTACGTGACGCGTTTTTCGTTATTTTTATTATTTAAATTCTAAAACTTTCCTTAGAACGTTCTCGAAAATCTTTAAAAATATCACTGCAGCCGCGCAGTAAATCGTTTTTTTTTCATTGAGTTTTCTGTAACCCTAACTTTTTTTCTAACCCTCATTTTCATATTTTCCCATTTCCCCCTGTTTTTCGGTATGAAGGATTCATTTTTCTGACTATTATATTAACAACAAATACTTTTGTCATGCCACTATATCTATATATCGAATAACAAAACATGAAAACGAGGGAGCTTCCTTTTCATTTAAAACTCTCAAAACTTGGTGGAATTGGTATAACTCGTCAAGGTGTGTAGTCTAAGTATTTAAAAGTTCGAAAATATTAATGTTTTTCTATTTAGTGAATGTTTATTTGAGATAATATATATTGTTCATAAATAATTCGTGAAATTTTAAAATATTTTCGCTTTTATTAACATATCAGTTAAATATTAATTCCAACCGGGAAAAAACATCAAAAAAACATTCTTTGTATGTCTATTCTCATATAAACAATATTTGTTTACAATTTATGGGATTTTTAAAAGTTAAAATTGAAAAATATAATTTTCTTATTTCCCATGTCTTCTAGCTTCATCCGCCATCTTGATCCGCCATCTTGGAAAAAACACAATATTTTTTTTTTTATGGATACTTTCCTCCTTTTCCTTTTCCTTCTCCAGACCATCTCTGGGAACATACCCAAGACTACTGCCTCAACGCTCTAGATATAGATTTATATTAATCTTAACATTGCTGAAGATATTTCTTCAGCATTGTATAGATTATTAGCAGGAGTAAATCATCGAAAATACCCTAGAGAAAACAACTTAAACAGTGTAGTCCTATCGTATCATCCCAATATGATCGAAACACTAAATTGAGATTCCCTAAACGTTGACATTTGCGAAGAATTGACACGGCAAGGACATATGGTACTTCCGGCGGGAGACGCGTGCTAACATCTGATAAAAGGTACCGGTATGTCCAAAGGGGTACCGGTATGTCCAAAGGGGTACCAGTTTCTTCTGAGTTGCTTGAGAGCAACATCAACCCAGTATGTAAGACCAACTCATTTTGGAATGAAACGATATATAATGGATTTCCCTTATCTCCCTCTTGAGTAAGTATATAATTCAATTTATTCCGCATTTTCTTTATTTTCAGTATTTTTTCTTTTCCCGCCTTTTCCCTGCGCTTTTTACCGCCTTTTCTCTTTTTCCCAGCACACTTTTTCTTTTTTTACTGCCTTTTTTTCGCGCTTTTCTTTCTAAATTTCTCGCTAAATTTCTTTCCTCACGCTTAATTCCCCCCCTTTTTTCCGTCTTTATTTTCACTAATTTTTAAAACATTTTAAACCAGATGTGATGCTACAAATGAACATTATCCAATGAATAGATGGGATATTTCGTTAACAAAAGACATCCCAAATATATTCTGCATCAGGGTTGAAGACGTAGTACGTACATCATCTCCCCCAAGGATCCAGAGTCGATAAATTTGCAATGTTCACGCCATTGGACACCCGACCAAACCCGGTGAGAAACCATGGTGGTTTGTTTACTTTGAAACTGAACGAACAGGAAGAAAACCATGTAACACAACTCAAAGTTTACAATTATATCATATGTCACTTGCTGCGTGCTACAAATATGGTGAAATTCCCTCCTCCAATAAACATTAGAAACGCCGCCAGGTGTCAATTAGATCAGGTAAAATCGATCACAGAAGATATGCTTGACAACAGGAAACTTGTTGGAGGGGTCAGAATGGAGGCACAAGTGAACGCCACTACCTAGCCTGCGTAGCTCGGCGCTTGGAAGAGGGGAGGGCGGAGCCACCACTTTGCAAAATACAATGGGGGTAATAGAAAGAGAACGACCGCACAACGTAAAAAACTATATGAGTCCAGCTATTCTAAGAATAGTACACATGCTAACAGAAGCTTACTTGGAAAAGGTAGTGCAACTACTAGAAAAGGCGACCAGAATATTTAGAGGAAAAGAATCACACACCAATGGACCAGTCTGATATCTCACGAGAGAGGAGAAAAACATGATTGGAAATCTGAAATTACAAATGGTGAGTAAATGTACTCTTTTTTCATTTCCTTTTTTTTCAAAGTCTCATTTCCCACTTTATTTTCTTTCAGACTATCTCACGATGGTTTAAAAACTGATCCAATAAATCCCATGGCATGGTGGCGAGAAAGAATACCACTGAAAAAAAACATTTCGGTATTTCCCCCAACCAAGACTTAGAGCATTCAATATTGCATTGCAGAAATCTTGATAATGGGATGTTGTTTCTCTGTAGTAAAGTCAGCGCACACTCCATCCATTGCCCGTCGCAATCGCTAGCACACTCACCAGAGTACGCTTCATTCAAAAGTTGTTGCAAGTAGTCCCAATGTAATTATTCCATGATTGCAGCACAGCACCCAACTACAAGCTATGGAGGCCACCACCATGAGCCCAGCCAAAAGTTCTGTATATAATATAGGTAATGGTGGTATTGGTATAATGCTGGGAAAAGAATTGGACACACTAATCCGACTGCAAGGCCTTGTTGCATTTTTCACAATTGGTCCTGGTTTGGTATTGAAATTCCAACACTCAGGGTTTTCCTTCACCATGGGTGAATAATTTCCTTCACCGTGGGTGAATTATATATTGGCTCTCGAATGTAAGAGCTGGAGTACATTACCGGTATGTAAGGACTCAGCTACTGTACTTTCAAAGAAAATGGCCACCAAAAAGATGATGATGAGCTTTATATGGTACCGTGACAGAAAATCACAACTTACAAAAAAGAATCTACAGCTAAAATAATTTATCAAGTATAATTATATTGATTAGTTGATGATACCTTGGTTGAGATGCAAAATCCTTTGTAAGAGACTTCCTGTCTAATTTATCACCTTGAAGAATACTAATCTCTTGCTGTAATGTTAGAATTTGTCGATTAAAATGGCTATTTTCCTGCCTCAGATTTTCACTATTTAATCTCTCAGCATCAAATTTCAACAGACGAGGTAAGGCTTAAACAAATGTCAAGGAAAGTGATATACGGTAGAGATATGAAGTTGATCATCCAGGTTGTTGTATACTTGAGAAAGACCGTTGTTGGTGATTGGCATTTCAAAGGCCTCAGTGGTGGTTATCTTCAGAATCAAGTAATGAGTGTTTGTTAGCTGGTTTGCCTATTATATATGTCTTGTTCATTACCTACGTCATAACTTGTTTGTTTGTGACATAATTACAATCATGGGTGTTGTGTCATACATTAACCATGGCTACATTGTTTGTTGGTGTGTGTGTGTGTGAAGAGGTCTTTTGTAAGGTGCTTGTAATATATTGTGGACTTTATTTCTGGAAGCAGCTAGTTCCAGCAAAATATCTAAATCCATATAACCCCTGCCTAACCCTTGTGTTCTTATAATTATCTACAGGGTTAAAAAGGATACGCATGCTTTGAAATATGGCATTTAAAAAATTGTGCAATGATAAAGGAAATGTCTCCTGCCATAGTTGTGAGAAGTACATTTCCAAACTAGGATTCTGCTCTGGATTCTTGAGAAATGGCAAAGCTAAACAAACAAATAAATTTTCATCATGAAAAATCCTCACCAGCTACTGTACATATACTCTCTCCTCCGTGGGCAAAATGGGGAAGCGCGCGGGCAGTGGATCGAGGAAAATCGGAGGCGCGCGGTGGACGATGTATTTTCTTTCTCTCTTCCCGTCATTCCCTGCACGCCTCCCGCTAACGCGCGCCTTTTCTAGTAATAATATATATATTATAAGCCTCTTAAGGTACATATAATATGTACTATGTACAGACGTTGAACTCCTATTAACGGCACTCCACACCTATTAAGTAGAAACCCTTTTAATTGTGGACACCTATCTGTTGTCCTGCCATTTAATTAGTGAAACACCTCTTAAGCGGACACCTCTTCAAGTGGAAGCGGAGTGGACACCTATCTTAAGTTCCCAGCTGTTGTGGTCTAGTGGTTACCACACATGTCTCACACAGGTTCAAATCCTAGGTTGGACCACCACTCAGGGTCTTAAAAATAATTGAGCAGAAAGTGCTGCCTTTGCAACAACACCAGCAAATGGTAAGACTTTCACGCCCTCTCGGAAAAACGACCTTAAATTGAAGGCCCTCGGAAATCCCTATCTGTTGGGTTTTCCATAAACCTAAGAGTGATAAACTCAATACTTGAGCACTTAAAACATGCATGAGCCTCTGGCTAGGATAAATAGGGCAACCTTATCCTGCATGATCAAGTTACTCTAAATAAACCATACTTGTACTCAATGGCTCAATATAGAAATTTTATCAAACCTGCATGCATGCAGGAGTATGCAGGAGTAGTCTTGTAAGCTATCAACAAACTTGCACGACCATTTGTGTATACAAGAAGTCTAGCCAATCAAGACCACCAAAATGATGCATGTGAAAACTAAATTGCTGATGCCATCAAAACTTACCAGTTCTCAATAAAAAATTAAAAACACCAAAAATAAATTTTTTTTTGTAATGCCAAAAAAATTTTATCAAAGAAAACGATGTTTCTAAAAATAAATGACATTACAGATATTTTATAATCTGCCTATTGATTGTTTGTGCTTGAAGGAAAAACATAAAATAATGAAAAAAATGGGAACCACCATGCTTATTTTCCAAATATGTGAAGTGATAAGCCATTTTGAAGGGAATTTGTTACATGTGTGTTGCCTTAGCAACAGACCCAATGTTACTGAAATTAACAGAATTTTTAAATATTTTTAAGTAAAAATATTAATACAACCCAGTGTCTTCCAAATGAAGATTAAACATAAAATCTAAAAGTATATACAGTATCAAACTGCCATACACCTAAATTAAAAAAAACCCTGTTTCAAACCAGGTGAGGTCTCAAGGTGTCTGCTTAACAGGGGTTGAACTACTACTGTGTATGCATACTAAATAGTCATTACCAAACCATTCCTTCCACTCAGCTTGATGCTGTATCTCTGGGGCCATTCTCTCAAAGAACTCCATCACTTTTTCAGGTTTCATTGTTTGCACGGCTTTAACCAAATAAAACCGATACAAACATACTTCAAGTTTCTGGGCATTCAGACAATGTGCAATGTCCAAACGCGAAAAGAACCGCCTTCTTAAATAGCTCCAGTAATCTCGGATTCCTTGCAGATCGTAAAGGTTTACAAAACTTATCAGCTGCTCAACAATTTTGTTCACCTGAAAATTGAGAAACAAGAGCCAACATCAAGTGTAGTATTGGGACATCTAACAAGGCAAGGTATTACTACCTTTATTGCTCCCAAGTTATGGAATGTATGTGCTTCCACGCGATCTTAAACAGATTGATCTATTCACATTTTTCATCTTTTTATGTTAGCTTATAATTATTGAATGTTTATATTTTGTATTTATATAGTTAGTATTTTATTATGTTTAGAATTTTAAAGCCTATAATTAATTTAGTATATAACTTTGTAATGCGCAATTGATCATTTTCATGTAAATTTGCACAATATCAAGTAGCATATTATGATTTATACAAATAACCTGTTTACTATGCAAATTCTCATTGGTCGTTAGCCATGAACTATTAGAGGACAGACTAATAATGCTAATTTGTCTTTTACCTCAGAAATCTCCAAGAGCTTCAATAAACATTTTGAATGGTTGTCTTCGATTTTTATTGCATATATAAACAAATAGATTCTATGTTGCCGTTGTCTGTTCAGTTATAGATGCACAGAAGATGTCAGAACGTGGTAAGAACATCAGTGACTATTGTCTTGTGGACCACTTTTTTGTTCTTACCACGTTGTGATGTCATCTGTGCATCTATAACTGAACAGACAATGGCAAAATGGAATCTATTTGTTAATTAATAGAGGCGGCCTATATATAGCAGGGGTTGCACCACCTGCCAACTCTCATGGTTTCTCACTGTGATACTCACAGTTTGAAGTATTGTTTGACCTTTGCAAAAAATTTAAAACTCATAAACAATTTAAACAGCATAATTATATTTGTTGCCAGTGAATAAAAAACATATAAACTGTATATATGCAGGCCATATCTTCTATTGTTTGAAGAAAACTGATGAGCACAAACTGTGTTATTACAACCAGTTACAACATTACAACTTTGTCAGTATTATTTGGATTGAGAACATCTTTTGTATTAAATCACCAGGTTTTTGGCTGTTCATTTTGAAAACCTCCATCATTGTCTGCAAATAATTTATTACCAGCTGAACGCTCTAACCACACCAGACCTACACTTTGATCACTACTCAGTTTAAGAAAAGTAAGCTTACAACACTGTTTTAATACCATCAGGTGAGCATATATTTCGGAGACAGTCTAGAAAGACTTCATTATGATCCTACTATAAACATACAAAATTAAAAACAATTCCACTGACTCACTCGAAAACTTTTGTCTTTGTCAACTTTGAGCTCCGCATCAAAGCATTTCAATGTGGCTGTAAAACCACGAAACAGTAAGTATTCCTTCAAGATCTCATCGATAAATTGTACTGCTGCAGCCATATTTCAAGTTTTTTATCGAAGTTTACGTAATTGCCTTATTGCCATTTCATTTGTATGATTATTCCAAAACCCGGAAACAATTCTAATATTTTGAAAACCATCACAGCCTAGCACCCAGACCCAAGGGATAAATCCCCAATATAGCTCCCAGTTTTCCTCCATCACTTGAAAGTGAGGCTGCTACGAATTTGATTTTTTATCCTTTCTTCTTTTCGAAAATCCCCAGTTTAAATTCTTTCTTGTGGTAAATCCGGGAAGTTTGTTCCTGGTTACGATACACCTGGTTTCATAAAGGTTTTGAAGGTAAGCTGACGCAGGATAGATAAGGCAGGTCGGTCTAAAAACGAAGTCGTAGTCGTAGTTGTAGTCAAGGCCTTTCCGGCTGCTTATCGGGGCGCCAAATGTGACAAAAAGTATTTTTGTGATAAATATTTCCGTAATATATATGTAATATATATATATATATATATATAGCAAAGTGAAAAGGTGGTAAACTGCCAAGAATTTAGTGACGAGATACTGACGTTTCGAGCGGAGCCCTTCATCAGAGTAAGACTCTTGAAAGATAGATTTCTCCCTTATATAGATATTCCTTTATTTCAGGGTTTAATAGGACTAGAGTTTTATTTGGGTTTATATGGTAGGGTTTTTGTTCTTGTAAAGCCTCTGAATTCTGAGAAAATAACCTGTGTCCATTGTGTGTCAGGTATCACGGTCTCAGTTATCCCCTGGTCTGAGATTTCCCCTTAATAATAAGTCTTTACAACGTCAGGAACGGCTAGCTCATTCTTCTGCCATCCGTCACACATGCACAATTAGACTAAGGCAGGGTTCGAATTAAATATTTAAAAGTGAATAGCAAATTTACGTCCTAGTTTTTGGTGCAATGTAATATTTGTATGGCATTATAAAGCGTTTCATTTGAACCTGACACCCCAATTGCAAAACAGTTGCTTAAAATAAAATTTGTAACCGGATGTCACGTCCGAATTTGTATTACAGTAAATACATGTAACTTACTCACGCGAAAACAAACAAATAATATGCTTTATTAACTACAGACATTTGTCTTCATATTAAGAATTGAGTCAAGAGATGCACAGAGCAACCACAAAGTTCTCGCATGCGATTTCTTTTATTACGTGCTGGTTTCTTTTATTACTGTAAGTGCTGATTTCTTTTATTACGTGTGGTTTGTGTAGAATTTATTAAACAGAATTTGAGAAAGATGCAACTATATTTACATCAATATTTACAAATGCGTAAACAAGTACACGCTACAATTAAGTTAGTTATATAAGCACTGCTACGAGTCTTCTTCGTCACTTGTTTCCAGGTCAAACAGGACCAACTCGGCCAGGTCTGTTGAGCTTTGAGATGATGAAGCATTTCAGTCTGATGCTTTTCTTCTCTTTTTGGGGTAGTTATGGCGTTATGCTGTCCGGTCTTCAGTCTTCTTACTTTATCACCAATGAATATGAATATGAATAGCGATTTTTTGTTTGACTGAACAGCGAATTCTTAAAAGTGAATAGCGATTCGCTATTCCCCTAATTCGAACCTTGGACTAAGGGAAAATCTCAGAGCGAGGGATAAACTGAGACCGTGACACCGGTGTGGGCCTGGGTCTGAGATCTTTTATGCGCACTGACCGTTTGGCTCATTTGCATAGAAGAATTTTGCATTGAAGAAGAATTACAAGAACAGGCTTGAACAACTTCAGCTTCTTCCTCTGTACATGCGTAGGGAAATCACAGATCTTGTCTTCCTTTTTAAAATGATTCATGGCTTAGTAGACATGCCACGTGGTTTAATTTCTTGGAGAAGTACGGGTCGTTGTCTGCGTAATATTGATGACTTGACTCTTATAGTACCTTATGCCCGTACAGATGTCTTTAAGTGTTCTTATTTCGTTCGTGTCACTAGGCTCTGGAACTCTCTCCCATACTCTATACGTGGCATTAACACCTTGTCGTTTTTTAAGAGGCTACTTTCTCAGCATTATTTCAAACTTTTTCCTGTTGCTTTTAATCCATAGTTTTTGCTGTTTTCGTATAATTTCGTTATGTCTTACTCTTTGATTTCATATTAATGTTATATGTTATTTGTATTTGTAAAGGGTGACCAATCCTGAGGGAATCTTGAATTCTGTTTTTGGTTAACCCTAATACATTCAATTTTTAGTTATAATACTGTAATTGATATGTATTATAAATTCTAATAAATAAATAAATAAATTTGCATTGAAGAAGATATCATATGTTGGTAGAATTATCCAGGAAAGTTTTCTCAGATAATTTTGTTCATTTATATTGATAAACTTGTTTTTAATTAAGTCTACAAGTTCTCAACTTCTACAGTATGTTCACAATATTCTACAACCAGGTTTGACTTTGTGATGTTTATAAAAGTTTTTTACTTTGTTACAAATACAATATTATATTGTTCTGCACAGGGTTCAAAGTTTTAGTATCCATCCTGGGACTCCAGTATCCCACTTCTGGATACTAGTTACCATGATTTTCAGTATCCCACCCACTATCTGTCTGTGTGACTGTACAGTGTACATAATATCTAGCCCGGTCACCATCTAAGCTTATTGCAATACCAAATATGATGTTTAATACAATATTAAATATTACTGTAACTTGCACACCAGTGACAAGTCGTCATCACAACTGGATAGTGGAAAACATTAAATAATCATACAAAGTACAGTTTTATAATATTTAACACTAAAATCCATCAAATTCATTTTCAGAGTCAGACTCTGAATTAAGTCAGACATGAATTAAATAAACTAAAAGCATTGATCAACATTAACATTGTTCAAATTATTATTTCTAACTTGCTGAACATTTTCGATGACGTTTTTCAAGTTTGTACATGTATTTACATTTCGATCAGTTTGGTGTTCATGTACCTGTACCTGTACCACTTCCATCAGTGAAGCTATCACACGATTTGTTTACTGATATACAGTAGGCAACAACCTCATACTGTACCCAGTGCTCGGTCTTCCCTCAATTTGTGCTAACAAAGCTATCGGGAGACCACCAGAGGCATTTACCACTATACCGATTTTTGAAATTTTGTGGTATCCCGTCGGGATACAAGAAAAACAGAAGTTAGTACCCAAAACGAAATTTTGGTATCCCGTGGATATCGGGATACCGCAAATTTCAGACCCTGTGAGATATCAGCTATTTTTATTTCAGTCAATGATTTTGATGCAGCTCTGTAGTTCTCATTCCTTTCTATAATATCAGAATTTGGCAAAAGGTTTAAGCTAGATAACTTTGGTTTAGTGATTTGAGCCAAGATTAAATGCCATGCCAATGTTTCAACAACATAGGATTTCAGGTTCAAGTACAAGGTCCGAATTAGCGCTTAAGCGATTTTGAATATTTCGAAAATCTGCGAAGTGATTTTTCTGAGAATTGCGAAGCTGATTTTAAATAACCAAGTTCACCGTGAACGCGACACAAGTGATGTAAACATCAATTATAAGACTTAATCACTACGCTACGTTGTAAGACGTTACACTACGTTGTAAGACGTCACACTAAGTTGTAAGACGTTACTTTACGCGTGGAAAGACGTTACGCTACGTTTTAAGACGTTACGCTACGTTTTAAGGCGTTACGCTACGTTTTAAGCCGTTACGCTACATTATAAGACATTACGCTAAGTTGTAAGGCGCTATGCAACGTTGTACGACGCTACGTAAAGTTGTAAGACGTTACGCTACGTGGAAAGACGTTATTGTATGTTAGAAGGCGTTAAGCTATGCTGTATGACGTTATGCTACGTTATTGTAAAACGTTACGCAACGTTGTAAGATGCTACGCAACGTTGGGAGATGTTACGCTACGTTGTGACATTAAAGAAAAATGCGAAGCTGTTTTGGAGCGCTAATTCGGATCCTGAAGTAATTTATGGAAAATTATCTACAAACTGAAAATGTCATGAATCAATCATTTCAAGGCAAAAGGTTTGCTTGAACGAGGTAGGTAATCTTCAAGTTAAGCCCCTCGATTTAAGCCCTTTGAGTTAAGCCCTTTTCGAGTTAAGCCCCCAACACACCCATTTTCTCATAGAAATTGTTTTTCATTTGTCATAACAAGGTGATAGAATGCTGCATGCCATTATGTCAGTCTGTCCGATACAACATGATAAAATCCTGTACTGCTGTAGACTTTATTTAATTTGTTATACTAATTACCAAAAATGTCTACAAAAGAGCTTTTCCCCCACAAAAATTTACCATAAACAATCAATACATTTACAGCTAATATTCCAGGAGATGACTAAAAGAGATGACTCAAAAGGACCTTTCCGTTTTTGTCTGGTTTTTATTTTTTGTTAGGTTAAGGTTAGCTAGTGGTTAGGGTTTAATTGAGATTAGGGTTAGTTAAGCCCGTTTTCCACTTCACCATTTCGCTCACCGCCAGCGAAATTTTACCGCAATGACATAATTTTTTCTCAGTTGTCAACCAATGAAAACGTGAAAAAATGATGTCATCGGCATGGTTCTCTAGCGGTGAGTGAAATTGTGCAGTGGAAAACGGGCTGTATGTAGGATTAGTACGGTAGTTCTAGAAAATGTGACACCAATATTCCAAGAGATTATGGAGCAAGCACCACGCAACTATAAAGAATGGAGTTTGTGATTGGCCCTTACGGTCGTTATCGCAATCAGTAAAATAGAGCCTACCGCTATAATCAACACAACACCAATTTAGGGTTAAGACCCTAAGCCCACTAGCTAACCACTGCAGAAGCTCATTGACCAATCAGAACAATCAGAAGACGGAATGTTAAAGCTGCGTGTCACCTGAGATTTTGATTGAGACTTTTTTATTTTAATATTCATTCATACATTTTTTCAAGTAGTGAGTAGTTTTTAACTACTTTTTCAAAACAATAGCTGCAGCTGTAGCGAACTAATCAATAAATTCTGCTCATATTTGGGAAGTTAAGATAGGTGTCTGCTTGACTTCATGCTTATACCTGAGGAATTCAACCATGTACTTTGCTGGACCATGATATTTAAAATTATTAAAGCAAGTTTATTGTTTGGTAACAATGAGTTTCTGTTTCTTTCTAGTTGAAGCTTCTTCGAGATGGCATTAAAAATATTTGATTTGGATGGACCTGATCGACATAAACCAATAAACTGATGCGTCGTGGCGATTAATGCCATTCATTAGATGTGAACAACTCACAATGTAGGAACTCTCAATTGAGTTACATTGCACTACAATCCAAAACATGTTTATGGTACAGGGAATCAACAAGCCTTGGCTATGGCACAGCCATGCAATACTATAATCAACCTCTCACCGGCCAAGGAGTCAATATTTCCAAATAAACTATGTAATTCAAAAATTATACCCGCAGGGGAACCCCAGTTGGTGGTTTAAGGGCTTGACGACCCCTCGGACCCGAGTTATTTTGAGGTAAAAACCTCAAACCTTATACACTGACTTGGACAAAGAAGCAAACAACTAAAAAACATAATATGAATTTTTTTTCATATTAACTATTGTTTGAATGCCATGGGTTTACATGTATCAGTATACACTTAATGTCTATCCCGAGGGAAACTGTTAGTTTTGTTTTCCAAAATTTTTCAATGTTTTATGGATTTGGATTGTGAACCCAACAGTGTGCATGCAATTGGACTTGGACTCAGTCTCAACCAAGTGTGAATGCGATCGGACTGGCTTTGGGCTGGACATTTCCATGGTGAGGTAGTCATCTGCAGTATGAGTGGTCAATGGTGTATGCAACTAAAAAAACAAAAAACTGTTTTTGTTTGACTGAAAAATAGTTTCTCTAGTTTAGTCAACTTCTTTGTCTCCTCAAATTGAAATTATAAAAGAAAACAAAAAACAACTCAAACCATATTTGCTTTGTTTATTTTGTTGAATATACTGCTGAGCCATCACATTTTTGGCTGAAGTCTAAAGTAAATGGTTAGTCCAATGTCAGTCTCAGTCCTAACTGTCCAAATCCAGGCCAGGTCTGCCAGTGTGAATGCACTGATAGACTCGAGGGAAAACAAAACTAACTGTTTCCTGACAGACCAGACATTAAGAGCTTTGTTAAAATATAACCAGAGGGAAATAAACAAGTTCATCACACAATAATTTTACTTTGTTCAGGTGCTGTTGTAACTTGAGCAGGCAATAATTGTTTACTTATTGTCCGCACTGATACATTTGCTTTTAATGCCAGTCAGAATTATACCAAGGAAAACCTAGTTATATAACACTTCCAATGACATTTTTTGGCAACTTAGTTAACACAGAGCTGAATTTACAGCAATAAGGTATTAATACTGTAAATGCATGGCATTCAATATCTCTCAGTTAAACAGAAAATATGCACAACTATAAATTATTATAGTTTGCCATAGCAACCACAACATCTACCACAATAACACAACAACATATTGACAGAAAGTACATATATAGATATATATAATAATTTTGACAATTTCAGGACCATTTAAAGTATTGGTGCCTTATAATTGTCAACAAATTGAACTTTGACAAACTAACTACTTGTTACCATTCAAATCCTGATACAATGCTAGTCAGCTACAAGCTCACAGGTAAACCACATGAGATAAGGTTAATCTAAATGATATGCAATACAGTGTATATCTGAAACTATTGTATCAACAAAAGGAAAGTCAACATGAATAAATAGGAAAGGAAATTTATATATTGGGAAATATACAAAATATCCACAGTATTAAGTCAATAAGTATCAGCTTGAAATGTGTGCTAGTTGGCTACAATGGGATTTGAATTGTAATGGTAGTGACAACAAAAGGAGAAGAGTTGGGGAGCAAATGGAGGAACTTGTGGACTCACTGAAGGAAATTTCACTACTGGGCTTCGATGGAAGAACTGGGCTTTGATGGAAGAACTAAGGAGTATTCCTCTTTGAATGCCATTACTGAATACATCTAGAAGCTGCTGTATGGAGGCATAGGTGCTCTGCATTCAATCAACAACATACCTGTAGTTAATAAGACAAGTGTAGCTGTTGCAGTCCATTGAGCCCCTTGGACACAGTGGCTATCAAAAACTTCAGTTTGTTGGACAACAATGATACTTCAAGAGACAACTACAAAGTACAAACAACAATTCGATGATGATGACAACGATGATGATGATGATGAACAAAGATATCACTATAAGGTGATGAAATGTCAACAAGACCAAACACACATCCAGTGTGTGACAACAAACGCTTTAACTTAAATACAACTGTAAAAGAGAGTTAAAGAGAGAGAGAGTTAAAGAGAGAGAAATTACATTGTTTTTCTAACAGACTTGTAATTTACTTTTAATTCAATTTCATTTTATGGACTTGATTGGTAAATACATGGTCTTGGCCACTCTGATGAGCCAATATTGGATAGTATTGCTTGGTTATTGTAGCATTTTGGACCCCTTTACAGAGTGTTCATTATTTATGGTTTTTTTTGGGGGGTCAGTTAAATCATAGGGGGGGGGGGGCAAAAGCGTTTGAGGTGCTACTGTAGGGGGTCATGAAAGTTTTGCCTTGTTGTGTAGATAGTATATTCTATCATCAAAAACATAGATGTCATCCACCTGGGCATGCAAACCCTCTATTAAAAATATGAAATGGATTTCACATTTTTTTAATTCTGATAAAAACATAAAAATATAAACAAATGTTAATTATTGTAATGCACTGGCATCAAAAAAATCTATCTATCTATCTATTGATATATTATATGAGGGGGGCATTAGAGTTTCACCTGTGCCTAAGGGGGGTCATATATACCGGTACCAACAATAGAGACAGGCAAATCACCGACCCCCCAATCAATAAATAATGAACACTCCCTTATGTCCCAGGTGAATGGGTGATCAGCATTTAACTTCTAATAATTCTAATGGGTAATCAAGTACAGAAGTAATTAATGAGAATAAAGGAAATGATCATCAAAGATAAACTGACATGTTTTTAAAACAATATTCTCCCAACTAGCACTATGAGAATTATTTGAAGGCTATTAAGGAGAATTTGTATGCTGATACTGAAAATACACAGTATATCTACTATTTACAGTCATCTCGTTCCCAGAGCCTTTGACTGTAAGGGGTGCGCCCAACACAGGCGAGGGTTAGGGTTGGTGTTGTGTTTGGGTTCTAAATCATAGAATCCTACTCTAATGTTTACTGTTGTGGAATAATACCCCCATTTATATTGGTAATATCTAAGAGCATTTTTGACAATAGCGCTCCGTCGAGATGACGTCAGTACCGATGTTTGTCCGCTTTTACCCATAATTCTTGCGGCCATAACAAAAGAAATAGCTCATTTGCAATCATTTGTGAGTCAAATTTGGTTTGTTTGTCCGCTTTTTGAGCTATTAATAGCAGCTAGACTCTACGCTATTTAGCCACATGTGACGTATCCCATTTCATTTTTCCGAGTTTTGATTGGCTCCGAAGCAGAGCCTTCGCTTGCCGCAAATTCCCGTCGCGAAAAGGATTGTGGGCAAGAAAGGCGAAGCTATATTTTCAAGGAAAGCGTGATTGGTTTTCGTTTTTTGTGTTTTAAGCTTGTTGTTCACAAAAGATACCTATGGTTTTGTTAATAGTCATTAAGGTAAGACACTTGTAGCATGGTGACCTTAAATTTTTGCAAATTACCTGAAAAAGACCGTAAACTTGTTTGAGAATTAGGTCGCCATTTTGGAAATACAAGAAACTGAAAAACACTGACACTTTGTTCTTTTATTACTAAGACGTTTATTTTATGTACTTTTCTCTAGTCATCAGATTTTCTTTACGTTTAGTTTTGAAATGGAAGTAATAGAAGTTTAATATCTCTGATGAAAGGATTTAAATTTTCATCTGATCACGTCTCGCTCGACATTGATATTTCAACACCCTAGGTTTTCTTTGAATCTTTCTCTAGAGTTTAAAAAGAGTTTAATTATTTTCCTATAGACATGAAGGAGTTCACATTTGGGGAGTGCAATATGAATATAAAGTGCAGCAGAATACCAGAATATTGTGTATCCTGTGAGTGATGCAAGGATTCGTTTACTTTTACCCACAAGATGTCTCTCGAAGAAACAATAACCTACAACATTGACAGGTTACCCACGTATCAAGGCATTAATTTTTTGGGATATCAATCCATGCCAACCACATTAGTCTTGCTTAGTGAAATTTCACCAACAGTGCAAGATTCTCCTTTATAATTGAGGGTGGCTTGAAAGTTGTTGAACAACCCGCAGGGAAATCACACCTGTGATTTTAGGGCTTAACGACCCCTCGGACCCAAGTTATGTTGAGGCAAAAAGCTTGGCTTCACTAACCTCAGCAACCAAGACTAACTGTACATTACGGAACTTACTTACGGGTTATCACAACTGCAGCAAAACTTTATGGTGAATAGTAAAACAGAAAAAAGAAAGCAAGAGAAAAACTTGGCAAGTTCAAGAGGATGGCAAGTCCAACCCACAACAGCAATAATTCAACAACAGTAAAAGAACATTGAATAATGACCAACTAAGAAATTAAAACCATCTAAAGAGTTACCTGATAATTTAGTAATAAATCAACAACAAGCTCTATAATAATAATAAATAATAATATACGTCATGTACCAACAACAACAATAACAACAAAGCAACAACAGAAGCAACAATAGCAATAGTAACAACAATTGGTTGCAGTAACAACTGCAGCAACAACCATTTAACAAACAAGTGAAACATCACTTTAGCAGCAATGTTAGCAAAACAACAGCAATCGAATAATTAGCAGCAAACAAAGTGTTGCAACCATAACAATCACCTAACAATGACAAACAAAAAACAACAACAACTAGAAATATATTGCAATTTTGCAACCACAGCAAAGTTCAACAACAGATATGCAACAACAATGAATCAGCAACAACAACATAAGTTACAGCCAGAACAATGGCATAACAACAAAAAACAACAACTAATACAAATGAGCAACAATAAAACAGCAACAACAAGCAGCAAAAATACCAACTCCAACAAAAATAAATAAAGCAGCAAATCAGCAGTGGAAATCCAACAAGAAAGCAATTTCTGTTTGACAGAGTGAAAGAAAAGTTAGCACAACTGAACAATATGCTGAAGTGTGATGACAAGGATGAATTTACAGAAGCCCCAAAGGAATTGCTGTAACCTTTTACCCAGAAGTAATGGTATTTTTGAAACCAACAAACTCAAACTGACTCAAACCAAATAGACGATGATGATGATGATGATGATGAAAAATTTAGCAAAGTTCAAAAATATACTTTTGCATTCAAAAACATAACACATCCAAGATGTTACCATAACATTTGGAGAAAAGACTGAGAAGAACTTTATACGACAACTGAAGAAGAAGAAGACAAAGAAGAAGACAAAGAAGAAAACAGAAACTCTGATTCCACTCTACTCAATGTGCTAGTGGATCTAATTTTAAACTGATCAACAACCAACAGTTTCACTTTGTTTTTGATACTCGAGGTTTTTAGTTGGGAGTGAAATGAGTGCGAGATCAAAAGCAAAGTTGAAAGGATAGAAACAAACTGAAACAAACTGAGATTTTTTGTTTATATTTTATGTAAAAGCTGAATATGCATTGTAACCTTCAAGTTGTAGTGTTATATAAAGCCTTTGTTTAACAATTCATTGAATTTGATGTCTTGTTTAAGCTGAGCCAATAGTGGGTAACGGTGTCCTCACTCCTCATGAAAGTCATTTGTCCATAATTATGTTTGTACAATGCTAGACATTTCTCAAAGAAAATGAATCTGGGTTTAGGGGCAGATGCTTACCAAATTACTAGGAGGGTGGGGGGAAACATGGAGAGGTGCAGATTGCAAGTTGGTTGCATAAGCTAGCAAAATAGCTTTGGAGAATGATTTTGGATTGTAGACCTCTTTCATAATGGCACCCAAATTAAATTCTAAAGCCTTTCTGAGCTCGTTTGTGTGTCTGTATTCCAAAGAATCCTTGCTTTGTAACGAGGCAGAAAGGCTAATTTGCATGTATATATAAGAATATTTAGATTGCCTGCCATTATGAAAGAGGTCTATGTCTGACTAATTTCTCCACCTATTACTACAAGAAATGTTTGGAGACAAATAACAGGAATTTGTATTGCAGATACTGGGGCTTAAACTAGCCTCGTAGAGGTGAGCACACAGTAGAAATTTTTTGGAACTAACTGTGCATGTGCAAGCAACCCCACAAGCAGAGTGCCTTTTGGCCGTTTTGGGGAAGTGTATGGATGGTTGCTAAGGTTGGAACTATGTTAGGTGGGGGGTTAGGATAAAAGTTATTTTGGATTAGCCAATCGGATGGCTTCCCATTTAAAGTGATCCCAAAAACAATTTCTGTGGGCATGCTCACCTCAGCATGGGGCTGGGCTTAAACTGACAGATTTAATTAGTGTATTGGGCAGCAAAGACTATCAAGAGGGCTGGCAACTCTAATTTAGACAATGATCTATAAATGCTTTTCAGATTGGAGAGTAGTTGCCCCCCACTAACTGATTTTAGTCCTAAAAATACAACCAAATGGCAAATAATAGACCATAACACACTACCACAAAAAAGGGAGCAACTGCACAATACAATGCCAATTTTTCAAGCTTTATCTAAATATAAAGGATCCATGGCTCCACTACACTCTAATTGAACTAATTGAACCCCTATATAACCTAGTTAATGTAGACAGTCTGCATTACATTAACAAATACCGCTAACCCCAAAACAACAAAGATCCTAACCCCCTGCCTTGAGTTTTCTAACCCCCTGCCTAACGAGTTTTGTTATAACTATCACCCTAATGCTCTCTGTTGCTCTGTGACGCCACAGGCTCACAGCTCCACAGCTCCATACAGACTGAGGAGCCACGGAGCCAGTCTCAAAAGTGGCATTGCATTATGCAGTTTAGCCAAAAAAAGATATGATTTTGAGAGTACCAGTACTGCAGTACAAGTCTAGATTTTGGCTTCATTTTTCTTTTGTATTTTTTAAATTTATTTATTTATTTTAGGTCAGTTAAATTGTAGGGGGGGGGGGGGGGGGGCAAAAACATTTGAGGTGCCACTGGGGGGGTCATGAAAGTTTTGCCTTGTTGTGTAGATAGTATATTCTGCATGCAAACCCTAATGGTTTCATATTTTTTTAATTCTGATATATTATTTCTTATTTATAAACAAACAGGAAAACATAAAAATATAAACAATAAATGTTATTAATTATTGTAATGCACTCCCATTAAAAAAATCTATCTATCTATTGATATATTATAAAGGGGGGGGGGGGGGGGCATTGGAGTTTCACCTGTGCCTAAGGGGGATCATATAAAAACCAACAATAGAGACAGGCAAATCACCAACCCCCCAATCAATAAATAATGAACACTCCCTTATGTCCCAGGTGAATGGGTGATCAGCATTTAACTTCTAATAATTATAATGGCTAATCAAGTACAGAAGTAATTAATGAGAATAAAGGAAATGATCATCGAAGATAAACTGACATGTTTTTAAAACAATATTACTTCTCCCAACTAGCACTATAAGAATTATTTGAAGGCCATTAAGGAGAATTTGTATGCTGATACTGAAAATACACAGTATGGTAGTATATATACTATTTACAGTCATCTCATTCCCAGAGCCTTTGACTGTAAGGGGTGCATTGCATCCAACACAGGCGAGGGTTAGGGTTGGTGACATGGTGTTGTGTTTGGGTTCTAAAATCATAGAATCATACTCGGCTACTCTAATGTTTACTGTTGTGCAATAATACCCCCCTATTGGTAATATCTATCCCATTTCATTTTTCCGAGTTTTGATTGGCTCCGAAGCAGAGTCGCCGCAAATTCCCGTCGCGAAAAGGATTGTGGGCAAAGAAAGGCGAAGCTATATTTTCAAGGAAAGCGTGGTTTTTCTCTGCGACTGCCTTGGTTTTCGTTTTTTGTGTTTTAAGCTTGTTCTTCACAAAAGATACCTATGGTTTTGTTAATAGTCATTAAGGTAAGACACTTGTAGCATGGTGACCTTAAATTTTTGCAAATTACCTGAAAAAGACCGCAATTTAGCCAATTACTAAACTTGTTTGAGGATTAGGTCGCCATTTTGGAGATACAAGAAACTGAAAAACACTGATACTTCGTTCTTTTATTACTAAGACGTTTATTTTATGTACTTTTCTCTAGTCATCAGATTTTCTTTACGGTTAGTTTTGAAATGGAAGTAATAGAAGTTTAATATCAATGATGAAAGGATTTAAATTTTCATTTGATCACAAATTCACACCCAGTCCGGCCGGCTGCTCTTCGCGTCTTGCTCGACATCTGGGTTTTCTTTGAATCTTTCTCTAGATTTTAAAAAGAGTTTAATTATTTTCCTATAGACATGAAGGAGTTCACATTTGGGGAGTGCAATATGAATATAAAGTGCAGCAGAATACCAAAATATTGGCAATGTTGGTATCCTGTAGTGTGGAGTGATGCAAGGATTCGTTTACTTTTACCCACAAGATGTCTCTCGAAGAAACGTTAACCTACAACATTGACAGGTTACCGACGTATCAAGGCATTAGTTTTTTGGGATATCAATCCATGCCAACCACATTAGTCTTGCTTAGTGAAATTTCACCAACAGTGCAAGATTCTCCTTTATAATTGAGGGTGGCTTGAAAGTTGTCGAACAACCTGCAGGGAAATCACACCTGTGATTTTAGGGCTTAACGACCCCTCAGACCCAAGTTATGTTGAGGCAAAAAGCTTAACTTCACTAGCCTCAGCAACCAAGACTAACTGTACATTACAGAACTTACTTACTGGTTATCACAACTGGAGCAATTCCTTATCGTGAATAGTAAAACAGAAAAAGAAAGCAAGAGAAAAACTTGGCAAGTTCAAGAGGATGGCAAGTCCAACCTGCAACAGCAATAATTCAACAACAGTAAAAGAACATTGAATAATGACCAACTAAGAAATTAAAACCATCTAAAGAGTTACCTGATAATTTAGTAATAAATCAACAACAAGCTATACATATACATGTACCAACAACAACAACAACAAAGCAACAACAGAAGCAACAATAGCAATAGTAACAACAATTGGTTGCAGTAACAATTGCAGCAACAACCATTTAACAAACAAGTGAAACATCACTTTAGCAGCAATGTTAGCTAAACAACAACAGCAATCGAATAATTAGCAGCAAACAAAGTGTTGCAACCATCACAATCGCCTAACAATGACAAACAAAAAACAACAACAACTAGAAATACATTGCAACCACAGCAATGATCAACAACAGATATGTAACAACAATGAATCCGCAACAACAACAGAAGTTGCAGCCAGAACAATGGCATAACAACAAAAAACAACAACTAATACAAATGAGCAAACATACAAATGAGCAACAATAAAACAGCAGCAATAATACCAACTCCAACAAAAATAAAGCAGCAAATCAGCAGTGGAAATCCAACAAGAAAGCAATTTCTGTTTGACAGAGTGGAAGAAAAGTTAGCACAACTGAACAATATGCTGAAGTGTGATGACAAGGTGAATTTACAGAAGCCCCAAAGGAATTGCTGTAACCTTTTACCCAGAAGTAATGGTATTTTTGAAACCAACAAACTCAAACCAAACAGACAATGAAGATGATGATGAAGATGATGATGATGAAGATGATGATGATAATGAAAAATTTAGCAAAGTTAAAAAATATACTTTTGCATTCAAAAACATAACACATCCAAGATGTTACCATAACATTTGGAGAAAAGACTGACAAAAACTTTATACAACAACTGAAGAAGAAGAGAAAGAAGAGAAAGAAGAAGACAAACAATGATTCCACTTTACTCAATGTGCTAGTGGATCTAATTTTAAACTGATCAACAACCAACAGTTTCACTTTGTTTTTGATACTCGAGGTTTTTAGTTGGGTACTTGGGCAGCTTCAGTGGAATTACATTGTAGTGAAATGAGTGCGAGATCAAAAGCAAAGTTGAAAGGACTGAAACAAACTGAAACAAACTGAGATTTTTTGTTTATATTTTATGTAAGAGCTGAATATGCATTGTAACCTTCAAGTTGTAGTGTTATAATATAAAGCCTTTGTTTAATAATTCATTGATTAAGCTGAGCCAATAGTGGGTAAAGGTGTCCTAATGAAAGTCATTTGTCCATAATTATGTTTGTACAATGCTAGACATTTCTCAAAGAAAATGAATCTGGGTTTAGGGGCAGATGCTTACCAAATTACCAGGAGGGTGGGGGAAACATGGAGAGGTGCAGATTGCAAGTTGGTTGCATAAGCTAGCAAAATAGCTTTGAAGATCATGGAACCCAAATTAAATTCTAGTAGCCTTTCTGACCTCATTTGTGGGGATATACTTCATGGTAACAATACATATAGTCTCCCACCATATTTTATGGTTATTGTTAGGGTTATGGTTAGGATTAGAGTTACGGTTGGGGTTAGGGGTATAAAAAACAGATGGAAATCCGGTCTAGTGTTACCATGAAGTATATGCCCATTTGTGTGTGTGTGTATTCCAAAGAATCCTTGCTTTGTAACGAGGCAGAAAGGCTAATTTGCATTATGAAAGAGGTCTATGTCTGACTAATTTCTCCACCTAAACTGACATGTTTTTAAAACAACTACTACTACAAGAAATGTTTGGAGACCAATAACAGGAATTTGTATTGCAGATACTCAAGGAAACTGCTGATGGAGGTGAGCACACAGCAGAATTTTTTTGGAGCTGACAGTGGCACTGCATGTGCAAGCAACCCCACAAGCATTTTCTCTATGTCTAGAGTGCCTTTTGGGGGAAGTGTATGGATGGTTGCTAAGGTTGGAACTATGTTAGGTGGGGGTTAGGATAAAATTTATTTTGGATTAGTGAATCAGATGGCTTAATTCCCATGGAAAGTGATCCCAAAAAATATTTCTGTGGGCATGCTCACCTCCCTCAGCATGGTTTGACTTTCCTCACAGTGCCTGGGTATGAGGCTGGGCTTCAACTCTTCATACTTAATTCACAGTTAACAGATTTAATTAGTGTATTGGGTAGCAAAGACTATCAAGAGGGCTGGTAACTCTAATTTAGGCAATCTATAAATGCTTTTCAGATTGGAGAGTAGTTGCCCCCCACTAACTGATTTTAGTCCTAAAACAACCAAATGGCAAATGATAGACCATAATAATATACTGTACCACAAAAAAGGGAGCAACTGCACAATACAATGCCAATTTTTCAAGCTTTGTTTAATTTATTCTATATTTTAATATTTAGGTAGTATTTTTTATTGTATTTTTTACTTGTAATTATTTATATATTTATTTTGACATGTTTATGCAACAGGGCCCTACTGAAAATCGCTTTGGCGAGTAGGCTCCCTGGATAAATATTGTTAATAATAATAATAATAATCTAAATAGTCTTGGTGTCTCGATCGCCACGTCATTGTTCATATTTAATCAATTATTTATTATTATTATAACCACATAGCCAGCTGCACTGCAAAAGCCAATCGTATGCTTGGTTTTCTCCACAGGAATTGTACCCAAATGACTGATATTCGTTGCCGCAGGCTTTTTCTTGCTCTCGTCCGATCTCATCTGTCTTATGGTAGTGAGATCTGGGCACCTCAAGGATCGTCACGCAATCTTGCGATCCTTCGAGGGTGTTCAAAGACGTGCTAGCAAATTCATCCTTCAGGATTATGAGCTGTCATATCCTGAACGTCTTAAGAAGCTTAATTTACTTCCGATATCCTTCTGGTTTGAACTAAAGGATCTCGTTTTCTTTTTTAAATGTAAACAAGGCCTCTTCGACCTAGACATCTCCTCTTTCGTCACTTTTTCTTCTCAAAGCACGTCTCGCACCCGTTCAAATAAGGACAACTTGCTTCAAGTCAACCATTGCAGGACGTCTCTCTATAGGAACTCTTTTTTCAACCGAATTGTCCTTCTATGGAACAATCTCTCTCCCACCATTCGTAATAGTTCATCCGTTTCCTCCTTCAAACACAGACTAACTGTTTACTACTCTTCTCTACTACACTCATCTTTCGATGTTAACAGAATGCGCACTTGGAAAACCTTTTGTTCTAAGTGCCGCTCTTTCAACTTAAGCTGTTGTTCCTAATTCGTCATGTCTTCTGTAAACTGTATATTTGTTCTGGTCTTTATTTTATGTATGTTATGTTTGTTTTCATTAAGGTCGGTCTTCACATATGGGACTACTCATGTCCTGTTGACGTGCAGGTTGTTTTGAGTGAAGGTTACCAGCTCAACGAAGGTGCATCAATATTTAGCATTTTTTGCTAAATATTGTTCGAAGGGGGTTGTTCCAATAACAATCTGGAGTCGGACGAACATGATACAAAAATTAATTTAATAGAACCCAGACACAAACATTTGCAATGCTTTATCTGCTTCATGTAGGCAGATTTTTAACGAACGCCACAGGCAACCACACTTTAGCACTGTGATTGGTTCTGTTAGCAACTCTCAGTTACTGAAAATTTGTGCCTTGTGCAACCGTCATGGTAATCTGAATCACAGAAAATTGCAGTCGGATTTAATTCTCAGGTCAGACCAATTTAATCGGATCCGGCCGGGTCACTTTCGTGAATTGTCGTAAATAAAAATAAATTTATTCAATTGCACGAGCTCGCACATTTTAAGGAAATTTGCTTAAACTGAGGAAATTTTGACCTTTTTAATAGTTTTTAAGGAATTTTTTAAGAAAATAAAGTTTTTAAGGAATTTCTAAGGAATTTCTGGATTTTCCCAGAAATATTTATTTTTCAGGATATTATACTACAATATAACAAAATGAAGACAAAATTCTTTGGAATAATATAATAAAACTGAAAACACAACAAAAATGTAGTACAGTTTCATTCTGGCTGATCAAAACTTGAAAAGTTTTAGTGAGGTTATGTAATAACCAAGGTTAATAGCTAGGTAACCACGCGTGCGCAGAAGGTCGGTGTAAGGTGTCAGTTGCGCGTATGGCAAAAAGACTGGTAAAGCGCGTGACAAATCATTAGCGCATTTGCACGGAAGGTAATCGGACGTGTATTAGAAAGCTGAAGAACAAATTTCGTACCCACCGTCCCACCCTTTATTCAATAAAAGAAAGGGTAAGTCTTCTTTTCCACCAAGCAATTGGTGTGATAGGTGCAAGCTACCCGAGTGGTTGGCAGTTCAAGATACCACCTGCATGGATCTTTCCTGAATCCAAGTACCACTACTCGTTACCAGGCCACCTCGGTCTACAGCTTGCACCTATGGTGTACGCAGATATTAACTACAATTACATATTACTGGTTTTGATTTCGTCAGCCTCGCTCATTGCGACTTGTCCGCGTTGCCTGGGCCGAGCAGCAACACGAATATTTTAGTTAATTTAATAATTTAGTTAATATAATAATTTAGTTTCCTGAATGATGCGAGGTTCTTCCAACAGCGGAAAAAACCGAGAAACATAAGATTAAATTTGTCTGGCCTCAATATCAAATTTGCAAAATCTTGAAATTTATCTAGGCAAATGTCGTTTTCGATTTTTCTTACTCTGAAATCCACCCAGTTACGTTTATAAATTATTGTAGGAACAGTACATGTCAAATCTCTCTTGGCATGAGGCGCTTTTCGGCCGGGCGGCGAAATTTCGGATGAATTTTATTTAAATTCGAAGTGCGTTGTTCACTCGAACAGTGTTTCTCTCCATAGTTTTTTGTGGACGACCGAAATTTCGCAAGTATATTATGAGCATGATAATGTTGACCTATTTCGAGGGTTAGTTCCTCTGCCTCTTGTCCAAGGTGCCTCGTTTTCTCGAGAGTCCAAGCAACGTTGATAGCACCTTGAATTTCGCCCAATTTGAATGTTTCCAACGCGTTGTTATAGTGGTACGCTTTCTTGTTCCAGAATGTGTGACTGGTAGTGTTGCATTATGCCTGTGCTCTTGTTAATTTCGCTTGCGCTGAATATATTCTGTGTCTTAGTACGTATCTATGCAGAAAGAACCCTATTCTGTTACATTACACTGCATTTTAAGACGTTTTGCTGCTATGTCTGACAGTACATAAACTGGTTTTTAAACCGAGAACAAGCCGGTCCCTGGTAAAATCCCGCAAACAAGTGTTTTCTGTTTTTTACCATGTTAATGGTTTACTTCTGAGATTTTCTGAGTACTTCTGAGTTTATATAGTGTTTCATAATCCTGATGCCCCTTTGTAATCGTGCATTTTTTGCAACGGCGTTGTGCCCTAATTACCCCTCTAGTGGAACGCCTCGAACATGCACCGTGCAACGTGCTGATTCTTCATGTGCGCCCCCCCCCAAGCGCAGATACGTGACCACCTGTAGTAAACAGGGGGAGTATAACAGCCTGCGACACACGTATGCATTTCTATTGCTTACCTACAATTCCAAGAAATCAAACCCAGCGGTACCCACATGTTCGCTTCGCGGATCTATTTTTATTAAGGGTATTCTGTTACATTACACTACATTTTAAGACGTTTTGCTGCTATCTCCTTTTTGTTTTATTTTTTTTCTGTTTGTACAGAAATCAAACTGTTTATACATAAATCAGTTAATATATAAAACGTTAAACAATAC
Organism: Chrysogorgia sp. JL179-B06; assembly: GCA_035772405.1. Lineage (NCBI taxonomy): Eukaryota > Metazoa > Cnidaria > Anthozoa > Scleralcyonacea > Chrysogorgiidae > Chrysogorgia > Chrysogorgia sp. JL179-B06. The sequence goes on from JAYKKM010000049.1 coordinate 268,764, forward strand.
ATGGACGATCATCAAGCTCGTATCCTCAGAAAAATGATCCCTATTCCTGTAACCTTCTGATTGCTGGTGAGACGCTCTTGCCGGTGATACAAGCTTGACAATCGTCCATGTATCGTGATTCGTGACTCTCCCACATTCACTACAGCAGTGTATATTGTAACACATATAAAACGTTCCTATGTTGGACTTGAAATTATTTCTTTCAAAATAGTTTTGTGTAACATTGTATATTATTCACCTGTGGGTTTTATATGAAATAAACCCATTGCAGCAAAACCTGAACTACAGATGGGGTAAATACTACTGAAACAAATTTTTTTGGCCCCCCTTGAAAATATCTGGCTGGGCCCCCTCTTTTTGCACCAGCACACCCCCCAACCCCCCCCCCCCCCCCCCCCCCCACTATATTAATAACCAGTCCCTAATGATCCTCAAATCAGTGCATTCATAGTTAGTAGAAGGGATGGTTTTGAAGGTCCGCAGCAGTCATTGTTCTATGTTTAGTTACGGATTTAATTAGTGTAGTCCTTCATCGTCACATGTTGCGAGTCCTTCGCCGTCACGTGTCCATATAATTTCCTTTCTCCAATACTTTTACAAAACACTTTCTCCAATACAATAACATGACCATTGCATCATCTTGAAAGAGAATGGAGCTTCCAAACCATCCCCCTCTACTAACTGTGGTGCATTCAAATATAACATCTTGCTTGACTGCAGACTGCCCATTTGCACTTCTAAAACAGGCATATACAAATTTTTTTCAGTTTCAGTGATATGCCTGGGTCAACATTGAAAGCAACTCTCAAAACTTCTTCCAAGCACACCTATTACCCTACAAATACCACTTATCATTATTGATAATTGTTCAATAAAATATTTATGAGATCCATGTGTCATGATCTGAGATCAGATAATTTGGATGACGTCACAATGGAGTTGCGCAGTGGATCTTGATGGACAAAACAAAGTAACAAACATTTAGAATCATGGAGACGGGAAAGTAGCGGAAGCTCCGCGATAGTTTACCTGTATAATTTGAGAGCAGATGAAGAGAGGAACGGAATATTTCCCTTTCTAGAAACGCTAATGAAACACCCAAGCCATTGGTCTTCAGAGAAACACACGGGTCGAAGAAGGAAGAGAAGAGTTGTTGTCGTTGATACTTGAGGTGTCCAATATTAGTTTCTGTTTATCATAATTTCTATTAAGGGGTATTTAAGACCTTTTGTTGTGGTAGAATTGAAGGCTTCCCAGTGTTCATACCTATGTTTTTGGTCGTTTTAGAAGACAGATATCTTCCGTTTCGTTGGGGACTTAGTGTGGAAAGCGTCTTCAACTGGGGCACAGCGAAATGCCAAAGATTGAACACAGTGTAAGATGGTCGTGTAAGTATTGTACATACGACAATTTTCCATCTGCTAAAAAGTGTACTTTGTGTAATACTATGAGGGATGGACGTATGTCGCCCCGGAGTTCAAAATCGCTGAAAGAAGGTGAGAAATACCAAGCAAGTGGCAAAGACAAATCGCAAAGCTCTCAATCCGATGGTAAATTGATATGTCCAAGTGATGAAAACGCACTGGAATTGTTGGAAGGTCGATGGGCTTGTATTGGTTGTACCTATCTAAACTGGGAAAACTCGTTGAAATGTGTGATGTGTTCGAGTGAAAGACTGAGTGATGTTATACCTCAACCCGAGAAATCAAAACTGGAATTGCCAGTAAGAAACAGCAACAGCATCTCTGGGGGAACTGATGACCTGGCAGATCTGACCCTGAATAACAATGAGAGGAACAAGTCGATTTCCAATAATAAACAAAAGTGGATTTGTCCTCAATGTACCTTCTACAACTGGGTAAAATCTAAAAATTGTGCCTTGTGCTTCCATCTGAAGCCCAAAAGCGAGGACTTGGCCAGGTTGGGTAATTTTAAAAGCAAAAATTCTCAAAATGAATTCAACTTAAAAAAGAGTGGACGTCAGAGAGCCAGAGTTCCAACTGGGAAATCCATTGCCATTGGAACACAGCCAATCACAAAGGAAGACGAGGAGCAGTTGATTTATGGACTTGCTGCAACTAAGATATCAAATGTGTCTCAACAGTATCAGATAAAAAGAAATCTGAACGAATCTGATTGGATGTGGCTTGGTGCATGTGTTGGTGTCGTTGAGGGAGAACTTTCTGCAGTGGAAAGGTTTGTTTCTGCAGGAGGAAGCCCAGCACGGCAGTTAACCAGTGATGAAATTCTGGTTCTTAACCGACCAGGGTTTTTTGAAGTTGGAGACACATTGGTACATTTGGGGATCAGATATCGTCGAGAGGACATCCTTGCCATAATTCTGCCACCAGAGGTTTCCAGAAAAGCTTTTAAAAGAGTTCCGTGTCAAGTTAGTTCAGAATTGGCTGCAAGTGTTAGGAAGCAAGCAGCTCAAGGATTGAGGCAAAGAAAAGGCGACTGGCCTTGTTATTTTTTTACTGATTTAGTGACCTTTACTCTACCTGGAGGTAGGCTCTTATTAATTTTTATTTGAGGTTGCCAAGTGTAAAAACATGATCATTATGTTAATCTCTCAATCTATTTTACTGTAAACCTTTTATTGAAGAACTCCAAGAATTCCCTGGTGGTGTACAACAGTATGCTTTGGATGAGATTGTGGATCAAAATGCTCAGAGAGGTCAGTGAGAAGCAACTACAGTATTGAGAATAATAAAGTTTTAAACTACTGTAGCTTAGTACCATATATGTGACCTCCATGGTTTCACATAACTTATCGACAATCGAACAGTTTGGTGAAAAATATGAACGGCTACTTATACTAGCATTCAAACGGCTAGCAAGTGGCATTCGAACAGCTATAGCTACTAGCATTCAAATGGTTGGCTAAGTGGCATTCGAACAGCTAGGTACAGCTTTGAAGCATTCAAACTGCTGAATATAAACATTCAAACGAGGGTGTCGTTTTTTGCCACAATGTGGGAAACGCACATGCTTCTTTAAATATAGGCTTTCTAATTGGCTCTCAAAATAGTGATTTACAAAGATGCTTTTCGAAATCTTCGCATTCCTCAAACCAAAGAAACAAACATCCAGTGTGAGCATAATGATCCATGTTGACTTTCAATGAATATGCATGCAGCTGTGCATCATTGCCTGTAAATGTATGAGTGTAGAACTGGTCATTTGTTAATAAAGTTATAATTTTCTGATTATTTAAATGAAAGAAACGCGAAAAAGATCGAAAAAAGTTTGAAATGAAAGAACTTTCTACTTTCTAGCTTAAGATATTAAAACACATGGTGCTGGTTTAGCGTTTGAACTGTCCAGTCAGCCGTTTGAATGGTTCTAGTCAGCCGTTTGAATGGCATTTAGTAGTGTTTGAATGGTTCTAGTCAACCATTTGAACGGTTCTAGTCAGCCGTTCGAATGGCGTTTGAGAAAAATGGAGAGAAACATGGAGAGAATCTCTATGGAGAGAAACACTGTTCAATGCCGCTTCGAATTTAAATAGAATTCAAAGTCAGCCTTAATACAAACGCAAAAAAGCCTGCCACTTCACTGCAAGAATACGCCGGTTTTTCTGAAAATTAATTCTCCCACAGTTTGTTGTGTAAACCGCCATTCATGGTGTCAACAATGTGATGAGTCGCGGTTTGAAGTCGACACTAACTTGGAAAGTAAACCGACTTAATCAACTGATTTTACTCATATTTCTCAGAGCAAGTTCAAGACAAAAGCAATTGTTGATCACCTTGAACTTTTAATTCCTTCAAGTCGCTATCGTGGTGCAAACGTGGCGATTACAAAGATTTAATAGTCGCATTGACGACTTAGTCGCATTGACGACTATCTGTAGCAATTACGGGCCGTAATATCTAAAATATAAAGACTACGATACACCAAAACACGTTCTATCGTGTTACACTGCGTTAAATGGACAATCAAACTAAAGATATTTTATCAAATATGTGACTACTTCGATGACCATCTGGAAAATTAAGATGACTCCAACACCCCCCACACCCCTCGGAAATTCCAGTGCCTTCCGTGGGGGGGTTATGGATTTTTTCTTGAACTACACAATGTGAGATAGGGGCTTATCAAATGTTTTTATTTAATTTCCTACAAGTTTTTTGTTTTTTAGTTTGCAAGGAACTAGTTCTCCCCCCCCCCCCTCAGTCTGTTTGCTGATTGACTGTAAAAATGGCAAATGATTAATTAACATTTTTGCATCTCACTAATTATCAGGTTTAACATTTTTGCATCTTATAAATATTATTAATTTGGCTACTTAATTTCAACTAATGTGTTGTGGGGTCACCCTTTTGGCATATATAAACCCTATTTATTTTATTTCAGCCATCTTATACTAGTACTCAGCTAAGTAATGAATGGCCCTGCTCGAAATGTCAGTATCCCATTGCTAAACATCTTGGCAGTGGTGACTCTCACTTTAATTACTTTAATGGTCGGTGGTTGTTCGATGGTTTGTAGATATAAAGATTGAATCCCAGATTTCTAAATTATTTGTTCACAATTGTTTTGAATGAACTGATTTCATTCCTACACAAGTAGATAATCTAAACATTCTCACTTTGATTCAGTTCTAGAATTGGAATCAACCATTAACTGGAGTGTTGAAATAACCAATCAATTGGACAGCCATGTTTATGCACTATGGAACAGAGCTGCAGGGGATTGTTTATTGGACTCCATATATCAAGCGACATGGGGAATATTTGATCGGGACAATATCCTGAGGAATGCTTTGTATGTTAGCCTGACAGAAGGAGCATCAAGGTACAGTGATCCATTTTGAAAAAACACTGATTAAACCCTTTATGCCCCTGAGGTGGTCAGAACCTAACTTCTAATAATATCAATGGTTAACCAAGTTGTTCCCTCGTGAGTGAGGTAGCAAAGCGCCCGAGCGAAGCGAGGGTTATAATCTTGACAGGGCATGGATCCATTTCTCACAATATATATATAGTACATAAACTGGTTTTTAAACCTAGAACAAGCCGGTTCCTGGTAAAATCCCGCAAACAAGTGTTTTCTGTTTTTTACCATGTCAATGGTTCTACTTCTGATATTTTCTGAGTACTTCTGAGTTTATATAGTGTTTCATAATCCTAATGCCCCTTTGTAATCGTGCATTTTTAGCAACAGCGTTGCGAACATACACCACAACATGCTGATTCTTCATGTGCGCCCCCCGGCCCTTCGAACAACCCTGGATCCGCCACAACAGGGGGAGTAAACAGCCTGCGACACACGTATGCATTTATATTGCTTACCTACAATTCCAAGAAATCAAACCCAGCAGTACCCACATGTTCACTTCGCGGACCTATTTTTATTAAGGGTATACACATTTGCATAATATCATATGCACATATCAGAATTGAAAACGGTTAAATATTGACCGAGATAACGTTGAAAATAATATACGATGATTAATTTGATTGCTGATTAATTTCTAAGTACATAAGCAGGTTTTTACGAATGGTATGTACGTTCTCATACTATAATACTGTAGACACGTATCTACATATTTAGACTTGGTAATTCCAAATCTGTTTTCAGAATTGAAAACTGTTAAACATTGGCCAAGATATTGTTCAAAATCTACGACGAAACGTACTTTTGCAATTTGTTAACTACAAATAAATGGCGTGGGAGTCTGGGTACCAGTGGCGGGAAAATCCTGCAGGCATTAGGATGAACTCTAGGCGAGATAGAAAAGGCGGGCGAGGGGTTGTTGGAGATACGTATTTCAAGTATAGAGGTAATGGGAATAAAGGAAATGACCACCTGAGATAAACTGACATGTTGTCCTGAATTTCTTTGCCTCCGAAAGAAAGTATCCAAGACAAATCACTGAATTTTAGTTTTATTTGAAACACGCTGTCACAAGGTCTCGCTCTCTCTCTCGCACTAGTCACACTTGACTGCTCTCTGGTTTCACATCACTGATCACAACAAAACATGCCTAACAACGCCTAGTTACTTCTCATTTCCGGTCCTCGCTTCCAGTTCCCAACACACTCCCCCATGTATATTCTCAGTTGAGATATACATGTATACTCTTGGACTGGAAGTCGAACTAAAAGTACTTGATTTTAACAAAACGAAAAATGTAAATTTAGTGTCCTTAATCTAGTTAAATGTTCGATATTCAATGTTCAAAGTTCAATGTTTAATGTTCCTCTTGATCTTGGTTAGCCATGTCCCGTATCCGTATTGAAGCTGCGACTGCGGCATCTCTCTTAGGTCTCGGATTGTACTCTGAAGCGTTGGGATTAAGCTTGGTGGTTGGTTGTCGGTCACATGCTAACTCTAACGGATAAAGATGTTGTATGGCTCTTTCCAGGTAACCATTGCCAGTTTTCAGTTTCGCTGCTCTTACAACACCATCTCTCCCCGTGATTAGTTGGTTAACCACAGCTAACTTCCACACATTTCTGGGTTTCTGTTCTTCTTTGATGACAACGACATCTCCAATGCTTGGATGGGGTGTTTTGGTTACTCCAGCTAGGCGGTGCTGTTCACGAAGGCTCCGGACATACTCGCGAGTCCACCTGTTCCACATCGCTTGTTTGCACTTCAGCAGGAATTTTGCACGCTTTCGCAGGTCTTTCTCTGGTAAATGATGTCGCTCCAACTCAGGCAAATGGGTAGGGTTGGTGTGGAGAATAGAGTTTGGTGTGAGTACTGGCAATTGTACATCGTCCTCTAAGTAACAGAGAGGACGATTGTTGATAGCAATCTCGATGTCCAACACCACTTCTTCTAGCTCCACCCACTTTAGGATACCGTTACCAATCGATTTGTAAAAACAGTTCTTGAACAACCCAATCAGGCGTTCAAACTGACCTCCCACCAAGGGGCACGACTTAAGTTGAAGCGCCACTCGATGGCGAGGTCTGCGAGAAGATTGTTGAACTTTTCGTCTTTTCTTACTTGTTGTATCCACTTCGCAGCGGCCTTGAATGTGGTGGCATTATCTGAATAGATGATCTCCGGTCTCCCGCGGCGCGCTATGAATCTCTTGAGGCTGATAATGAAGTCGTTGGCTTCTAAGGATTTAACCAAGTCAAGGTATACAGCTCTTGTTAGACTGCACGCATACAGGACAAGGTAGGCCTTTGCCTCTTTCTTCGACTCGAGTGAATACTTAATTGGACCTGCAAAGTCTACGCCGAGGACTTGGTATGGCGTTGATCCCTGCGTTCTGGTGGTGGGTAGGTTTCCAGGTGGTGGTGCTTGGTAGGCTTTGGCTTGGAACCTCCTGCAGCCGTGACAGTTTTTTCTTATCTTCTTCACCAAACGCCGGAGACGAGGAACCCAATAGCGCTCTCGAACCTTTGCCATAGTGATCCAGACTCCTCCGTGTAGAGTAGAGATGTGTGCTTGGCGAACTACCAGTGCTGTGAATGGGTGGATATCTGGTAAATAGATAGGGTATTCACCAACAATTATTCCTCGACACTCTAAAACTTGCTTGTCGTTCGGTTGGAGGTTTAACTGTAGTTGATCTGCTTGGAAATGGCTGTCTCCTTGAGCTGCTTTCTGGGCACGTTGTATCCACCATAGTTGTTGTTGTTTGATTTGTCGTGTGTTGATTGGACCAACTTCTCTGTCTTGGTGTTGGCTCCTGCAGTTACCAATGAAGCGCTGGATCCCCCCCCCCCCCCCCCGATCCGCAACACTTTGGGTAGTGGGTGTTTGTCGAGCAGCTGGTCGAAGGCGTCTTGCTTGGTTATGGCTACTTTGAAGATCTCTTTTGTTACTTTAGCCTCTGATTTGGTATCTGGAGTTGGTTCTAGTGTTTTGTCTGGTGGCCACTCAGATGGACTGCTCAACCATGATGGACCTTCTCTCCACAACTGGTTGACCACAACGTTTCCTCCCCGACTTCCCAAATCTGCAGGATTTTCCGCCGTTGGTACGTGATGCCATGTGACTCGATTATGCTGTCGAATCTTGTGTACACGATTGGCCACAAACTGACGATAGTCGCCTTGATCTTTGATCCAATAGAGTGCCACCGTCGAGTCGAGCCAACAATGGACTCTCACTTGTTGGGCACTGAGTGCTGCTTCTACATTGCTAGCGAGGTTCACTGCCATGTGTCCGGCTATCAGTTCGAGGCGAGGAATCGTTAAATTGCGTTTAGCAATTCGTGACTTGGCACAGACCAGAGCTTGGGTGATTTCTTCTGCTTGCCGAATCACTGCGTAAACTACAGCACATACAACGCAAGAACTTGCATCTCCAAATGCATGTAGGGTGATTTCTGAGATGGGCTGTCGATGTGGTGTTAGCGATCGAGGAATGGTGAAGTTTGCATTCAGGGAACTAGTCCATGCTTCCCATCGTTTCAATAGTGGCTGTGGTAGGCTGGTGTCCCATGGAATTTTTGCATCGCAAATGTCACGAGAAATCAGTTTGCCAATCAGTGAAGTGGGCGATGCAAGGCCTAACGGGTCATAGATCTTTGCCAGCTTAGAAAGGACGCCTCTCTTGGTTGTTGTACCGTGGTCTGGTGTGAGAGCGATGGTCAGCGTATCTAGTTGTCTATCCCATAGTAGGCCGAGTAGTTTGCCTTCTGGTTGTTCAGCTCCTCCAAGATGACTTTTAGCATAGGTCAACTCCTCCGATTCGGTCGGTGCGTTGTTTGTTGGTTCCAGCACTGCAGCATTCGAGTGCCACTTGTGAATGGTAAAGGTCGCATCTTCAAACACTTCAACGGCAGTTACTTTCTTTCTCCTGGTTTCTTCGACGGTCGTTCCACCAATCATCAAGTCATCAACGTATATACCTGCCCGAAGTTCCTTGACAAACTCAGGGTATCGATCCTCCCAGCTGTTGAGGTGTTGGTTTATTACTCCCCCGAGGAGAAATGGTGAGCATGTGAGGCCAAATAATGCTCTGGTGAAACGGTAGATTTCGGTCTGGCTGCAGCCTGGATGTCTCCAATGGAATCACAACGAGTCCCTTTCTTCCACCTTGACTCTAACCTGCAGAAAGGCTTTCTTCAAGTCGCCTGTGAGAAGCACGGGATGGAATCTTGATCTCACTAAGACGTCCCACAGAAGGTTTTGGAGTGGTGGTCCTGGATTAAGGCAATCGTTCAGCGAGGGCTGGCTGTTTTCTCTTGCCGACGCATCATATACGATACGTAGCTTGGTGCTCTCTGCCTCTTTTTTGCTAACGCCTTTGTGCGGGATGTAAAACTCCTTTTCAGTTGACTCTTTTGGCGCAGCTTCGATTACTCCCTGTTGGAGCTGTTCCTGAATGATGTTATCATATTCTGCATACTGGTTGGTGCGCTTTAACTTTCTCACAAGTTGCTCGAGGCGTCGCTTGCTGCCAACTTCGTTTGTGGGTAATGAGGGATGATTTCCTCTCCAAGGAAGTTTGGTTTCATACCAACCGGCTTCGTTTCTTTGGAGCTGTTCTTTGAACTCTTGGTACACCGTCTGCTGGTCGTTCTCGTTGGTATCAGTAAGGCCGAGGACATCGAGTGCACACAACTGCTCGTAGTCCATGGTGGAGGACTGAGTTAACAAAATCGGGGGTTCTGCTTCTTCTCTCCCAGGTGACATACTGTAATTGTCCATCCAAGCAATGTTCTCTCTGCTACCGGCTGTCCTGGAGACCCAACCTTTTGGGCTGTTGTCGTCTTTATGGTGGCGTATTCACTTGCGCCGAGAACTACGTGGATTGGTATTTGCGGACGGGTGTCACGATCATCGAGCTTTACTCCTTTGAGATGGTTGTATTTTGAGAGTACTTCTGTGTAGTTGGGATTCTTGAGGGTCATTAGTTCAGGCTTGTCCACTTTCGACAGTTCGATGTTTAAGTTGAATTTACGGTCAACTGACCCAAGGTTAGCTGAGTATATTTCCATCCTGGTTGTTGATGATCCCAGCATCATCTCTATTCTCTTTGTTTTGACTTCTTTGGGTTTTTTCTTCAGTGCATCGATTAATCTCGCTGAGGCGTAGGAACTGCCTGCTCCAGTGTCGAGAAGTGCGTGGGTCTTGATTCCATCAATTTCGATGAGCACGATAGGGTACATTACTTCTTTGTCTTCGGGTCTATGGGCTGTCATCACTTGTTCCGGTTGAGATTCCGTTTGCGCGTCGCAAATTGAGGTGTGATGTCTTTTTTTTACAATGTCTACAGGTCGCATTACTTCTACATTCTGCCGCTCTATGCGAAGGACCAGTGCAGTTGAAACACAACTTTTTGGTAGCTAGGATTTCCTTGCGCCCTTCCAAGGTCGTGACTGAATCGCATTCCGATGACCGATGGTTTTCTACGCGACAGTACACACACGCTCGTGTTTGTTTACCTTTTCTCTGTTGCGTCGACATCTGATACCCTCCCTTTGACCGTTCTTGTCTCCTGTTCGAGTGAATCGGGTCTTCTTGCTTGTTATTTTCTACCGGGTTACGTCGAGTCCAGAGTCGAAGGGCTTCTGTGAATTGGCTAAAGTTCCACGTTTCCCAGCTGGAATCGTTGCGCACTAGATCTCCTCTGATGTTTGGTAATTTCTCGAGTGTCATTGAAACAGTTCCGTTTACTGCGTCTAGCTGTTTGAGAGTTTCCAATGACTGTACACAATATGCCAATTTCTCGTAGAATTGATAAACTTTCTTTGGGTTTGCCGTTGCTGTGTACGGCAGTTCGAGGATTTATTTTACGTAGGCTTTTATAATTTCGCTTTCTTTGCCGAATCGGTCTTTTAGGATGACTACCGCTCTGTTGTATCCTTCGGCTGTGTATGGCAAGGCTTCGACCGCTTTTTTTGCTTTCTCGCACAGTAATTCTCTAAGGTAAGAGAATTTGGTCACTGGTCGCACGCTAGTTTTATCGATAGTTTCAGAGTATTGACCCCAGAATCTTGGCCAATCAGCGTAAGTACCGTTGAACTTTGTAATCTCGAGTTTTGGCAGTTTTGCTTGGATGTTTACGGTTGACTTGGTTGAGCTCTGATCGTGCGACGCGCTGTCTGGCTTAACAATTTCCGCTTGTAATTTCATTTTCGCTTCATGTAGTTGAATCTCAAAGTTCATACGTCCTTTCCGTTCTTGGTCTTCACGTTTTGCTTCGGTTTCACGCAACCACCCTTCTAGAATATTAATCTTTTGATCTGCTTCTTCCATCTTACTTTCTACTGTGTCGCTCCACTCGTCAATATCACCTGGGTCTTCGTGCGCTGTAATTTTCTCCGCTTCGACTGTTCTATGGCATTTGCTTACGTCTTTGAGTGTTTCCTTTAATGTTTCGATATGCCTTCGAATTCCGTGCTCTTTACCGGCTTGTAAAACGTTATCTGTTTTATCTCTCGCTCTCGCTAGTTGGGTAAGTTTCGTTTGCAGTGTATTATTCGATGACGTCTCTTCGGAGCCCGTCTCGGTCTTTTTAGCAGTTGACATTGTATTGCTTTAGCTTCTCGAATCTCGAGTTATGAATCACGGTGATCCTGTCGGAGGTGCCACGTGTCCTGAATTTCTTCGCCTCCGAAAGAAAGTATCCAAGACAAATCACTGAATTTTAGTTTTATTTGAAACACGCTGTCACAAGGTCTCGCTCTCTCTCTCGCACTAGTCACACTTGACTGCTCTCTGGTTTCACATCACTGATCACAACAAAACATGCCTAACAACGCCTAGTTACTTCTCATTTCCGGTCCTCGCTTCCAGTTCCCAACAATGTTTTTAAAACAACTTCTCCCAACTAATACTATAAGAAATATTTGGAGACCAATAAGGAGAATTTGTATGTTGATAGTCGGGCTTACAAGTGTTAGTAACCGTGTGTTGATGTTATCATTCAGGTTTTTTCCACGTTGGAAGGAATGGGAAGAAATGCAAGCCACAACCATGCAGTTTTCATTGGACGAAGACCAATGCGAGCAGGACTGGGCCTCAGTACTAAGCCTTGCCAGCCAACCAGGGACTTCGTTGGAACAAACACACGTGTTTGCTTTGGCTCATATTGTTCGTCGGCCAATCATTATTTATGGTGTGAAATTTGTACGCAGTTTTCGGGGTGAGACTCTGGGACTAGCTCGATTTCAAGGTATGTCGTAAGGACAGCTGATTTGGGTTACAAATCGTATGTATATACTTGCATAACTTGGAAAACACTTGCGTAGACAGTGTGGATACAAATAACAAATACTAAAAGGTGGTGACACCATGAAGGGGAGATCTAACAAATTATAAATTGGTATAAATTGCTCTTATTATAAATTATTATAATGCTCTGTTTATTATTAAGGTATATATCTTTGTTCTAGTCATCTGCCTTTTCATGGTAGGTCCATAGCAGCCAGCTTTTCAACTCGTATCGTTGTTCTGCTGTCATCTTCAGCTCACTGTAGCTGTTTCCATCTTTCAAATGGTCCAGCAAAGCACGTCTCTTATGTAATCTTCAGCTCACTGTAGCTGTTTTCATCTTTCAAATGGTCCAAGAACGCACATCTCTTACGTCATCTTCAGCTCACTGTAGTTGTTTCCATCTTTCAAATGGTCCAAGAAAGCACATCTCTTACGTCCTCTTCAGCTCACTGTAGCTGTTTCCATCTTTCAAATGGTCCAAGAAAGCACATCTCGTATGTCCTCTTTAGCTCACTGTAGCTGTTTCCATCTTTCAAATGGTCCAAGAAAGCACATCTCTTACGTCCTCTTCAGCTCGCTGTAGCTGTTTCCATCTTTAAATGGTCCAGCAAAGCACGTCTCGTATGTAATCTTCAGCTCACTGTAGCTGTTTCCATCTTTAAAATGGTCTAGGAAAGCACATCTCTTATGTCCTCTTCAGCTCACTGTAGCTGTTTCCATCTTTCAAATGGTCAAGGAAAGCACATCTCTTATGTCCTCTTCAGCTCACTGTAGCTGTTTCCATCTTTCAAATGGTCCAAGAAAGCACATCTCGTATGTCCTCTTCAGCTTGCTGTAGCTGTTTCCATCTTTCAAATGGTCAAGGAAAGCACATCTCTTACGTCATCTTTAGCTCACTGTAGTTGTTTCCATCTTTCAAATGGTCCAGCAAAGCACATCTCTTACATCATCTTTACCTCACTGTTGCTGTTTCCATCTTTCAAATGGTCCAAGAAAGCACATCTCTTATGTCCTCTTTACCTCACTGTAGTTGTTTCCATCTTTCAAATGGTCCAGCAAAGCACATCTCTTACGTCATCTTCAGTTCACTGTAGTTGTTTCCATCTTTCAAATGGTCCAAGAAAGCACATCTCTTACATCCTCTTTAGCTCACTGTAGCTGTTTCCATCTTTCAAATGGTCCAAGAAAGCACATCTCTTACATCCTCTTTAGCTCACTGTAGTTGTTTCCATCTTTCAAATGGTCCAAGAAAGCACATCTCTTACATCTTTAGCTCACTGTAGCTGTTTCCATCTTTCAAATGGTCCAGGAAAGCACATCTCTTACATCATCTTCAGCGCACTGTAGTAAATGGTCCAGGAAAGCACACTTACATCCTCTTCCTCGCCGCTGCAGTCTTCCCTTTCGTAAACCGTCGTTGCCGTCCCGAACGGTATTTGCCATCCTAAACAATGACCCCAACCCCCTGAATCCTAACCCCCTGAATTTTTTACTGATATATACGGAAAAACTGTGTCAAGCTGTGATAGTGTTGCGAAAAATTCCGGTGGGTTAGGATTCAGGGGGGTTGGGGTCATTGTTTAGGATGGCAAATACCGTGCAAGATATCTTCCTTCTAACGCAAGTGTTGCATCCTTATTCTTTTGACAAGTTGTCTCCTCTCCAATTTCGTCAAGAATGTCATAATTTCTTCGGTGTTCTGACCACTTCACTTTCAGCATCATCCTCTTCCAGCACCACAATTCAAAACTCTCTCATCTTTTCACATATTCATTTCTCAACTCTCTTCCATGTGGAGAAACACTCCAAATAAGTGCTTTGATTAGTTGCTTCTGGGTGGTAGTTCCGGCTAGCTAGTGGAAATGATCTTATTTTCCAATTCTCTAAACTTTCCTTTGCCTTTATGCATCTTTATCTCCTCCTCACACCTTTCGTCATGTTCTGTGATCATGCTTGCCAAGTAATATAATGATGATGATGATGATGATGATGATGATGATGATGATGATGATGATGATGATGATGATGATGATGATGATAATACACTTTATTTAAACAGAGTCATGACTAGAGTTACACAGAGTAATGTTCATCTACAGTAGGCCCTAAAAATCTTGGTTCCTTCAATGATTGATGATGTTAACTTTTATGTTCGCTCTTTTGGAGATTTGCAGAGCCTTTGTTTTCTTAACATTGATTTTCATTCCATAGTTCTTGCTTGCTTATAACTCATTTTATAACAGTTGTAGTGCTGTGCGCCGGAGGCCGGAGCTCCGGGTTTTTTTGTGCAGACAGGCCGGAGCCGGAGTTGGGTTGTTTTCTTGCCGCTCCGGCTGGAAAATCAGATTGTCAAAAAATATGACAATTTCGACGAAGCTTTGTTCACAAATAATGGCAACACTGAATTTGCAGAATGTGCATATGATCAGAAGTCTTGTCTGTTTAGTCAAACCATTTCAGCTACTGCAAAAAGTCAAATTAACAGAGACAGCAAAGTTAATACTCAGGAATTATTGGATTATTGGTATCGCCACAAAAACGAATGGCCTGCTTTGACGCGTCTAGCATTCTCGTATCTTTCTTGTCACTTCTTAGCGATCTTTTCGTTGACTGGGAACATCGTCTCAAACTATCGTTGTATACACTCCTTCCAGGCAACATCGGTCGCTTAGCGTTCATTAAATTTAATGATAAGAAGTTTTAAAAACCCTTGGCAATTTACACTTGTTTTGCAGTAGCATAACTTATTCGGTTCTATAAAGTTTTCCTCATTTCTGGCATTCCTAGTTGTGCCAGTTGTAGCATTGCATTTGCTTGAGCTGGAGAAGACCCTGGGGACAAATTTGAGGCGAATAATATCCGGTTGGACTTTATCCCCAGCAAGCCGGAGCCAGATATCAGAGCTGTAAAGCAGCCGGAGCCGGAGCTGAAAACCGGAGTTTGCACACCTCTAAACAGTGGCAAAAAATAAAATGTTTTGAGTGACAGACTTTGTCAAATAGTGAAACGTAAAGGTGCTCATGGGCTCTCTGATGAAGGGCCTTTGCTCGAAACGATAGACTTCGTATTCACTATTTTGGAAGTAGACACCAACCTTTCAGAGCATTCAATGTGTAACCTTTTTCAAGTATTTTTATGTGTAATTATTAGTACTCCTCTCTGATCTTCACTCCATATGGAGGGAGTAGCCGCGAAACTGAAAAGTTCTTGACGGTACTATCATCACTGATAGCTGAAAAACGTAGCCTAGAAAACAGCGTCGTAACAAACTGGATTCGCTCAAAACTGTCATTTGCTCTTGTGTGCTCTGCCATCCTGTGTGTTCGTTGTTCTACTGTCTGCGAAAGAAAGTCGAACTCGATCCGGGTAACATTGAGATTAGTAAAAAAGTAGAGTGCTGCGTAGACAGTGTTTTGGATATATAGCAAAGTGAAAAGGGGGTAAACTGCCAAGATTTTTAGTGACGAAATACTGACGTTTCGAGCGGAGCCCTTCATCAGAGTAAGACGAGATGAAATAAAAAAAAAATAGGGCTTATATATTTGCCAAAAGGGTGTCACAAGTAGAAAGTAATCAAATGCACGGGAGATAAACTATAACTAATAATTAATGAGACGCGAAAAGTTAAATCATTTGCTATTTTTACAGTCGATCAGCGAACAGACTGAGGGGGAGGGAGATTGCCTGTGCGACAAGCAAGTTTCAATGACAATTGGATACTTTATTTCCGGATATTTTGTTTTCTTTTTGTTTTTCTTATAACGTAATGTAGTATAGTAACATGAATCATATAAAGTAGCGATTTATCGTATACGATTGTCATTCTGGCGTATGTTGTCGTACTGGCGACACAATTCTTGTTTATGATTAAATGGCTAATGTTGACACGCGTGTACAGTTTGATCACATACGCCAAGATGACAATCGTTTATACGACAAATCGTAATATCGTATCGTGTAGATCGGCCTTAAGTTTTAAAAATCTTCATTTTATCAAAAGAGAAACTGGACGTACTGTACAAGTAAACAGCAGTATTTAATATTAATACTAGAAGCTGCATTTTTCTTTCTAGGGGTTTATCTGCCTCTGCTCTGGGAGAAAAGCTTCTGTTGGAAAAGTCCCATTGTCTTGGGCTACACCAGAGGGCATTTCTCTGCACTTGTCGCCATGGAAACGGAACTACGTGGCGCCGTGGGGGCTGGTGCCCACATAGACAACAGTGACGAAGGTCACGTGACTTACCTGCCATTGGTTGATCACGAATGCAAGTTGTTACCAGTGCATTTTTTGAATGGAGCTGAGGTGAGTTAGGTCCACTTCTCACTTCTTAAATCAGCTGCATGTCATATATTCTTACACGCGATGCTATTATCAGGGGTGCGTCGTGGAACTGCATTTTTCAACTAATTAAAACTAATAGTTTTTAACTAATTTTTCCAAATAGTAGCAGTAGCGAACTACAGTTTCTCTGTAGCGAAGTAGTCAGTTACTTTTGCTAAAATTGAAAAACAATCGCCTTTTCCAGCTGGGATACAATTTATCCCGGGCATTCTGTGTCTCCCGCGATACTAATTGAAATGTTAGCGGTCAGCGTAGAAAGAACTATTGCGCGTTTTGCCGCGGTATATTTAAATGTGATCCGATCGATGCAAATCCCGATCCGATCGATGCAAATCCCGATGGATGGAGAGAAAATGTTCCAGTCTCATCATTATGACTCTATAAATAGTACTCATCAGTAGCCTGCGTATAGAGGCTCGCGGGCGCAAAAAGGCGCTAAACAGAAGCGTTGTTGCATTTCAGTAACAGTTTGATCAAGAGTTAAGCCTGGACAGAGTAGACAATAATAACCATACGTGCATATCCATAAACTTTAGATTCATATCATTACTCGGCTACTGTGGTAGCGCGAGTCTAGGTTTCGGCTCTGTTTATATTTTTTTTTGGCAATGTCGCGAAATGGCAATTATTGCATCATCCCGTCAGGCTTTGCGAAACTGAACCACTGCATATATTTATGCGCCAATGTGATTTACTCATCTGGTTATGTTATCTTTCCTCGAGTGTTCTTCACTGAAAATCTTTGATGTGGCTGGCAAGTATCTTGATCTTATATACGCTCACGATGCTTACAATCGCACACGCCGATCGCCGAAGACCTACACTAAAAGATGACGAGGTGGTCTGCGATCTGAGATCTCGATATTACCGTGCGCTGAAAATGTGTAGTCGATCAAATCAGAATCAAATGCTGATGTGTACTCGATTAAACCTATGTTTAATAATTTAAGGTATAATTTGCACTGGCAAAAAACAAAAAATTTTCAAATCTTTTTTTTCTCCTATATTATAAGTATTATATATCTAATTTTGTTTTCCAAAGTTATTTTTCTTCTGTCAGTAGCTTAAATACAGCTAAAAAACGCTTAAGAAAATGGACGATTTTACACGGAATTTACCGGAAGTTGGCGATTTCGACGATCTGAAGATGCGGTCGGTTGCGATCTTGCGATCTACAAGGTCTAGGACAGCGGCAATCCATCCAAAATGGCGGATTTAAAACGAAATACACAGAACGAAGAACTTATCACATAAATATGAAACTCTAGAAACCAATACAGAAAATTCTACCTCAAAGATCATAAGCATTCATCAATTGCATTTTCCGAAATAACAATCTCCACGAAACTTGGCCAAAGTTACTACGACATGATGACGATAAAATCTGTGCTTAGGTAACACATATATACAAATATCGAATTAGTTACACTTTGAAAAATGGTCAATACTTGTTCATTTTAAAAAATAGCGATAACTCGGGAACTATTCCAAATTATATGTTACTTAAGCACATTTTGCCAGTGCAAATACCTTAATACGAGACTCAACATATGAATGCTGTATGGAAATATGTTAAATCATAAAGTGTCGAATCATATACTTTCGAGACATCACCGGCATTACCCACATCACTGTATATACTGAACTCGTGGCTAAGCTCACGACAACGGCTTCTGTAGCTCAGTCGGTTAGCTGGTATAGAGATCCAGGGTCACGGGTTCAATTCCCAACCGGAAGTCCTTGAAGTTGTATTTTTCGCAACTGGTACCGCCACCAGTTGTGTCTCGAAAGTATATGATTCGACACTCATAATTTATCATAACTTTTCCTTTATCTATTTAATGTTATGAGGATTATGAACTCGGGTGGTGAATAATAATGATGTAAATGGCTACTCCGAGTGACGAACCATACCGGACAAGTAAAGAAAACTCTACCGACCCGGCTGGGATTCGAACCCCCGCGACCTTCGGACTGGCAAACCGAAGGTCGGGGGTTCGAATCGCAGCCGGGCCAAGTAGAGTTTTCTCTACTTGTCCGGTATGATTCATCACTCGGAGTAGCCATTTACTACATCATTCACCACCCGAGTTCATAATCCTGATAACATTAAATCTATATGTATAAAGACTATTTGTCAAGATATTGATGAAACTAGTATTTGTTTCGAAATATCAAATAGCCCAAGTACCATCATTCGATCACCTGCTCCCAACTTGACCTGTAGCTCAGTCGGTAGAGCTTCGGACTGGCAAACCGAAGGTCGCGGTTCGAATAGCAGCCGGGTAAAGTAGAGTTTTCTCTACTTGTCCGGTATGGTTCGTCACTCGGAGTAGCCATTTACATCATTATTACTTTATCTATTTATTACTTTATTCGTGTAATTATCTCCGAAAACCCCAGTTGGGATGAGTTAATAAAATGTGTCTATTCACTTGTGTTTTACTGTGGATTTTTTTAAAGATTGGCAGCGAAGAGCAACTGCTTCGTGAATGGTTGGACTGTCATATCACCAACACAGGTATTCTGGTTGCTGAGCAACGTGTAACTCCTAGACCGGCCCTGGCCAATCAGCTAATTGATGAATGGCTGGATCGCTACAGGAAAATGAACAAAGAGATGACAGATTCAAAATAACGATCCCCGCGCAGCAGGAGTGGAGTGTATCACGCTGATGGATAATTTATCGGTGTGATCCAGATGGTCGACTACGATGAGAAGCATCGAGGCGATCATGGACATACATTTAGTATTTGTGTACATAACTCTAGTTTGTAAATAGTATTAACATTTAGGAGTATTGAAATACGTTGAGTAAAACAGAAGCAAAAAATCAAAGTGGCTCATGATTTACGCTGTCTGGAGTTGTGCGTATAATTAGTTCGGATGCATCGCTAAAATTAGCACAAGATGTTACAGCATGTTGGCTGAGCAATGCTTTGTTGAACGAACAATGTTGTTCAGTATTGTTTCAACTGAATATTGTTCACAATTGATGAACCATTGCTGGTTGTTCACTTTTGCTCCTTTTCAACTCACTCTGGCACCATGTGAACGGGGAACAGTTTTGTGCCGTGTGTTTTTTCGTTCGTCAATGTCGTAATAAGCATTACTTCTTTCATGGAGTTCAGCGTTTCAGGTTTTTGTGAAAGGGTTTGGAGAATGAAATTGATGACCCGGAGAATGGCCCGTCAACGGAGGACCGTCCTGCTAGGGGGTTCTGGGGCATGCCTCCCCTGGAAATTGTGAAATTCAGAAGTAAAAAATGCCATACAATAGCCTGAGTCTGAGTAGGATCTGAACGATGCATTTTATCTTAGATTAAATCACTACACTTCAAGGTTGTCTGATTAAGTTTTAACAAACACTTCTCTGAAGCCATGCTGAACTGCCTGAAATACGGTGCATCTCTGCAAGCATGTTGTGAAGCATTAATATCCGATAAAGTGGGGTCACGAATTGCGAAATTAGCGGCTAAATCTAAAATTTGCGTATTGGCCGCCATATTGAATTCTACCGCGCTCCAGCTTACCGTAGAATCAATATGGTGGTGACGAAGAGCAAACTTCGAACATTTTCACACAAAACGGGGTTTCAAAACACGCGTTGGGAATATCATTTATCCAGCGACGGCGAAATACGATGGAGACACGGCGAATTAGCTACACAACCACCGGCGAAATTCGCCGGCCTAAATCTGAAACGCTGGGAGTTTATGGTCAGCGCGCGCGCGTCATCTTTGACTGTGCGCGTCAACGTTTTTTTGGTATGTACTTCATCTTGCAGATAAAGGGGAACTTAAAATCACCGCTAACCCCAAAACAACTTAGACCCTAACCGTATGGGTTCGCTATATCCCTGCAAGACGAAGTACTTACGGTTTTTTTTTATCAAAACCGCTGATGATCAGTTGCGTGTTTGTGGGCACGGACGCGCCCTCGCAGACAACAATTTTGAAACGTTTGTTCTTGTTAAAAGCATAAAAATCAATGTTTGCATTTTATATAGAAAAGTACTCACCATTTCTGCAAAAAGCGTTTCCTAGAAGAAAAAAGAAATTGAAAAAACCGCGTCGCCGCGTCAATTCTGGACGTCGACGGTCCTTGCGTGCGATATAGTAGATATTCATCCAGACTGTAAAGATTTTTTTCTGCGCGGGAACGTTAAATATTTGTACAATTTATGCGCGGCGGAGTTTGCGAATGGGGCATGCCCCCAGAAATTTTTGAATTCTAGTTTGTCGGAAATAGGATTTCCTGTATTCTGAGATCACTTTTCAGCATGTTATATACACAGTCTGCAGTCTACAGATTATACTGACCGATTTGCCGTTACGTCGTTGGCCATGTGGCCGCGCGGATCCATGGACAGAACGAGATTTTGCGCGGACGGATTTCAATCACGATAAAATTGTGCGGGGAACGCGTTCAAATAACCAAATATTACAGTCGTCTTCTGTTCACATTAAATATTATATATATATTTATATATCACTTTTTTACAAGGATTTTTAATCGTGACATAACTTTAGCTATAAACTATAGCATGTCTGGTATTCAGTGCCACTTATGACGAATACTCTTAAAGAACTTAACGTCAGCTGTTTACAAATATCAAGTCAGTCGCTTCCTGTGATCCTGTCGGCTGTCTCCTCCGATCCTGTCGGCTGTCTCCTCCGCAGCTGTCCCCGCGGAATCATGGGAAGGTCTCTTCAGCAGCAAACAATGGGTTGCTCGATCCAGTCTCTTATGTAGATCGTAAGTACAACCTTCCCATGATGCCGCGAGGGCTTGCGGAGGAGTTCTTTCTGATCATCCTACGTCTTTGCTCAACGTAACTGTCTGGTTCTTCCACTGAAGGAATGTGATCTATTTAACCTTGGTGTTGGAACAACTGCTTGGATCTTGTCTGGAATGAGATTAGCACCTTTAGTTAAACCACCAGGACACCACGGCCTAGGGGAAAAATTAAGAACATTTTGAATTTACAGTATCGAGTCACATGGGGTGTTAATTTACATCACTGTCTACCATGAAACAGCCGCTAATTAAACCGTCTAGTGAATACGGATTGAGTTTCAGTCTGGATCGAACTCATACCGGTTCTGTGAATCCAGAATGAGATGCAGCTCAATCCGGATTGAGTTCATTCCGGATGGAAATTTAGGTCGTGCGAGATTTCATTCCGGAATGAAAAATACGACCTAGAGGACTGAAACGAACGTCAAAATGGAGTAATTTTGAGAACACGATTTATCATACTACAAATTTTATATAGTCATATTTTTTTACATAAATAGTTAACATGGTCCAATAGCATTTACAAAGAAAAAGATTTGGGTCCATTCTTTAATTGCTTAGAAGTCGCACCCTTTTCCGCGAACACAACATTTTTAAAGGCACGAAAACTGTAGGACGCGCCAATAGTGATTTCTCCAAACAGGTAAGTGCTAAGGGTCTGAAATACCAGAGCTGTGCAATGACGAATTATTTTACAGATATGTCAATGCCTTCATATATTTTAGCCTTTCCCAAAAATGAGGGAGAAAAATGTCCAATTACATCTCTTCTAAAGGCCCTAGATATTTTTGGAGTAGTCTAACAACAAATCAATTCGCCATTGCACAGATAATACCTGTATGAACTTACAGTGCAAATTCCATGCATTATAGGTCAAATATATTTGACAATATCACAAAAATAGCATCTCGTGGCCTTAAATATTTTAAGGTGGCTCGACAGTCTAAATCACGAGAAATTGCATTTTTTTCGCATAAAAATGTTTATAATGCAGATCTGAGCTTCCTTCATTCCGGAATGAAACTGAATCCGGATTCATGTAAAAAACAATTGTTTAATGTAAACAGCCCTTAATTCCTCGGTTGTTCTTACTATACCTTTGTGTGAGGGTCGGGCTTGGGGGAGGTCTCTTCCACGTGCCTTTTGTTTTGAGAAATTCCTGAAATGTCCTCACACATTCTTGTCGTTTTTCCCTCTCCGCTTCTTTCTCGTATTTCGTCTTCAACAACCCTGCTCGTCGCTTGCCCTTCAAGTCTTCCTTAATTTCTTCGTCTTTTCGTACTTTCCTAGATTTCGAAACATGTTCACAGCATTAATTTAAACAAGTGTAACGAAATATCAAAAATAAAAAAAAGTTTATCAAATAACATGTACACAACAAGCGCTCTGATTGGTCAATACCACTGACATATATATATATATAACTGTACTGCGGTATCTCCCCTAAAAATAATATATCAAATCTATCCGGTGAAGGCTAAAAGGGATGACTCAAAAGGACCTTTACATTTTTTAGAACTACTAATCCTAACCCTAATCTCAATCTTAATCCTAACCCCAACCATACCCTTGATCCTAACCATGATCCTAACCATAAACCTAGCCCTAACCGTAGCTATCCATAACCTAACGAAAAATAAAAAACAGAAAAAAACAGAAAGGTCCTTTTGAGTCATCCCTTTTAGCCTTCCCCAATCTATCCTCAGAAAAATGATTCTGAGTCCCGGACAGACGCTCTAACCATTTGAGCCACCGAGACTCAGAATCCACCAGACATTGAGCCACCGAGAATCATTTTTCTGAGGACACGAGCTTGACGATCGTCCATGTATCGTCTGTCTACTCCAATCTCTCCCACATTCACTACAACAGTGTATATATTAACACGAATTAATGTTTGTTAAGTTAGTTGCAGATTGAAGTTAATAAAGTTGTAAAGGTTTTGCTGTGCAAACTGTATTAAGTTGTCAATACTCAGAAAAACTCTGAGATCCAGACAGTACTCAAACCCGTAACCTTCTGAATGCTAGCCAGACGCTCTAACCATTGAGCCACTATAGAACTCAGATAGCAGAACAAGGTTAATTTATTTAAACCGGAATTATATGTTTTGTTTCTTTTTATGATTTCTTTTTATCATAAATAATTGTTAATGACAACATTCTGTGTTATATTAGAAAAAAATGTACTTCTGTAAACTAAATTGATATAGGATAAGGTGGCTCGATAGGCTAATTCATGAGAAATTGCATTTTTTCCGCATGAAAATGTTTGTAATGCAGATCTGAGCTTCATTGTGGTTCATTGCATAGCTCTAGTGGTGGTCTTTTTTACTGAAAAAAGTTTACCTGAGTGGAGAAATCGTGTTTCCAATAAATCCAGAAAAATTATTTGCATAAAATCTGCTGCTTATCATAAACACAAATGCTACAAGTGTGAAACGTTTCAATAATCAAGACCATCGCTAGAGCTATGCAATGAACCAAAAGCTCAGATCTGCATTACAAAACTTTTATGTGGGGAAAATGCAATTTCTCATGATTTAGACTATCGAGCCAACTGCGAGTTTGATAGACAGGAACAGAATACCGTACTTTTAATAATTACATGTATACGCATACTTCTCACAGTAAACCATCGAACATTATCTGTTATAAATTGTAGTGTCAGTGAACTCAGTGTGTCACAGTTGTGATGTTTGTTATACGGTAACGAAATCCAATAATTATTGCTTTTGGTCTATATTCTTCCACGATATTTTTGTATAACACATTCCGCTTGAATCGCTTTAGATCTCGGCGCTTTTACAAGGTATTCATGGCATGGAACTTCAAGTTCATTGTTTCTTCTATTCTCGTGGGGTTCGGTTAGGAGTGCGCCCATATGCGAATTTTTATAGGCGCATGCGCTTCTAAACGACCATTTTGACTCCAGAGATTTTAGAAAAATATTTATTTTCTCTGACAAGCGCATGCGCTTATATACGGGGGAATAGGATATTAAAGAAATATAAAATGATTTTCAGTGTTTATATTAAAGGAATACAAAATGTTTTCCGTGCAGGATACTGTGATCCAAACACTTGGGGTGTAAAAATTCCGTTAATCGGACCAGCTGTTGTGGTCTAGTGGTTACCACACATGTCTATGAGCTGGGAGACACAGGTTCAAATCCTGGGTCGGACCTCCACTCGGGGTCTTAAAAATAATCGAGGAGAAAGTGCTGCCTTTGCAATAATATCAGCAAATGGTAAGACTTTCGGGTCTTCTCGGACAACGACTTTAAATCGTAGGTCCTCGGAACCCCTATCAATTGGGCTTCTAGCCTGTTGGGTGGGGTATTCCGTTCACCAAAGAGTGACAAATCTAATAAACTAAAAAAAATAAATATGAACAGATGTTTCTGACAAGTTTGAATAAATCTCATAAACACTCTCGATATCTACCTCTCTTACGTCCATATACTCTTTTAACTTAGTAAATACCATTTATCATATGACTTTTTAGCAATGTCAATCTTCTCTTGTTTCTCTTCAATTTCTTTATGTTTCGCTTCCTTTTCGTTCGTCTTTTTATCCTTATAACTTTCCTTCAACACTTCGTCCTTTTTACTCTTCCACAATTCGAAAAACTTCTTTGCGTCTTGTCGTTTTACCACCTTCTCCCTCTTTACATCGATCTCCTTGTCCTGTAGTTCTTTCTTCTTCTTAACCTGTTCTTTTATTGGTCCTACTTTACTTTCACTCCATGCATCAAAAGCTTTCTTTGCCTATATGGATATAACAAGACAATATTTTATTTACTACAAAGGTTTGCTCAAACAGCCTCAATTCTCAAAGTTTCTACATATAGCAACTTCAATGTTGACGTCACTGACGGCTTATGTCGGCTTCGGAAGTCAACAGTGCAACCCTAACAATAACCCTAACCAACCCTAATCCTAACCCTCCCTAATCCTAACCCTATAAACCAACTCTAACCCTAATTCTAACCCTAACCGCGACTGGGCGCCATCTTCGGAAAAGGTCCCACAGAGTCATGGCTTGTCTCTATGGCTTGTTAAAGTTGTTTGTGCATATAGGGTTTGTATTGGTGATAGCATGCACTTATTGTTGTTACAAGCCTGTTATCATAGGTGTACGGGCCGAGGGACTGCAGCCCCCCAGTTGTCCGACAAATTGGCTCTATTCGGGAAAAAATGGTCTTGTCATTTGGGCAAAAATGGTCCTGTCTTAAATTAATCTAATAGTTGAATGCAACTTAATGACATTATAACAGATTCTCATTGAGGGAGTTATTGTTCTTCTTCGTTGAGCAATGGTCAGTGGCATAGCCAGGTCTGGGCATTGTCTAAACTCGTTATCTCGTATATTCAACTAGAATATGCGTAATAAATTTGGTTTTGTCGCTAATTGCTCTTCCTTCTCTTCTGCCGTCGTGCAACGCATGATTCCCCATGGACGGGAGAGATATCCAGGCGCTTTCTCGATATATGAACAACGGAAATACAAACCAATCCTAGTATACTAACCCTAATCCTAACCCAAATCCTAACTCTAAAACTGACTTGGGTTGATGCTATAATAATTTTACATTTCGGTTGCTCATATATCGAGAAAGGGCCGATATCCATGCGGTTTAAATTTGGAAAATCTGTGTTACTTTAACAGTAATTAAATACTTCGAATCTCGCACCACTGCCGCGGCTGGAAAAACGAGAAAAGTGCCATAAAATTGTATACACTTTCAGAGAATCAACATGTACATGTTTAGTCTAATGCATGTCCATGATTTAACTATTTTATATATGCTTAGGCATATATAACGATGGCAATTCGCGTTCATCAGGGGTTAAATAGATTAATATTGACGTCATCATTTATTCGGGAATTTTATGCCCCCCAAAAATTTTACCCGTACGCCTATGGCTGTTAGTGTGTTTCAACAACTTTGCTACATAATGGCTCTGCACCTTGATGAAATAACGCCATTATTACAACTTCTTCACAGACTTGCGCTACAAGACTGTTGCTTTTACGTGTGTACACAGCTAGATAATCAGACTCAATGACTATTTTTTATAAAAACATTTTTACCAAGTTTTAAACCGTAGAATCTCGAAAGTAACCGCCCCCGCGAAAGTAGCCGCCCCTCTTAAAGTAACCGCCCTCCAGAAAGTAGCCGGTTCCGATGTCTATAACTATTGTATAAATAAGTTTAACATCTGTTTAACAATTTTTTTTGAATGGCATGGATTAAAACATGTATAAAAACAGTAATATCAAAGATTCAGGAATTTCAGACAGTAGTTATAAGTTTGTCTTTGTCATCGTTCAGACGTCCTCTTCCATTTCGGTATCTGAATATTCGGTGTCGAATACTTATATCTTATTGAATGGTTTGGCATATAATACGGCCGGGTATTTTACGAGTTTCTCAAGTATTATATGACTACTTGCAGAAATTGAATAAGTTTGTATTTATTTCATTTCCTCGTTTGTTTGTGATACGTTGTCAGACGTTGTTTCTGTTAAACTGTCCATTGCTTTGAGAAATTCATCGTCAAAGTCGTCAGAGTTTAACGAAAATAATAAGGCGTCGTTCATGTCTGTACTTACATTTTCAAAATTAAAAAGACAGTTCGCATCCGCCATTTTAGGCTTTGGTTTAAAGCCGCAAAAAAATCCGTATTTTTGTTCTGTTCAGAAGAGGAGAAATACGGATTTTACCATGCAATACGGCCTGGTATTTGTTCTGTTCTCGTGCCCTTATATGGAAGAATTACGTCATTGTCATATAATAAGGTAAATTATTAGCATTAGATAATAAGTAACAACTCTTATGTAATTTAATCAAAATAAAACAAAACTTTGAAACGTTGTGCAAAATGTACAGTACATGTAGTGGTTGAAACTTGGCCGATGCTAAAAATAACAACCCGAAAGTAACCGCCCTCCGAAAGTAACCACCCTTAGAAGTCACTAATGTTACTTGTTTACACTGCTGTAGTGAATGTGGGAGAGTTTGGAGTCTCGGTAGCTCAATAGTTAGAGCGTCTCACCGGTAAGAAGAAGGTTACAGGGCGAGACGCAGAATAATTTTTCTGAGGATATGAGTTTAAATAGCAATTTCATAAAACATACTGATAATTGTCTATCTTCCTTTTCTTTCAACTTTTCTTCCTCTATTTTCGTTTCTACTATCTTCTTCCTCGACTTTTCTTTTAATCCTTTCTGTTTCCTTTCCAACCATTCATTGAAGACAGCTTTCCGAATGCTGGTGGAAGACGTGAAATCAGAACGCCAACTATCCAAACCTTCCACATCTCTATCTTCTTCAAACTCAGCGTTCTTCCAGTCATCTAGGTTTGTTAAAGAGGATGACCTCTTTGCAGACAGACCACTTCTACCTGAAGAAAACGCGAGGCTCTGTGGTGTGTCTCTGCTTTCGTAGGTGAAATTGTATAAGTCTGGAGACTTGGTCATTTCTTCCAGTCGTTTCTCAGCTTTCAATGGTGTGTTTTGTTTGGATCGTCCTGTGAGAAAAATTGTATTCAAATTTGCAGCAATATTTTATTAGATTATATTATTAATTATTCACTTTTAAACAGCCTTTTCCATGCTTGCAAGTTAGTTGGGTCTTTTACAGTATAGAAACTATCTAATACTAGTTCCTTACGTAAACCATCTTCCTCAAATCTGTTTTCACAACCTGCTCCCATGTCATCCTACGTCTCCCTTGTTCTTGGCACATCTAAATCAATGATCTGACACACCCAATTATCTTGATCCATCCCAGTGGTGTAACTATAGGGGCAAGGGCGGCGACTGCTCCCACACAACATCTAAATGGTCATCTGTCGGAAAACTCTGATTCAGTGTCGAAAATTTCCATGCGAAAAAAGCTCAATTCGAAACCATTACAACTTTGCTCAGACTTGCTTTAACTTTGCCTGTTTCCTCAGCTCATGATGAGAGGGCATTCAGTTGCCTTAAGCGAGTCAAAACTTATTTACTGAGTACAATGACAGAACACCGTTTTTCTAATCTCGCATGCATCGCTAATCTTGCATGCATCGCGAGCATGTCTCATCCATTAATGTAAGGGATCTCCAAAAGCCATTTTTAAACGCAAGAACAAGGACAATTTTTAATCTATAAAGTAATCTCAACTATATGTTGAACTTTTCATATTGTACATATTTTCGGCTTAGCAACCAGATCAGAATAGTACCAATATTAAATTTCTAACCGTTTACAGTTTTTTTGTTTGCTAATATAATACGGAATTTAAATACAATTAAGATGAATTCACGTATATAAGACATGAGTAGAAATGAATTGTTATATAAATTATTGAATAAATATGGTATTTTGCAACGTGGCCACGCCCACTTGTAGGAAAATCTTAATGCTTGCCCCCCGCTAAAAATTGCTAGTTACGCCACTGATCCATCCTCTGCATGAGACCAAACCAACCCAGCCTACTCCTACAGATAACAATACATCCTGGATGTTAACCAGTTCTAAACAACTCTTCAATCTACATCATCTTCAAATCAGTGTGTTCAAGTCTTCTAACATCATCTTCCTTGACTGCCCATGTTTCACTACCGTATATCATTATACTTCTAACACATGCAGTGTACAACTTTCCTTTATACATAATTCAAGAATATTTAAACTAGTAAGTAAAGAATAACTACTGCATTCAAGCACAACGATAACTTCTTTGTTCATTAAACAGTTATTTTCTCATGTTTTTTGGGTGTTGTTTGAAGCACCTCTTTTTGGTAATGAAGAGAAACACTTAGGATCCTGAACTGATTCAACTAGAGGAGTGCGTTGGATCGGATTGCAGACCCTTATATTCCAAGGGTGTGCCTAAACTGTCAATCCGAATCTGAAGCCATACAATCGTAGTCCGATGACTCCGATCCGAAAACAGTTGCTCAAATACGATCCAAAAAAATTATGTTGCAATAGTTGTGCAAACTTTCCGAAAAGAAAATCAATGAACAAACGTATTTAAGAAAACTAAAATGCATTAATAATATTGTGCAATAATAGCCATCCTATGTTGTGCAATGTACATACAACTAGTGAATTTGACAACTTTGTTAATTTTGTGCCAAGAACAATGACAAAAGTGAATCTAATGTGGGTAAAAAAGGACAAATCCGATCCGAGAAAAAAAGAACAAAATCCGATCTGATTCAAGAAAAAAAGAACAAAATCCGATCCGAGAAAAAAGAACACAATCCGATCCGAGAAAAAAAGAACAAAATCCGATCCTAGAAAAAACGAAAATCCGATCTGAGAAAAAAAGAACAAAAAATCCCATAAGAGAAAAAAGAACAAAATCCAATCCGAACGTATTAAGTATAACTAACGAAGTAAATTATGAAAGTTTAGTCCGAATCAGATCGGATTCGCACACCATTTGATTCAACCTTACCTTGAACCCTGCCTCCCTGGTTTCTATTCCTCTGTTCATTTTGTCCTAGAACATCCTCAGTGTTTGGAATATGTTCTTCAAACATTTGATGTGTAAAATCCTGTTCTTTGTTCAACTTAGAACTCTCCTGATAGTTTCTTGGAGAATCTCTATTATTCATCATCGACCTACCATGTTCACCTCTTTCAAAGTTTTGTTTATTCGCGGCTATATTTTGTCCTTTTCCCATAAATTGTTTCTGTAATACATCTGTTTCTGACACATTGTCACCTCTATACCCCATTCTTTCAACAAATCGTTCATCTTTGTCAGAAGCCAAAACATCAAAATCTTCTGAATTATTTCTCATCATATTCATTCTGTGAGGCTCTGTCAAATTTTCACTATTCATAAAACCATTTGAATTCCATTCTCTCTCTGACACATGTTGCCCATATGTCGGACCATTGTGTTGTTTTTCAAAGGACTTCTCGCTTGTGTGGTGAACTGAAGCAGGACCTGAGTTAGGTTGCTTCAGGTTATCCTTTGAATGCCGTAGTAGCGGCCTTCCATGTCCTGGTGTGTGAGAATTTCCCCTTGAATCAACAGTATCTGGTTTGTCACCTTCAGAAATCCCATGACCTTTTTTGACACCAGCTGACTTACCTTTAGTTCTTACTGGTTTCACTGGAGGAGATTTGGGCTTTTTGCCACCAATTTCACTTGATTGCTTTTTTCTGGGATCATCTTGAAAACCTGACACACTATCTTGGTTAACATCACCAAATTTCCGCTCACCTTTTGGCAAAGTGTGTGTATCTTGTTTTTCTGATAGATCTTGAAATGAAACAGTTTTGTTTCCCTTTCCAACTGAATCAAAAAGCTTGTCAGCACTTAACTTAGAAGAGTTTCCAGAGGCATTCAAATTATCTTTATTACTGAATGACCCTGACAAGTTTTCTTTTATGTTTGGTTTGGCTCGTTGCCTGGGAACAGGCTGTGGGGATATCTCGTTGTGGTGTTTATCTGACTTATTGTTCTTGCCAGAAAACAGTTTATCTGCCGCAGGACCATCTCTCTCATTGCTTGAAAACTCTTTAAGTCGAGGTTTTGGTTTGGGCCTTGACATGGTTAAAGAATCTTCATGGTCTGAAAAATAAGCATAGTAATTTACATGCTTCTTTTATTTTTAGTAAAAATATTTTAAAATAGGACATAATTATTATATAAACTAGAATATATAATGAGCCTGGGTTGTATGTAACTGAAAAGTTAAAGCAGGCCTTGAATTTTACTTTTCCCATCCGAAGCCAAATTTGGCCTCGTACAATTGAGTTTTCATGATGCCACCGAGGCCATTTTTGGTTTGGCGAGGCCATTTTTTTTTGTGACAAGTATTAGTCCGTTATTGTCTGTGCGGCGTGCGGCAATTAATTTTAATAACATGGTACTTACTAGAAAATCAAAACACAGTGATGTATAACTATTATGTACAAATTGAAACTAGTACTTTAATTCAATAAATTCATGTAATTTATTAGGTTAATAAATGTTGAATGTTTAATAGTCAAAACTTAAAACCCTATCCCAAACAAAATTTAAACAATCTGCATGCCATTATTATCTGGCATAACTTAATAATCAGTTATCCATAATTCCAATCCATGTGAATAATGAATCCATCATTGCATGACTCAATCAATGTCACGCTATATAAACTGATAAACAACGATCATCGAATTTCTTGTAAGAACTATAACATCAATTATATAAATCGGGAATGCGTGATTTTACAGTATTTTATCTAAATTATATCGGAGGCCAAAAGTGGCCTGCAGAAAATGAGGAAATACTCCGTATCGGAGGCCAAATGCCGATAATCGGCGGCCAAATGCCGATAATCGGCGGCCATGGCCTCGATGAAATTCAAGGGCTGTAAAGGCATCAGAAATAAGTTTGAAATTGACCATCTATATACAATCCTGGTCAAAAGTCATTGGAATACCAAGCAGAAATATCTGATTCAACTTTAAAATACTGTAATGTTCTTTTTGATGCATTTCTTAGTGTGATGCACCCCTCCCCCAATACAATGTTGTCTGAACATCAAGGAAGATTTGGTTACCAACTGCAACATTGAACATGGGGAGGGGAGAATCATTACCCTTTTTGTAAGGGACACAAAATATGTTAATTAAGTTGAAAAGTGTCCTGACAATTTTGTCCATGATTGTATGTAAGTTACAGGATTGAGCAGAGCACGTTACAGCGAATTCAAAATACAGCTGCCAGACTTGTTGCAAGAGTTAAAAAATCAGATAATATCTCCCCTGTGGGAGACTACTTCATGTATGCCGATTTTTGTGTCCCGACACAATTTTTTGGTTAGGATTATAGTTGTGTTGGGGACAGGCTAACATGAAGTAACCAGCTTTAGGCATACATGAAGTACCTGCCCCCCTGTGCTGTAATCTTCACTGGTTGCCAGTGAGATCAAGGATTGTTTTTAAGATACTGATAATTACTTTCAAATCTTTACATGGCCAGGCACCTATTTATATTACTGATTTACTAATTAAATATAAACCTACTCATACTTAATTAAGATCATCTAATTGAAATCTGCTACTTGAGCCAAAATCCAAAACGGTGACTCATGGAGACAGAACATTCTCAGTTGCCGCACCAAAACTGTGGAATTCATTACCACAGGAAATTAGAAGCATTGATATTTTAAAGGACATTGGCAACAAAAATTAAGTTTGTTTTATTTGAAAGAACTCTTAAAATAATGAAGAATATTAATTTATAGTTCTTTCATATTTTACTTAGTTCTTGAGATATTTAGACTTATGTGATATTCAAATGAGATGATCTATGACGTCATAAGATGGGAAATACATTTTAACATATTGAAAATCGTGAATATCTTTGATTACTAAACGAAATTACTTGAAACTTTGCATGTACAGTGTAGATACATACCACTAAACTGCAGATCATCATTCAAGTCTTATGGTTGCCATTGTAACGAATTAGTTTACAGACCTCTTGATTTCAAAAACAAAACTATTTGTTTTCTGACATAGTAGACTTTGTACCACAGTGAACATTTGCTGAACAGGTACCAACCCAATAAGGTTCGGCACTGAAGAGAAAACAAATAATTTTGTTTTCGAAATCAAGAGGTCTGTAAAATAATCTGTTACCATGGCAACCATAAGACTTGAACGATGATCTTCAGTTTAGTGGTATGTATCTACATGCAAAGTTTCAAGTAATTTCATTTAATAATCATAAAGATATATTCACGATTTTCAATATGTTAAAACGTATTTCCCATCTTATGACGTCATAGATCATCTCATTTGAATATCACATAAGGAACTAAGTAAAATATGAAAGAACTATAAATTAATATTCTTCATTATTTTAAGAGTTCTTTCAAATAAAACAAACTTAATTTTTGTTGCTAATGTCCTTTAAGTAGTTTTAAGTCAGCACTTAAGACTTCTCTTTTTTAAATTAATAGTTTTTTGTTCATAGTGGTAATATATGTAGTAGGCTTTATCTTATAATGAAACTGTAATTAGTTTTATAAGTAACATTAAGAATATATTGTTGCAAGAGCATTGAGACTATTGTATAATGCTCCTAATACATATTTATTATTATTATTATGTACGTCTAGGTTATTGTCGTCTACGTAGTTCACAATCAGTGACAAAATTAAATTTAAGTGTTGGGACGATAAGTTGCAATACAATATACATCTCCTTAGTATCGTCTATGCCACCTATTCAATGTTGGTGATTACGTGGACTCCCTGTTTTGTGGTCTGCCTAGGTCAAGGTGTCGAACATTGAATAAGAAGGGGAGAAACTGAGAGACTTTTATTTTAAAAGTACATAGTTTCCATGTAACTAAAGGGGTTATAATAAAGGGATTTAATTATACAGGGTTGTAGTTTTGGCAGCCTAAGTGGATTGTCATCCCTAAGTGAGTATCCGTCAGTGAGCTCTATCTATATATATTATATACATGTACATCTGGATGGCTATCTGCCAGTCATTGGCCATGCAAAAAGTGATCAATCCAAAGATGGCTGACTTTGTACATCAGTTTCAGTCACCTACGCAGTTTATGTATAAGAAAGACTCACATACAAACCACCCAGGGGTTGGCCTCACAATCAGCCTGTGGTCAGTTTCAAATCTGACCATTGTTAATTCAATTAATATTATTTTATGTTAATATTGAGCTTCTGTTAATATTCTTACAACTTTTAGATCTTGTTTACATAGAAAATCAGTCTGGAATCAGGCTGGCCTGAAGTGTTCAGTTTAGACACGGTTGTTTAGACTGGTGTGAACGTAAACAGCCATTATTCATTTGAGGCTAGTCTGGCTTTAGTAAAGGTTAAAGGGTTAAAACGCTTGTCATGTAAATATAATAAAACATCTGTCATACAGCTATAAAGTATAACTTCTTTCTTTCTTTGTCAGGTAAGATGTTGAACATTCTCAAAGGTAAATCATACCTTTTAAATCTCCTTCAATAAGCCTCGACAAAGTGGCATCATCTAATGACACCTCGTCATCTTCTGAATCATGACCATCACGCATCTTCATATTCTTGTTGTCTTTTCTTGAATCAAGCCAAGAGTTTAAATCGACGTTTTCTTTGCTCGCTTTCTCGGACAGTCCATTGTAAGATTGTCTTATATTAACCTCGCTTAACTCCTTTTGAAAGTCAGAACGTTGCCTGCTTGATGTAACAATCTTATCTTCCATTCGTCCTCACAACTCACAAGAAATTATGCTGGAAAGATATTTAATTCTGATTGTTTCTACGTCCCAAAACGTACTTTTTCACGCTCATCTGCCTTAATATCAGTAAGTCGATACCTCAAGCCGCTGTTCTCCAAGTCACAGTCTCCAATTCACTTGTAATCTTCGTTCTAAAACAACTCTATTTTGTTTATATTTATTATTTACGATGGTTGACGACCAGTGAAAATTTTCAAATTTAGCAATGTAAACAAATCGCCAAAGCGCATGATGAATGACGAACAACCGCTGGAACTAAGATACGCTGCAAAGCAACCTCATTCCCAGGGCCTTATCTCCGCCCCACGCTCGCGGCTGCAAACACTGCAAAGTGCAAAGAACAATATGACGTCAGAATTATTCTGAATAGATTATGCATCAAAACGTTGATGACTGACATCTACTTTTTGTAACATTTGACTGCAACTCTAAGTTGGCTGACGTTTCATAATGCCTCCACTAATGGCTTAGAAATTAACTAAATTTAAAAATCAAATTTAGTGGAATAAATTATGGTGATAATTGGGTTTATATTTTAAATAATTCAATGGCAACTTTGGCAAGCTATTATCACACTGAAGCATTAACTTTTCCTGATTTTACACTGCTATTATCACACTGAAGCATTAACTTTTCCTGATTTTACACTGGTATTAAAATAATTTTTAAATATTTTCCATTGTTTGAAGTAACTACTGTACTATGCAATCTCCTGATAGTATTATTATCCTCATTCCTCCACTAACAGTGGCGTAGCCAAGACCGTTCTCGTGAAAAGTCTAAATCTAGGGAGAAATTTGAAGGGGAGTATAGATGTTCTGAGCAACAAATCAAATCCAATTATCAAATTGCACATATCAATGAGCAATTACTCACAGGTAATCTGATAATTTGTGTGGGCTTTGGCATAGATGGAAATTTAAAGCATTCTATGGCATGTATTGTGCCATGTTCTGATTTAGTAGACGAGACTGTAGACCCTATAAATAATTTTTTTCTGGTGAAGCATGCCCCCCCCGAACCCCCTAGAATACTCGTGCTTAGAGAAGACCACATGGATATCCCCCCCCCCCACCAAAGCCAAGACCCTGGCTATGCCACTGCCATACTAATCAAGCAAACAAACATCCAAAATACAAAACTTTGCCCTGCATGTTGGGCAAGGACAAGTACAAGACATCCAAGTTCCTGGCATGTTTTTATCTTGTCGACTGGCAAACCATTTTCCCATACACTCCAAGCACCACATTGGCCGGCAGTAACACTGCACACATTCCCCAACATCAGTTTGGGCACACAACTTCTGAAGCTTGATATTAGATTGATGCTGCATACAACCTATGCATGGTTCTGGTACCTAAAACAATGAAAATTACAACACTTATTATGCATTTTATACTCGATTTTGATTGGTTATTTATTAGCATACAATACATACTGTAGTTGTGATTGGCTAAAAAACTGACAGACAATTTTTGATGTCAAGCCACCTACAAAATATCAAAAATTGTCTGTAGGTAACCTAATTGTCTTTGCGTGGCTAAAACTTCCTAAACTCCCTAAAGGCTTCTACATTTTTATAATTATATAATAAAACAATTACACCTATTGGATTTGGCTTATACATGATATCAAGAATTATCCAGACCTCTGTCAATGTTATCTTCCCCAACCTTTGGCTTCAGCAGATAACATTGCATACCTTGGTCTGGATAATTCTTGATATCATGCTCAACCTCATCAATAATTGTTTAATATCTGTAGCTTTGACTTCAAACCTACAGATAATAGAGTGGTTCCCTCGTTGTGGTTGTCTGAAAATAATTACGGTGGTAGAAGGACAAGAAAACTCTTACGGGAGTTTAGCAGTAAATTTTATTGACAATTTGTCACATATTTATTGAATTTTCAGTTTTATTTCATCCTGAAACAATGTTGTACTTGATACTGTAAAGCTTATTTTGTACGATTTTGATGATCATTTTGTTGTTTGTGAATGAACATATCCCTTTCTGGCTTACTTACAGTAGTTTGTTCAGTGATATAGATTAAACATTAAAATACATAATAAAACAACTATTGGATTAAGTTTTACAAGATCAAATGCGCCGACTGCCAGGACACTTATATTGGTGAAACCGGCATTCAAACCTAAAAATCAGACTACACAAATGAAGTACTAGAAACGGGGACAGGACTAATCACATAGCTGAACACCACGCACAAACAAAACAAGATATTGACTGGGACTCGGCTGAATGTATCACCTTTAACACAAACTACAAACAGCGACTTACATTAGAAAGTTGGTTTACCAACTTGGAACATAAACCACTTAACAGATCATAAAAAACCATACAAAAGACTTCTTCGCACACACCAACGAACAATAGACCTACCAACAAACAATACATCCATGCTTAACGCATGATGCAACACCCACTCACATTGATTATGACACAAACAACCGATGAGGAACAATATTGGCCCACGCATGATGCAACACCCACTCACACTAATTATGACAAACAAACTATGACGTGTCGTAATGAACCAGACGTATATATAGGCAAACCTGACAAACATGCTTTACTTGACTCTGAAGATGACCGCCGCTGAGGCCGTCGAAACGCCAGTCACCAACAATAGTCTTTCTCAAGACTACAACAACCTGAACAACCTGGACGATCAACTTCACACATCTAAAATATACTGTAGATAATACAACATCGGCCTTGATAATTGTCAATATGATGCTCAACCTAATCCAATAATTGTTAATTACTGTACATGGTATTTGTTCTAGACCGATGAAGGGCCTTGCTTAAAATTTCCACAAACCTCTACATTTCTATCAATGTGATATCTTTGATTTTGCTCAACCTGCTCCTTGAATGCTTTCACAAACTTATCACTGAGTGACTGATGGATAACAACATTCCTTGCATTTCTTATAGGATTTTGTATTTTTTCTTTAAGTTCTGAGTAATCCAAGGAATTTAGTCTTATCACGAATGGCTTAACTGCAGAATTGATGCTAGCAACCTGGATGTTCAGGAACTGTATGGCACTATTTGTTTCAATGGAAATTTCATGGTTTTCTGCTTTCAAAATATTCAAGTGCACATCTGGCTTGTGAGCAATGTCAATGTTGTAGGCCGTGCATTTTATGATCCAGGAATCGATAATGTAGACGCTGGTACCCCCAATATGACTAGAAAACTTGTCAATGCGACGAAACTCAATGTTGATTCTTGAGGCCACCTCAGTCCAAGGGTTGCCATGGCGATGTAAGACTTTCACCAATGGATGGTTCCTCCTAAGATAAACAAAAAATATTATACACCAATGTCACCAATATACACTATATACTGTACCAAATATCCCCTAATATGACTACCAAAGTCTGAAGCTTTCTTACCACTTATTCCAAGACCAATAGCGGACAATGAGAACAGCAAACATAAACAACCCAACTGAGAACATCAACAGGATCTTAGCAAGCAGTCCACTTTTGCGAAGATCAAATAAATGAAGTGGAGGTGATATGAAACCCAAGGAAACATAGTAGCCTACAATTAAAAACAAGTTAAAAATAAATATAACCTTTGATAAATTTAATTCCAAGTTATGAAAGTTTTTATTTCATGTTAATCTGGACCACAGTAATTGGAATAGGCTAGCTATGGCATCTTAAATATGTGGTGGTGAATGTTATTGTAATGCTATTATTGTTTTGTTGTTGTTTACTCTTAGCAGCTTGTTTGTAACTCATGGAGTATATAATGGAAACTTTATTAATATAAATTTTTCTTATATATTTACAATTGCAAATCTCACTTCTTGAGGTAATTTACAATTGGCTAACTTGAATCACATATGATTATATACAGTATTAATATTTCTAAAACAACAGAAACAAATTTATAATTAAACATTTAGTGGTTCAGGATTGGTCCATTCTTTGTTTCTACAACAGAAGATATAATACGTCGTTCTAATGGCGATAGAGATCATGTTTCGGATGTAGTATTGTTGATGTTTGTTATCGAGTCCTAAATCATTTAACATTTCAATAAAAGTATGGCATTAATAATAATAATAATAATAATAATAATAGATGTTTTAGGAGCATATACAATAGTAACAAATAAAACTATATAACTACTTAATTCATATACATGTAAACTATTGATATTCTTATTAATTTCTGTAAACCCTGATAAATTGTTATCATTAAGATCCTTGTACAGGTATATCTGTATTTTACTTTATTCGACCAGTGACAAAATATTATAAATTAAAATATATAAATAAATATAAAAAGTGATGACGCCTCCTCATCTCACAAACGCCACGTCAGTTACGATATTAGGAATTACCAAAGTCTCTAGATATATATATATCAACAAACTATAGCATTATTACCCAATGGTAATAGCGCATGAAACAGAATAGTGACAGCCGTCCTTCTCACATGAAACATCACAAAGTGAAGATCTTCCACACCAATATAGAATGAAAATATATTCTGAACGGTGAATCCCAGGCTAACAAACTCTCGTGGAGGGACAATGAAACAGATAGACACCAGACAGTAACCTAGAGTGAACAGAAATTCATTGGACGTGTCCATTTTACTGTATTTTAAAGAGTTAAATTATGCATATATTCATGAATTACCGCTGCTCAGTTCTCTTGCGCCTGCGTGTCATTGGAAGGTAAATACTAGTTTCCATCTGTCAAACTGACGTGCGTTCTTGTCCTTCATTTTTTCTTCTTTTTAGGATTGGGATAAGCGTTTTCTTAGGGTTAGTTTTATGATTAGTTTTATGACTAGGGTTATTTCTTTGGTTAGGATAAGTGTTAGTATTCGGCATTTGTTGATAAAATTTGTTGACAAAAAACGTCACGTCAATTTCATAGATGGAAACTAGTGCTAGGCGTCATGGAGACGCATAACGCATTGTGGACTTGTTTATCTTAAAAAATCCTAAAATATGGAAATAAATCCAGTTCTGGACCGCCGTGGGGTAGCTCAATCGGGTCTTTGGTACGTTTTATCTGCAGAAAATGATGGACCTGCTGCTAGAGTCGGTCATACATGTTGCGTGAGACACAATTCAAAAAAGAGGGAAAGTGGAGATGGCCTAGTGAGCTGCCAATCTTTGGTTATCATCGGAGGAGCTAATCCAGATGGAGCATTTAAAGACGCTTATCTTCTTGATTTGGGTGAGATATTGTTATAATTTAGATGAAAGATAGCCTCCTTCGCAGGCTAGATGAAAGACAGGCTGGCCATGTAAAAATATGATATCAAAGTGCTGTGCTGCGTAGGCAGTGGAGAATAATGAAATAAAAAAATGGTTTTCATGTCTATACATTGTGATATAAACATGCAGGAATACAGGATGTTGTGAGACTTGAGAATTATTTTATAAAATAATAAACAGACTTGGAAAAAGGCATGCACCTATCATTTGTTTCCACCACCCCTTGGATTTGATAAAGATTTTTTTCCCAGGTGACAAGCATTTGACGAAGAACTGAATCCCAAGGGTCACGGGATTGATCAGTAGACTAAACTCTTCCCAGGTTTATTTAAGAAAGACACACCAGAAGTGAAACTCACTCACGTTTCTTCAACGTTGCTATAATGGCGAACCTGAAAACAAATGATGGGTGCATTAAGGTTAGGACACACGAGGCGACATGTCGCGGGGACATGTTGCAGGGACAAATCCCGTCGTGTGTACTAGGCAAAACTTTGTCGCGGGGACAAAATTTTGTCCCGAAACATGTTGCATGTATTCAAAATGATTTGAATTTGTGCGACATGTCGCGGTGACAAAAGTATGTCCCCGTGACTTGTCCCATCGTATGAACAGTTCGTGCAACTAGTCCCCGGGGCCCGGGACAAAATAAACCAATCACATAACGTTATTTTATTTTCCTTTTCTGACATGTCCTCTCGTGTGTCCTCAACAAGGGAAATGTCCCCGCGACATGCCCCCCCGATTTGTCGCTTCGTGTGTCCCAATTTATACTCAGAAAATTTTACAGGGGGGTGTAAGCTCACTTTAACCTACTGATGCACGAGCTTGTACCGACTACATCCTATCAATCGAAGCTTGTAAAAATATTGTCTTTCCGTTGGGTACCCACTAAAATGACCATGGTCAGCTGGTGTAAATGGTTAATTAAGTCGTATGTTAACGCACTCAGCTCTCAATACGGAATGAAAACATGATGACATTATAATAAATTTATGTATTTGGTGTTCTCTCGTTGATTACATTTACATATAAACAAAACATTAATAACATCAACATTAGATTTGTGAGTCTTAAATTTGGTAGTTTGAAATTAATTTA
This sequence comes from Chrysogorgia sp. JL179-B06, assembly GCA_035772405.1. NCBI lineage: Eukaryota > Metazoa > Cnidaria > Anthozoa > Scleralcyonacea > Chrysogorgiidae > Chrysogorgia > Chrysogorgia sp. JL179-B06. The sequence goes on from JAYKKM010000049.1 coordinate 309,680, forward strand.
AACTGATAAGTGCTAAAAGTTAATGATTCTACTTGTCCCCATGTGTTAAATCGAACACGTCTAAAATATAAGTAACTTCTGCCGACTAAAATATTTAACTTCTGCTGACTAAAACTCGTAAAAAGATTTTGGGGGGTGTCGATTTTTGTCCCAAATTTTCCTGTTTGGTGACTCAGTCTGTATGCATTACCTTGTGACAAACACAAAGAGATGGAGAAACTTTGTATTAAAATAATCTTTAAAGTGCCTATCCGCCTGTGGGGATTTTACATATTTGTGAACTTTGGATTTGCCTGAGAAAAATTGTAATATATCTTGTCGTTCGAAAATTTCATCTTCATGCCCTTTTCCCCTGCTAAAGTTCACAGGAAGTGACGTCAATGCAGGGACACGCGATATTTTGGAGAGTGATTCAGCAATGAAATACAGGAAAGTTTGGCTTTGAACTTTAAACAGCCTGTTTAGAGAAAATTCACTCAATTACTAAACATCCACTGTTAAAAAACGCTGCAAAATATTGCGTGTCCCTGCGTTGACGTCACTTCCTGTGAACTTTAGCAGGGGGAAAAGGCATGAAGATGCAATTTTCGAACAACAAGATATATTACATTTCTTTTTGGTAGAACCCAAAGATTATGAATATGTAAAATCCCCACAACTTCATCCCAGGGTGATTTACAGAAGGGACCTAACATAAGACTAACAAAATAAATACATTAACAGATAAAAAGCTAATAATACATAGAGGATAATAAAAATTAAAGTGTATATAGTGTGAAGTTATGTCACTAAGTTAATCTTCAAAATTTTGTTTTTAAAGCTTGCTAATGTGGGTACATCGCATATCGTATTACATATCTCATTCCAGACAGTTGCAGCAAGATTTAGTGTGGTCCAATAGCCCCATCTAGTGTGGGCATTTGACTTACGAACATTTGCAGGTCAAGTCGCACAAATTGTCTAATGTCACACCCTTGCAACCAGAACGCAACAGAATTAGCCATTGCAATACAAGTTGCATGACAAGTTCCATATAAGGCTTAAGAAGCAACTTATTGTGTAAAAACAAAAACTTTAAAAGGTTTGTGTACTGCTGAAATAGTGTGTAATGGCGACCCTTTCACTATTTTGGCTGTAAAAAAAAAGTGGTATATATCAACCTTTTAGAGTTTTTAATTTGTACAAATAAGAAAATATCCTTTTAAATTTCAGAGAAATACACATGGTGCAAATGTGACTGGACCGGTTTCCCAGAAAGATATGAACATTCAGCATTCATCCCTGAACATGACCCAAAAGAGATTGTTGTATTTGGTGGTGCTACAAAAGATAAAAATTTAAATGACATACAAATTTTGGACACAGAGACAAATTCCTGGTGTATTGCTTTACCTTCTGGAAAGGCACCCCCACAAAGGACTTGTCATTCTGCTGCTGCTATTGGTGATAGGTTATTTATATTTGGAGGTGGAGAAAGTGGTGCTACGCCAGTGCAAGATGATAAGTTGTATGTGTATGATGCAAGTAAGAAAATTAACTTTACTGGAAAAATACCGCATGTGATAATCCCCCGAGTAGATGAAAATTTAATTTTAACACTGATGTTAGCCAATTAGGAGTTACATAAGTAAAATTAATTGAAATATTATATACCTGTACATTTAATAACTATACTACAGTAATTAAAGTTCAACCACTGTATATTAAACCATCACCTATAGTAACTAGTACATTGTTTTGAAAAGGATTTATATGGCCTTCCAGGGGCTTAGACAGGATTAGTAATCTACCTGTCCATAAGTCCCTACTACTAGGGGGTCTGGGGGCATGCCCCCCCCCCCCCCCCCCCCCCCCCCAGAAAAACGTGATTCTGAGCAATTCTGGAAAACAAAAGTACTCTAAATTGGAGAGGAAACAGCAGCAAAATCTATCGTTTTCTTTGTCTATATTTAACAATTATAGTCACCAATGACCAAAGTCTAGGTGATTATTAGGGATGAGCCGATTGAGAAAAATTCAATTGACCGATCCGATAAATTCCGATACGATTTACGAGCTGATCGGCCGATTTATCGGTGGTTATACCGATAGTGGTTACCAGAAGTTCTTAACTGTTGAAATTGGGGCCAAACTTCACCTCGCATTGAACGAGCCATGGTACGCGTTACCTACCGCAAGCAAACTAACACCGTCACCGATACAAATGTGATGTTAACATTTACGCTTCATGTTTGCGTCGTTTCGAAGGGCGGATGTGCTGGGATGTTAATGCAATCTGACTATCTGAGACTACATTCGCTCACATGTCTCATGTTATATATTATATATCTGGCTATATTTATCGGGACCGCCGATATATGCCGATATATGTTGATGCGATTGGCTGATAACTGATCAGCCTGAATGTTGCCGATTATCGGCTTCTACCGATTAGTTTCCGATTATCGGATCATCCCTAGTGATTATCACGGTGAATATTTTCTGAGCTACCGTAAGAGCTAAACATAACGATAATCAGCGGTCCGAGACTGAGGTTGTCAAATTTAGTCCTAAAATACTAAATATTTTTTTCAAAAACATAGGAACTTGTATCTTGTGGTCAAGGTACTATAATATGTGCAATGACTGTTGAATGTCATAGCAAAAATAATTAAAAGCTTGTACGGTGCTTGTATTAAAGAACTGAAAGACGAAATACTGGAGTTTTGTTTTAATAAATTTTTGCCCGTCCACTTTTAAAAATGCCCGCCCAAAAAACGGGTGGATGGGCCTCTGGCCTTCGAAGATTAAATCCCAAATTGGCTTTTTGTGACGTTTTGCTAGTACATGTATCAACAAATCATTTTAATTTGGTTAGCACATAATTTTATTGGTTTTGGGTTGGCTTAGAGTTATTAAAATGTAACAGCTGCTTGCTATAATGTCTTACAGAGGAAAATTCTTGGTCACAATTATCTGTGAGTGGCCCAGGTCCACAGCCAAGGCATGGCCATGTGATGGTTGCTATTCAAAATAACATTTTTATTCATGGTGGTATGGCAGAAACAGAGTTATTTGGAGATCTGTGGCAGCTAAAAATTGGTACGTGTGCTTTAATTTATAATGTTTATAAATCGAATTTGTTGATTACCCAGTCATCATTAATCACTTTTCATTGATTAGATGATGATCAAATGACTTGGTCCAGACCGGTAGTTTCAGGTGATATTCCTGGCAAGCGTGCAGCTCACGCAGGTTGTGCTGTTGCCTCAAACTTGTATATTTTTGGTGGAATGAATGCCACTGGAGCACTGGATGATCTTTTTTCTCTAAACACAGGTTAAAATACTTTTTAAGACTACATGTATATCTTGAAATTATTTTGTAAGTGCAGGTACAGTACATACTTAATTCCTGTTATCATTAGCTGTTGATTGAATGCTCCAGAATTCCAATAAACCCTCCTCAGTCCTAATTTTTGTGGGCCAAAAGTCTTACAAAATTCCATTCAATATCTCCTGATTTCCCCATTTTTTTATCAAATTCTCCCAATTCACAAACCTATGTTTTTTTAGTGAAATGGGGAGACACAGTAAAATTGGAAAACATATCTTAGCTATATGTTCAGAAATATAATGTTTCAATCTCTGTAAACTCCCTTACCCTCTCCATACTCAGCATTCAGTTGCTTTTGAGAGAAGTCTGTCACTGGCGGAAATGTAGGAAATGCCATTTCAAAGGACTTAAATTTTCCGGAGTAATTGCCCTAATTGTTATCTCCAGGGGTTGGAATGTCTGATGCTCTATCTTTTATGAGTAAAATTGTCTTAGATTAAGTTACGGTAATGTTTTTAAGGAATTCCAAAATAGCATTGACCTAAATAAAGCTACTTAGAAATCTTCATCTGCCAACATCTTGCATTTCAATCAAACTGTCATGATTAAAAATTATTTGTTTTTAAACCATCATAGAATCATTTGTGTGGCAGAGAATAAAATGCGAAGGTCCACCTCCAAGTTCCCGTCTTGATCACATAATGTGTGCTGTGACCATTTCCAGAGAAACAGATGGTGAGTTTAAATTCATGCGATATGTTTTCAAGCATGCACAAGTGCAGCACCAATCAAAATAAGAGTTTGCTAGTATATAAACCTGGGCAATGATCGAGAATGAGCTTGAAATCTTGTTGGTCAGCAGTCACATTAACTGGACAATGGGATAACCTTTCATGTTACTCCATCACCAATATAAACATCACTGGATACCATCAAGGGAATCGAGGTGGGAGGGTTAGGTAGACACTTTTGGGCAGGGGATTAGGGTTAGAAAACTCATTAGGTGGGGGGTTAGGGTTCGAATCTAAGTTGTTTTCGGGTTAGCGGTTATTTCATGACGATTATATACCTCGATTCATTTGGTGATGGAGTAACATGAAAGGTTAACCGGATAAGGGATAACATTATTATACATATAGCTGGGGAAATCATGCGGGGGGTTCATGTTAGGAAGACACTTAAGTCAGGGGGTATAGGCTTAGAAAACTCATTAGGCAGGGGCTAGTTGTTTTGGGGTTAGCAGTTATTTGCATGGTTAATTCTGATGATTACATATACTTTGATTCCCTTGATATTATCCAATTAATGTGACTGCTGACCAACAAGATTTCATGCTCATCCTCGTCCCTCAACATGCATACTTTTATTACAGTAACTTCACTCAAAATGGAAAATTTCTAAGAGCCTGCTCGCAGGCATAAACATCCCACCCATTCAATGTGAAAACTATAAAAGGTTGATGTACTGCTGAAATAATGTGTAAGAGGCGTAAATATTTCAAGTTCCCCAAAAGTATTCAAATACCATAACACAAGTTAATTGGCATTTAAAATTGACCCACTTGCAGTTGCAGCGAGTTATGACTTTAGACAATTACCACAAAGATGATAACATTCAAGGGGGAAAACACCTGGGACTGGTGAGAGATCCTAGTATCGATGTAACGTCCCGTTGTGATTCTCACTGCCATTTATGATTCATGGTTATAATTCTATTGCTCTTTTTTTTGTAACAGGATCTAAAGAAAAACCAATGAAAATAGAGCAAACATTTTTAATAGTTTTTGGTGGCATGGACACTAGAGGAGAAATTTTTGATGACTGCCTTGCATTTCTTGTGAGCTAGTTGTACAGATAGTACTGTAATAATCTGCACTTCAATGCCTGTGTACATATAAATTAATATAAATTAAATGTAACTAGAGCTTATAAATACTACATGAAGTTTCTTCTGGATAATCCAATATGGCGGCCATAAGTAGAGTTGTAATTAAGTCGTTTAGAGTCTTTAGACGTGTTTGCAAAGATTAATGCTGTTGTTATTGTGGGTGAAGTTCTCTCTATTGTATTTTTCTTTGCCTGCAATGAGTAGCGAGCATTTCGGACAGTCAACTGTCTCAAATGTATCAACAAACAACTTAGCTTTGGCGATTTATGAACCTCCTAAAATCTTCAAGATTTTTCAAGCTGACAGTAGGAACTTCGAGTTTGCTGGCCACACTTTGAATATCAGTCAAGACTGGGAGAAGAATGGCGTAGCTGCTGTGGTGTGGGACGCAGCGTTAGTTTTAGCTCGATATGTGGAAACATCTGTTGATTTAATGAGAAAGAAAGTGATTGAGCTTGGGGCAGGTACTCCGTCCGCGTTGTAGCGTTACTTTATTTATTAAGCCAGTTTTTTCTCTTAAAATTAATTGAGGCTATGTTCACACTGTATCATTACCAGATAGGTTTTTAGTGCCTGTATACCGTAAACTTTCGAAAATAAGCCCCTCGAATAAATCTCTGAAAATAAGCCTCTCGAAAAAAGGCACAAGACACCAGTTGCACCAGCTAAGTTGAGCTATATAAGGCCAATGGAATTGTGGTTTAAGTTTACTGTCCACGGTTAAGCAAGATGAACACCACAGGGGGTAATATAGAGTAGCAGTGTATTTGATGAATATTTTGAAACACTGCTAAGCTTTATGATCTATAAACAAGTCATATAGAATATATTGATGTTATGAAAGAAGATATGAACAATTACAGGCTAACAGTATGCATTTTTATGCGGTAAATAATAAAAAAATAATAATATAACTATATATTATACAGTATCTATTCATACTCGAAATTTGTGTCTGGGCTACCTATGCTACCACATGAATTTTTTGCAGATTTTCCACATCAGGGCTTTCAAATATACTATTTGCACAGCGTGTACCATACTTTTTAATAGTGAAGCCATTGATACATTTGACTGCATCATCGATAATCGGTCGTCATTTGTTCAACATCATTAGGAAATTCCAGAAACAGCATGCGTATCTCCGAAGAATTGATGTGGCGATTGATTAATTGATTACTGACAAGGATGATTGGTCCACAGATCGATTTCATTATATTTTGGACCAGATAATGAGTATGATTCAAATAATTAATAATGAACAAATGCTGCATCACATTTTGAAAATCCTTGGACGATAAACTGAAACCGCAATGCCATTGGCCTAATCATCAGAATTTTGTCATTTAACCTTAGACCCTGAACCCGCTGCCTCATGAGTTTTCTAACCCCCAGCTTAATGAGTTTTCATCCTAACCCCAGCTGTATTTCCCCATCCATATATAGCATTATCCATTCCCTATTTAAATTGCTAAATTAGTCGACTAAGCTTGTAGGACTAGTAATTGAGTGTTACATGCATGTGCTATGGTTAAGTGACAAAATTCTGATGATTATATACCAAGTGTTTCCACTTTGGAAGGAAATTTCCTTCCACAGATGTGTCACTAGGGGGGGAGGGGTAAGATATTATTAGCCTTCTTTGCAAAAGTTCTTTGTGTCCCTCATTTCTCAAAGCCCCTCCCTCCTAGTGATGCATCTGAGGAAAGAAATTTCCTTCCAAAGTGGAAACACTATATACCTCCTCAGTTGGTAGAGTACTGGATTAGAAGTTGGATTCCCAACTGAAAGCTAGTCCCCAGTGTTTTTGCCCATTCATACACTTACTACCCATGGTGTATACAGGGCGAACTGGGATGACTTAGTCGCCCCCTGTCCCAACTCAAGTCTCGACAGATACACTATTATACACTTTGATAGGGTTACTTGAAGTTATTAGGTCTCCTTTCTCTTGACTCCCATAATCACAATGTGTGTTGTACAGTCTTAAGTCGTACAATGGTTATTTGTTTTAGTGTAATATTTGAGCCAGCTTGCTTACCATAAAATTAGCTGAAAACGTTTGCTCAGAATGAAGAAAATTGTGTTTTAGAGGTTCCAGATTTCAATATTTTCCAGGGGAGCATGCACCCCAAACTCCCTAAAAGTCTCACCTTCGGCACAAACTACCTCGCAAATTTGCAGCTCCTGATCTTATAGTCACTCAAAAAAATCCATCCTGTATGTGGGCTGATACCCATTCATCATCTTCCATTTTGACGGCTTTTAAACATGTTCTTACAACACGTTTTTGCAGGCACTGGAGTGGTTGGCCTTGTGGCTGGCTTGCTTGGAGCTCAAGTTTGCATCACTGATCGCAAAATGGCCTTAGCATTGGCAAAAGACAATGTCGAAAAAAACAGTAAAAATTTCAACACATCTTTGATAGAAGTACTGGAATTAGAATGGGGCCAAAATGTTTCAAGTTTTGACCCACCATTTGATTACATTCTTGGAGCAGATATTGTGTACATAGAAGACACATTCAAACAATTATTAAAGACCATTGATGAATTATGTGATGACAAGACAGTTGTCCTTCTATCTTGCAAGATAAGATATGAAAGAGACAAAAACTTCCTTGGATTATTAAATAAGAAGTTTATGGTTGAAGAGGTTTTTTATGATGAAGAACTGGATATTTATATTTACAAAGCAATACAACGAAGGTACTGAACGGTTTTTATTCTTCTATACTCTTATTAATTTAAAATTATTGTGGATTCATTTACACTTGCCACCCAAGTTGAGCGATGGAGAGGGTAACGCAGTTGCGATCGATGACCGAGACGGAAAGTCCAAAGCCTGAAATAATGGTCGGACATAAGACAATTTCCGACCAAATTACAGTTTATCCGACCAAAATCATCAGATCAATATTCATGTTTGTCAATACGACGGTATATAAAAACTGTAAAAGTTGGTGAACTGCCGAAATAGAAAATAGGGACTAAATCTTTTAGGAACATTTCGAACATAGGACCTTCATCAGAAAGTTGAAACATGAAGGGTGTTAGAGTGTTACGTTTCACTCTCTAAACGAAAGTCCTGACGTGCTCAAAACACAGTTAGACTTCCTATTCTCCATTTCAGCAGTTCCCAACCTTTTATGGTAATTTCAATTTGTATTTCAACTAACCACTTTACTGAATTTAACCAGATAGCTATTCACCGGATACCAGAGTTACTGTAGCAAGTTTAAATATAAGAACTAGAGAAAGAAAAGGGAGAAGTGTTTATATAGTCAGAGTGTAGTTTACACTTGAAATTTAAACAAAACATATATGTTTTTAGTGATACCAAAAACTGGGGGAGAAACTGGAACAAGTCTAGTTATGTCATGTGTCATCTCTTTCTGTTTCTACCAAGGCCATATCTTACGGTTTATTTTAAGAACAGTCAGTTGTTCTAGGTGGTCACTGGTCAGTCAATTGCTCTATTAGGAGAGTCAATAAGGCCTGAGCACTAATTTTGTTTACAATAATTTCACACAACATTATCCGGTAAATATCCGGTAAAATTTTACCGGATACCAATGGATATAGCAGAATTTTACCGGGATCCGGCACATCCCTAATTTCAACACACTGCCCATGCCGCACGCTACTTTTATATATAAAAACTGTGTGATCAGTTTTCTTTACAACTTAAAGCTTTTGCATTAATGCAAACGTCGAAACGCAAGACATTTTGTCCGTGCAATTTTTTACCGTTATTTCAAGCTTTTAAATCTAGAATTTATTATGCATGTTTGCAATCAGTAATTAAATATAGATTAAAGTAAAGCGAAAATGTGGTGAACTGCCTAGATTTTTCCTTCGTCAGAGTAAAACGTGATGAAATAAATAGGGCTGCACCCTGGCAAGCGCGGACGAAGCTTTGGTACCCAGGTAGCCAAAAGGGTGACACAAGTTGAAAGTAGCCAATCAAATGCATGTGAGATAAACAAACTGTAATTAATGAGATGCGAAACTGTTAAACCATTTGCTATTTTACGGTCAATACTCAAGGGACTATCGGTGGGAGTAAAGTGTAGGAAACAACTTGAACAGGAATAAGAGTGCATGAGCTAATAATAAATTTCCTCGCAAACTAAAAAACAAAAAATGTAGGAAATTAAATAAAAGGAAAATGTTGGGGATACAGATTATAATAATAATAATAACAACTTTATTTAAAGAGGATAACACCCGACAGTACAACTTGTGGCCCTCTATGAACTAACTAATGTATATGTATGAATAAGTAAATATATAGTTTGAAATTATTATTATATAAAAATTATTATAAAATTATTATTATAAAATTATTTAATATATTATTATAAAATTTTTATTATTATAAAATTATTATTATATATATTATATAAAATTATTATTATATTTGCATATAATTAATAGGTTTTAGTTCTAAAATATTTATAATCTAATACTAATTATATTAAATTATATGTTAAAAATTTAATTTTGTTGTCCCATAAAGTACTTTCTAAGAGCTCTTTTAAAAGAATAAAACGAGTCTTTTTTCTGATATCGACTGGAATACTGTTCCATAATCTTGTCACTGTCACTTTAAACGATTTTCCACCTTCAGTCTCTCTCTTGAATCTTGGGCACGCTAAGTTCAATTTTGCTCCCACTCCAATCTTGTCGGACAACTGTCCGAAAGAAACTCAAAAGTTTAGCTGTAAATTTTGTAAATCTGTTGTTTTTATTTTTTTATATGATCCCAACAATTTTATACACTGCTTATATATTGCACTTTGTAAACCTCCTTTTTTTGGTACGAATGTTATTTAAAAATTAAAATAAATAGTTTGGCACTTCGTTCCCTTATGTCCACATCCAGAATTACTCACGCTGCTCGCTTCTGTAACTTGAATACATTACTCGTTCAAAGTTCTCTGATGAGTATGAATTCCATACGATAGATCCGTACATCATGACTGGCTTTATCACAGCGTTATAGTATAGTTTCCTTTCTTTGAGTGGAAGAAACATTGCTATAAGCCAGTTCGTAATGTCGACTGCGCACATTTTTGACGTGCTCCGCGTCGCGAAAAAACTTATTTCAATTCATAACATCAGGCTAAAACCACAAAAGTCATTCGCATTTCTATTTACACTTGCAAATTCGTTATACTGAATTCCCCAGCCTGATGTTTGATTGAAATAAGTTTTATCCCGACGCAGAACGCGTCATTTTGATGCGCAGTGGACATTACGAACTGGCTTATTGGATAACTGCTTCATTATACAGAAAATACAATGTGTTCAGTAACCGTGAAAGTGCACAAACTGCACAAAAACATAGAACAAAGACTTTGGCCGCGTTTCCAGACAATATAATTCTAGTGACTATGATTAGGTAGAGCACTTCTGCTTAGGAATTACCAAGCTTCCAAGCTATTTCGTCGAGTTTTAGCGATGTCTGCAATGACGTCATCATTTTGTCCCCCTCACTTCTCCAGGTCTGGTGATGCCACTGGGTCGTTCTAACTACACCATTAAGCATAAATAAATAAATTTTCTGATAACACTCAGCAAGTGTGGATAGCTTAGGATATCGACATCCTTCTTTTGAGTGAGCGGAATGATTTATTTCGCAATGAGTTCTCTTTCACCTTCAACCTGGATGCTTTGGTTGGCTTATATGTGTTCTTTTGACGGATGTGATGTCGTACTGCGTCATGCATCATGAACTCCACATCGTCGAAGTGATGCGCTATGGATATTTCGTAGAATCTACATTCTATCTCCTCGGACAGGGAATTCCCTTCGCTTTCTAATATTTCTCGGAAATGATCAAGATCCTTCTTGTTGCCAACAAGAACGATCTCCGTATTCCCAGAAATGTTTTCTCGTAGGAAATTTCCAAGACGTCGGGCTTCCAAGAAAGAGCTGCGGTCGGTGATGGAGTACATGATGATGTACAAGTCACTAGTTCCGAGATATTCTTCAAGAAGCTTTTCGGATTTCTGTAGCGAAAAATGAGAGTTAGATACCGAGAACTTCGGCACTTAGCCAGACACGTGGTAAGAGCCAACGTTCGAGGTGTCTAACTAATTTAGTTCAATTTTTAAAAGGTTTTCTGCCAAAGTTTTACTCTAGGGAAAGAAAGTTTTGTAGGTAGATATTTAAGAGCAGTGAGCATGACAAGGCTGAGCAATTGAATTCAATAGATACTTAAATGTATCACGGAATGTATAATATGGATACAGCCCTATAATAATAATAATAAAAGTCGTATTAGGAGCATTATACAATAGTCTCAATGCTCTTACAACAATATATTCTTAAAGTTACTTATAAAACTAATTACAGTTTCATTACAAGATAAAGCCTTTTCTACATACATGTATATTACCACATGAACAAAAAACTATTAATTTTAAAAAAGAAAAGTCTTAAGTGCTGACTTAAAACTACTTAACATTTCAAAGCTTCTAATTTCCTGTGGTGATAAATGCCACAGTTTTGGTGCTGCAACCGAGAATGCCCTGTCTCCATGAGTCACCGTTTTGGATTTTGGCTCAAGTAGCAGATTTCGGTCAGATGATCTCAAAGCACGAGTAGGTTTATATTTAGTTTGCAAATCAGTAATATAAACAGGCGCCTGGCCATGCAAAGCCTTGAAAGTAATTATTAGTATCTTAAAAACAATCCTTGATGTCACCAGCAACCAGTGAGGACTACGTAGCACAGGGGAGATATGCTCCGATTTTTTAACCCCTGCAACAAGTCTAGCAGCTGTATTTTGAATTCGCTGTAACTTGCTCAATTCAGTTTCTGGTAAGCCATATAGGATGCTATTACAGCTGTCAAGTTTTGATGTTATGAATGAATTCCTATGCTTAGAATCCCGCTTCCAAGCTCCTCGGTTATAAACCCTACGAACTTATAAGCCCACTCAAAACCCCATACGAAGGTGAGTACGCCCAGGGGTATAAGATCTATGATCAGTGCCAATTTTGAATTTATTTCGCCCATATTATTTATTTATATTGTTTGATATAATAATTTTTAGGGCTATAAGGGTCTACTAGAAACCTTTACAGGCTTTTTACCCCTATAATTTACATTATATGTATTAAATAAATTTGTTTATAGTCAGTTCAAAGTTTTAAAATAGAAAGAAGAATAAGCTATAAAAATAAAAATATTATATATTATATATAATAAAGCCTATGTGGTTTGGCTAAATCACAGTATATCTTAGATTACATGACACATTTACAAATATCTACCATATACATACCTGCGCACACCTACATCTATCGTACTATTCGTACACATATACATTACCACACATACATATGTATTATATAGTATATACCTGTATAGATATAAATACAATGCAATCAAATGATCATATACACAAAAAATAATTGCAATATACATAAAAAACATACACACAGACATGGTTGTATACATACATATACATCTGTTAATTTTTAATTATCTATTGAATTAAATTCATCAACCCCGCGTTTCCCTGCAGACTATTCAAATCCCCCAAGCTTTAGGATGATATCGAAGATATCGATTTTATTTTACATGTGAAGATATAATATTTTCTGAATAGGAGAAAACTACCTAGTATTTAATCTATATAATAAATTGCAAAACGCCTTTTAAACTCACTTGGAGAGTGATCTGAACGCTAAATTAGATATTTTCCTTTAACACTTCTAATTTTTCCTTCATCGTGTCACCTTTTGTTCTTTCCTCGTCTCTCTCCTCTAGTTTCCATTACTTAACATTCCTGATAAAACACTTTCTATTTATGTAACAGTTTGAAGATGGCGGCGCCCATGTAAATGCAAACATGTTACGTCATGAAATCTAAGATGGCGGTGCCCATGAAGAAGAACGCTACTTCATTATCAAGTATCAAACTGGTTTACTTACCGAACCAGATGTATCCAAGATGGACAAGGAAATAGTTTCACCATCGATGTATAGATTATGGTTGTAACTTGCTTCTATAAAATAGATAATAGGATTTTGAAACATGATCTGGAAGGTGTCAAATTCCTCTATAAAGGAAGATATATTTCAACACTCGATTTTCCTTTACCACAAATCCTTAGAAGCTGTAGTTTAATCGAGAACTCGTGACTAGGCTCTCGGCAACGGCCTCCGTAGCTCAGTGGTCAGAGGCGCACTGCACCGTAGCATCGCAGAGTCGCGGGTTCAATTCCAGCCGAAAGGCCTAGATGTTTGGTCTTAAAATGTATATATTGAAATCAACAATCAAAATTTTCCTTCACCACCAATCCTTAGAAAATGTGATTCAAAAATGGCCTTGTCATTCGTGCAAAAAGGGTTTTGTCATAAATCTTGGTTTGTCTTGGCATCGTCCTTGTGTTAACAAGATGTTAGGAACGACATGAAAAGGATAATTAATACTTTTTGGTCAGCGACATATTCGTAATTGTTATTTCTTTTAAAAACATTTGATTCCTGACTATTACATTTGTGAACACTAATTCGACGCAGACATTCCAACCCTCTCGATTATTCCGGGAGCCTCCCAAAAGTTCATGCAATCTCCCGATCTCCCAATTTGTTTTATCAAATATTCCCGATTTTTCAAAAATGTATATAAGGCCTAAGGGTAACTACTAACAAATTCACAATCCAACTGTTTTTAGCGACATATGGGAAGATAAATGGGTCAACATAAGCTCATCTAGTAATATTTTTATTTTTTACCATTTTTATAGCTTATTCTTCTTTCTATTTTAAAACTTTGAACTGACTGTAAACAAATGAATTAATTTTCTCCCCAATTATTTTAAGACCCTGTCTGATCCAAGGCTTGTGTAGTAACCATGACTACACTATGCTGGCTGATTCAAATAAATGGCTGACTCACTGGTTCAAATAAACGATACATGGACGGTACGTCGTCAAGCTCAAATCTTCAGAAAATGTTTCTTGACTAGCTGTAACCTTCTAATTGCCAATGAGACACTCGTCACGCTCTAACCATTGAGCTATAGAGACTCGGATGGAGAGCGAAGGTTATATGATCATGCAATGATTTACTATAGTAGTCTCGGTATCTCAATGGTTAGAGCTTATGGGCGCCGGAGTTATGGCGGCGCTCCGGCGTTTTTCAGCGTTTTCCAGTCCGACGAGCCGGAGTTGGGATTTGGGCTCCAGCTATTGTGATATATATTTAGTGAAGTGTGAGCTTGGCATCAGAATGACCAAAAATACATCTATGACAATTTCAAAAAACTATGGTATTTTGCTTTGAACACGACACGGATATATATTAATAAACTACATATCTGATCTCAAGATGGCAAAATAAATTCTTGCGAGTTACTGGAGTATTGGTATCACCACAAAAATGAATGGCCTGCTCTGACAAGTCTTGCTGTATCATATCTTTCTTCTGAGCGAGTCTTTTCGTTGACGGAGAACATCGTTTCGAAGAAATGTTGTGCACTTCTTCCTCGCAACATTGCTCGTCTCGCATTCATAAAAATTTACCCATACAAAATTTTGAAAAATACCTAGCACTTTGTATTCTGTATTTCGGGAATTGGAGTAGCTTTTATTCGGTAATTCTAACTTCTAGAAACTTAGAAACGTTTTCATTGCGCTGATATGATACAGAAGAACCTGAGAACTATAGGTTGAGCCGGCGCTGCAGCCGGAGCCGAAAAACCGGAGTTTGCACACCCTTATCACAGGTTCGCCATTCCTTCTCGGCTTCTTCTCTTCCTTTTTTTGAGGATTTGAGCTTGACGATCGTCCATATATCGTCTGTCTACTCCAAACAACCACATTCACTACATCAGTGTATAACAACATGGTTCAAGTAATTGTTTTCCTGTGTTGAGATGGGTGAAGGCTAAAAGGGATGACTCAAAAGGACCTTCTCATTTTCAAGAACTAGTCTAACCCTAATCCCAATAATAACGCTAACCTTAACCTTGATCCTAACCTTAAACCTAACCCTAACCCCATATCTCTACCCCTAACCCCATAGCTAACCCTAACCTAAAAATAATAAAGACCAAACAAAAACAGAAAGGTCCTTTTTGAGTCATCCTTTTAGCCTAAACCGTTGAGATGATATAGCTGTACAGCTTCAATCGCCATTAATGATAATCTTCTGACTATGAGTACTTGGTGACGTATCAACGTTATTTCAGCTAGCAAAGCTATTTGGGCCCAACCATTTAAGATCAAAAAATCAGTTTCCGAGTGGACGTGTTTGGATTGTAGATGAAAAAGAAAACCTCTATAGGGTTTTCTGAGAAGACTCTGCGAATTTCCGGAGTATTTACCGCGTCCGAAGTTGGCAACGAAGCACTTCAAATCACTTCACAAACGTGCAAAACGTCTACGTACCTGTTAAAATATATACACGTGAGATTACGACTTACCTAAATTGCTATACTCTCCTATGTAACGTCTTGTTAGTAAACGAACAGTAAAAGCTAGAGGTTACAAAAAAGACACAGTATAATTGAGTAAGCTATTAAAAGAAACGGACAATATACATGGATGATCTGCATCAAGTTCAAATGAATCCTCATAAAATGATTCTGAGTCCCGGACAGAGATCGAACCTGTAACCTTCTGATTGACGGCGAGACGCTCTAACCATTGAGCCTGCACCGAGACTAAGATGGAGAGCGAAGATTATACAATTATATGTACTTGGTTCGATTATGCAGGTTCAGCTGTTGTGGTCTATACTATAGTACCTGAGTGCAGGGTCTTAGCCAGGATCTGAAACTTGGGTGTACAAATTGGCCATCGCGGGTAGGGTAAAAGGGTTGTCCACATTATGCCGGCATAATTTTGAGCATAATAGTGAGGCATGAGCACCGAGCATTATGCCAGCATAATAGTAAGAAAAATTCCTGGAAATATGTCAAAATATCGAAAATAAATACATCGGAATTAGGTACAATCTCGAAATTGGGATTCCTGTGGAGAAATATACGTGAAAATAGACTGGGAGTCTGGGACTCATTTATATTCCAATTTCCAAAATGGCGGAAGAAGGCAACGCTAGTTCTTCAACTTCCAGTGGCTATTTGGGTGAACCATCCGAAAAAAATTTGAGTATAATAGTAAGATTTTTCGAGCATAAAGAATTAGCATAATAGTGAAAATTGTGAGCATAATGTGGACAACCCTAATCGCGGGCCAGAATACGCCTGGACAGGGGGGAGTTGCATATTTGCCGGGAATCCCCCTGTCAAGGGGTATTCTAAAGCCTAAAATTGTAACTTTAAGTTATTACGATTCATTCTCCTGCATTATTCATGACAAGAATCACGACTTACGAGGCTTCGAATAGTCGACAAAAAGTGCGAATAATCGACGAATAGCCGACAAATAGTACGAATATTTGACGAATCGTCGCTACTCGTCAACGCCCGCATCCACAAAAGCCTCCAGCGCGGGAGCGCGGTTGTGAATGTCAAAATACATGTCTTGTGCACGATAAATGTTTCGCTGATGGCCGATTTGACTTAATAAAGCTACCAAAAATACTAGAGTAGCGAAACCTTTAGATTTCTTACTGGCCGTCCAAATGGTATCAAAATAGTAAATAGCCGTCCAAAAACCGTCATTATCAACTATAGCCGTCTTAAACCGAAACTGGCCTTCCAAAAGACGGCTGGCTGGCTAAGACCTGCCTGAATACCACACGTGTTTATGAGCTGAAAGACCCGGGTTGCGGAATTCTTGGTCGGACCACCACTCAGTGTCTTAAAATAATTAATGAGAAGGTGATGCCTTTGCAACAACACCAGCAAATGGTAAAACTTTCGGGTCTTCTCAAAAAACCGACCTTAAATCGTAACCCCTCGGAATCCCTATCAGTTGGGTTTTCCGTTCACCTATATACATGTAGTAAGAGTGATAAACTGAATTGTCGAGTGCTTAAAACATGAGCCTCTGGCTCGGATAAATTGAATTGGCTAAAAGGGATGACTCAAAAGGACCTTTCTGTTTTTGTCTCTTCTTTTACATTTCTATAATATAGTTAAGTTAGGGTTAGCTGCGCTTAGGGTTAGGATTAAGGCTCTCTCCTCCGCAGAGGCTTATTTTTATTAGAGGAAGGCGTGCGGGAAAAATGGGGAAGCGCGCAGGGAGTGGATCGTTTTCTAATAAAATATATAACTAAGCCTCTGCGGAGGAGAGAGGGATCAAGGTTAGTGTATTGCCAAAATAGCGGTGTAAGTTGTCTAACGTTTCGAGCGAAAGCCTTTGACGAAGGGCTCAAAACGTTCGACAACTTTATGTGATATATGTATATACTCATGCTTATATATGTGGTAGTTACTAGCTATATATCAGTAATAAATGCTTGCACAGTTAGACCCGGTTCAAACGTTACTCTTCTCATCAACAAATGTAATACAGGTACGATATATAAGTGTTGTGCCAGCTGCAATAGTCATGTGCTGTAACTTTCGAGCAAAGCTCGCCGCTTCACTAGAGTCCGGCTCTCTTTCTATTAACTATGTGATTCAAACGATTTCTTAGACAGTACACTTCAAAAATTTATTTCATTGCCCACGAAACATGAAGCTGGAAGTTAAAGTTGGCAATGAGATCTGCAATGAGATCACGTAATGCGTGTTATCTTTTACATCCAACATCGATCTCTATTAAAGTTTGGAATGTCTCTGTCCTAAAAATACATCATCACCTTTTGTTTGCAGCTCCCGTGATCATCGCCATCACTTTAAAATCCAACTCAAAGAACCAAAAGTATAGATTTGACGATTGAGGAAAGCCTGAACAGCTCGTCATTCAAAAACATATAGGGCCCTAAGGGCCAATGCTATCACCGTGATACATGGAGAGGCACGATAAAAATACTTATTTGATTTTATATCTTTGTTGGTTCCTCGTACATGGTTATAGAGCGTCTCACTGCCCCGGCAATTAGAAGCTTACAGTTACAGGTTCGATTCATGGGTATAATTATAGAATACCCGTCCACTTTACTATTTTCATATATATTATTCAGGGTCAGACTACGGAAAGTTCATCATATACAATTGCTTCGTTCTTAAAAAAAACCCTTTCAATTTGATAACAATCAACAAAACACATAATGTAAACCTTCGACATTTAATTAAAGAGATTTTAGAGCAACCTTGGTTGGTTTCATTTTTCGCAACTGGTCTCGGTTGCAGGGTCTTAGAAAATTTCCACACTCGCTAAATATCCTTCCCATTGGTTTCCTTTACAAGTTATCGAGTGTAAATGCCAATATTATTCTTAATTCATGCACATGCATTGATTCAGACGGTCTTGTGACCGCTAGGGTCAGTATTGACTGGCAGTTGTTTATCTTGATCTATAGGTTCAGGCCGCACATAAAATTCAATTTCACTTTGAATTAATTGACGCTATAGCGCCTGGAACGTAGAACGCTTTCGGTTGTGTTCAACATCAGGATTATTTCGAAGCGTTTCAGAGGGAGAGAACAACATTTCCAGTTCACTGAAACTGTGAACCATCCAACCATGATGTGTGGAATTAGTTCGTTTAAATGCTAAAATTATGAAAGCCATTTTGTTTATTTATAAACCATCCATATGCAAGACGCCCTAATTGACTTAACCTCCCAGATTTTGATTAAAGCGAAGATTGCGCCGGAAAATTAATATACCGATTACACGAAATTCATTATGTTTACTAAAAATCACTCAATAACTATACTGGCATAGACTATACCAAAGACGCTTGTACGTGACAGGGATGACAATGGTATAATGCATGGCCTTGACTATTCCTGGTGACACGCAACGGCAGCTTCTTTGTGGTGCACTTAATTAGTCTGTCGCACAAAATTGTAAAATTGCAGGCTTCTTGCGCTTTTTTTAGCTGCGAGGGTGGAGTTTGCGCTTTTTTTAGCTGCGAAGGTGGTCACGCGTCTTAATGTTGACGGTCCCATTCCCGCGCATTATTTTCCTCATTCATGTGAGTTATTCAAGCATGTTGACAGCAACCTGAATTAACTGCATATCAAATATAAAAGCGAATAGCCCACCTATAGTATATTACATTATTACTATATATAAAAGCGCAAGAAGCCTCTGCTCTGCGGAGCAGGGGACTATACTTGACCGAAAAAAGTGCAGGAGTTTTTCCATGACGTACAATGTACCTACATGCGTGCACCCATAATAGGTGTGCATGTGACCGTATGCATGTCTTATGCCTATAATCTATATGGCGTGTACATCTAATGTAAATCTAAAGGTACATCTAATGTAAAGCCATATGTAGAGAACCTCACACACAATTTTCATAAACATTTACATAACCGCAAATTTTAATGTTTCTGTTTCAGCTTATCCCGCTGCAGACAGACTCATGACCGACTTTAATCCCCGTATTTTTTTAGTAATATATAAATGTGACTGAGTTCTATTGGTGCAGTTAAGGACATTAATATGAGATTACGTTTGGCTACATAGTTCAGTGAAATGTTTATACTATTTAGCATGTGCCACATGATTAATGACTGTCATAAATCACTAGTTAAGCATTGTTATTTTATGGCATAGCTTTTATAAATCTAATTCGTGCTAAACTCGTGAGTAATGTCTGCGTTTCTTATAACCGTATCTTTAATTACCAGATTACAACCTATTCGGATAAACAGCTTTGTCTATAACGACGTTAGTTTATGTATTGCGGCCATCAAGCCATCGAGGCGAGTCGCGACCGTCTTGAAAGCAATGACTTTGTAAACAAGTTAAGTAGATTTGTTTTTGTTATTACTAGTATTCATCAACAAGTACTCTTTTAATAAACCTGTACGCTGGGTGATACTGTTTGATTTACTCATACATAAATAATTACACTAAAACCGGTGAGTTTATCATAATTCCATAACATATTTATCAAAACTCAAGCGGAACTTTGACTAGTTAAGCAAACTTCGTGAGTGTTTCGTCTAACAGCTGGTACATGAAACAGCGGTTGTAATTCCTTACCGGATTTACCAACTCCGTCTTGACCGAGCAACACGGCACTAATCTGTCTTGCGTTCGACGTGGTTCTCTTTTTGTTCTTCATCATTTTCTGGACAATGTTTTCGCTGAGTCGGTATCGGTGCCTCTTCGTTGGTTGGACAGTAATTGTTTTAAGAGCCTGAATATAGAGTTAACTGCAACCCGTGCTGCAAACCTAATCAAATAATATCAAGTATTAATATTATGTTTTTCAACACTTCAAGAGCTTAAATATGTCACTTTTGTGAACATTTACGCACTAGATTAATTAGAATGTGATATTGGTGTTAGATGACAGACACTCGAATTTGAAAGAAAACGCAAATTGCTTTCGTTCGCAACTTAAATCTCAACAACCACGTCATTCAAAACAGAAGAATTCTTCATGTAAAACAAAGCGAATGGATAATTCTTAGTCCCAAGAGTAATCTTCCTCGTTCTGTTTACAACACCACTCGGAGTATTTTCATGTCTTCAGGAAGACGTTATCAGGCGGAGAGATGAAAGCTATATTCCTTAAGGTTTTAGCAGAAGAGTTTTGGAAGTCATAAATCAAGTATCAAATATGGTATATATATAGTCAAATAACTACGGCTTCTTTTAAAGTGTATATGAAATGATTTTTTTGTGTTTTTTTATTATTTACTATAACTTTGAAATTCCATTATTGAAATTAGACACGTGTAACATTAATACACGTCACCGTTCTTGAGGTGACACAGACTACTTTTGATAATATCTAAGAACTACGACACTGTTCTATACATCTTCCGTAATAGTTCTGACGCTTCTTAAACCACATATATAATTTAACATTTATGAATGAATTGGTCAAATTTTCTCTAGCAGCAGAATATTGTATCCGAAATTATGACAGTTTAGTTTAGTTTAGTTTATTAGATTTGTCACTCTTTTAGGTCGGAACGGAATACCTAGCGGCCCGCTGCAGCCCGCCGTCTAAATAAAGACCGCTTCTTTATTAATTTAATATCTATTACTGAAAGATGCACACAGACTGACAGACTCACAGTAAACGTTTATCAATAACAATTTTTAATCATTAATGCCACGTGGATATAGTAACACGCATTCGGGAAGCGTCTATTCTTACAAGTTTATTAACAAAAATGCCAAGTTATTCTTTTTGTATAAATAAATAAAAAATAAAAATTCCAGTCAAGAGCAACATTGTGGATTTTTAGACATGTCTATAGCAGCAATGGAAATGATTCCATTTTAAATCACATCTTCACACGCATAACGTACGGGCTCCTTCCTCATTACGCATCTCGCTCGCAAAATTTAAATGTTTTTGCTTTCCGAATTTGGGCAGTATAAATTTTAACTTATAGAGTGATAAAATAAATTCAAAAGGAAGTGTAAGATATCTCATTATAATAGCAAAGGGCACACGGCTGCCCACGTGGCTCCGGCACCCCTGGGATTACCCCAACAAGCTAGAAGCCCAATTCATAGGGGTTCCGAGGGCCTACGATTTAAGGTCGTTATCCAAAAAGACCCGAAAGTCAGTTTCCATTTGCTGATATTGTTGCAAAGACAGCACTTTCTCCTCAATTATTTTTAAGACCCTGAGTGGAGGTCCGGACCCAGGATTTGAAGTTGAACCTATTACCCCGTTTACATTGGCGAAACTAGCCCGGGCCGAGCCCTTGTTTGGGCCCGGTCTGGGCTAGATTTTCTCAGTGTAAACGCGTTAACCCAGGCTCAGCCTGGGTTAAAAGTAGCCCTGGTCATTGGGTAGTGTTCGGCCTAGGCCCGGCCCTGGCTCGGCCTCGGATTTTACATGTAAACGCAAAACAGCGCTCGGCCAGCGCTAATTTTTGTAATGCTAATTGTAATGCTAATTGTAATGCTAATTGTAGCCAATTGTAATGCTAATTGTAATGCTAATTGTAGCCAATTGTAATGCTAATTGTAATGCTAATTGTAATGCTAATTGTAATGCTAATTTTCGAACATGCGCAGTAATAGTTTACTATAATCTGGCCCAGGCTCCGCCTAAGTTTGCGTTTACACACGAAATATGTAGACCCAATATGATTGCTTTGAAAATTGCGTGTAAACACAAATTGGGCTCGGCCTGGGCTAAACTGCTAGTGTAAACGGGGTATATGTCTCCCAGCTCATAGACATGTGCAGTAACCGCTAGACCACAGCACACTCATAGCATTTCAGAAAAACAAACCTTTATAGATCAGTGACATCAACGCAAAGCTCAAATCATAAAAGATTTTGGCATTCAACTATTCACTTCATGTAGAGATTTTATACTGAAATAAATAAGTGGCATCTTACGCATAGCCCTGCACGAAAAAAATGGATTTACCGATTTACTCAAATTTACAATATGCGCAAATACAAAGTTATTGAAATATTACATTTACCATAGGAGTAAACTTGGTAAATGCAGCATTTACTCAATTTTGAGAAAATATGAAGTAAATGCGGCATTTGCCACGTTTACTCCTATAGTAAATGCAACATTTCAATAAATTTGCTCCATATTTGCGTAGTTGTAAATTTGAGTAAATCCATTTTTTCGTGCATCGTAAACATCGTAATACCTGGTTCAGACGTTCCAATAAAACAAGTTAAGTCACATAAATAAAAACTTATCTTCCTTGCAAAGAAAGGCTTAGTTATTATTCTGCCATGATTAAACCTATATTAATGTAAGCTCTGTATGGACCTTGTGCTCAAAATAAAACCTATATATAGACGAAGTGCTGAAGATGCAAAAAAGGGCTGCTCGTGTTATTCTTGATACAGATAGAAGATCTAGATCGGTTCCATTGTTTATTAAACTTCAATCATGGCTACCTTTCTATGAGGAAGCTAACATCAATAGATACTGCATGTTATACAGAAGAATACATGCAGGCGAAGTACCAGAATATATACAGGATATGCTTATATACGTAATAGTCACATTCATCAAAGAGTCACTCGTTACATATGGAGGGTGATCTCCGCCAAAATTAATATAGCGCATTTTGTGTTTCGTAATCTGCATTTTCTGTTGACGATTTTCCGTTTTGCTATTCCATAACCAGATTTTGTTCTGCCAAAATTAATATAGCGCATTTTGTGTTTCGTAATCTGCATTTTCTGTTGACGATTTTCCGTTTTGCTATTCCAAAACCAGATTTTGTTTCATATTAGCACATTTTGTTGTTAAGCATTCCATTGTGATGACGTAACATTGAACACGAAATTTGACTTATTACATTATAATTTAGAAATAATTTATTTCCCGCAAAAAATTGTAATTATTCAACTAATTATTCAAGTAAAGATTTGTTAAAAAAAACATGGCGGAATTAAATAGTGACAGAGAATATTTCTTGAGACTCCTTCGCAGCTCTATAGTATATTGGGTTGTATTGTTGACCTCGAAGGAAGTCCAGACCGAGATTGCTGCGATTTTCGCATTGATTCTCTTTACCACACCACGTTGCGATTTGCTGAAGTATTTGAGCTTGAAGAATCGGTAATCCAGTTGATCTCAAACGCCAAAGACCTGGTTGATCACGATGTTAATGTATCTTCGTCATTGAGTTGCCCTCAACTTTTCAGTGGCGTACCTGGGCGGCCGAAGTACGAAATAAAAGAAGAGATTCTGCGTTTTTTATTTGATAAGCGATTTACTGTGAAAGATACTGCCATTCTTCTAGGAGTCAGTAAACGAACAGTCGAAAGGAGGATGAACGAGTTTGGTTTACAGATTTATAATTGTTATTCTGACATTAACAATTCTGATCTTGAGTCGATCGTGAGAAACTTTACCTACGAGTTTCCCAATATTGGCTACAAACGCATGTCAGGATTATTGTTAGCCAGAGGTTTACGAATTCAGCAAGACAGGATTCGTGAAATGATGCGGAGAGTTGATCCTCAGGGTACATTGTTTCGTGCTTTGATCATAACAGAATTTTTTGCGGGAAATAAATTATTTATAAATTATAATGTAATGAGTCAAATTTCGTGTTCTGAGAGTCACGAATAATGTTACGTCATCACAATGGAATGCTTAACAACAAAATGTGCTAATATGAAACAAAATCTGGTTTTGGAATAGCAAAACGGAAAATCGTCAACAGAAAATGCAGATTACGAAACACAAAATGCGCTATATTAATTTTGGCGGAACAAAATCTGGTTTTGGAATAGCAAAACGGAAAATCGTCAACAGAAAATGCAGATTACGAAACACAAAATGCGCTATATTAATTTTGGCGGAACAAAATCTGGTTTTGGAATAGCAAAACGGAAAATCGTCAACAGAAAATGCAGATTACGAAACACAAAATGCGCTATATTAATTTTGGCGGAGATCACCCTCCATAGTTACAATCAGTTTAATTTTGTATGCCCTCGTTATAATAGGGAACTAGATGCTGCAGGACGATCATTTTCTGTACAATCTATAAAAGGTTGGAATACTTTACCAACAAGTATAAGACAGTCTTCAAGTTTGCACACCTTTAGATATGCACTTTTTATGAACGCTTTTAGCAGTCAATTGAATATGAACCATTTTTAATTTAATTTTAATTTTATTATTTTTAATTTGGATTCCTAAAGTTTTAATTCTATTTTATTCATTTAGTTATTATTTATTTCTGAATTGTAATTGTAAGTTGTAAATAATAATTTGTAGGTATTTATGTAAATTTCGAGGGCCACAAGTTTATCATTTTTACTATTTACCCTCGTAAAATAAAGTCTTATCTATCTATCTATCTATCTATCTATCTATCTATCTATCTATCTATCTATCTCTATCTATCTATCTATCTATCTATCTATCTATCTATCTATCTATCTATCTATCTATCTATCTATATCTATCTATCTATCTATCTATCTATCTATCTATCTATCTATCTATCTATCTATCTATCTATCTATCTATCTATCTATCTATCTATCTATCTATCTAATTATGTATATATCTATATATCTAATTATATCTATCTATATATCTATCTATCTATCTATCTATCTATGTAATTGACGTTAAACGTCCTAAAAACAGATTTTATGCTAATTGGCTCACGGCAAAAATTATCGGCGCTTGATAATCCAATAGTATTATCGGCTGATAATGTGACATTAAGTAAAGTTCGATCTGTAAAGTGTTTGGGAGTCGATATTGACGAGAACATAACATGGGAAATACACATCAAGAGCATCCGTTTAAAGGTATCCCGTAATATTGCAGCCCTCCGTAAAGTGAAGAAACTCTTTAGTCGGAAAAATCTTGTGTCTCTGTATAGAGCATTAATTGAACCGTATTTTATTTACTGTTCAATTGTTTGGGACAATATAAGTGAGACATTAGAAAAACAATTGCAAGTTCTTCAAAACAGAGCGGCGCGCATAATTACGGGAGCACCTTTATTAAAATCATCTTCGTTGATTTTGGCGGAATTAAACTGGATGAATATAAAAGAAATGCGAGAAAAACAAAAAGCTATTATGATGTATAAAATAGTACATGGTCTTGCACCAGAATATTTAACGGAAATGTTTACTTTTCATAGTAGCTCAAATGATTATAGCCTTCGTCAATCCAAATTAAATTTGGAGCTTCCCGCAAATCGAACAGATTATTATAATTCAAGTTTTGCTTTCACTGGAGCAAAGCTGTGGAATTCTTTACCAGACGAACTTAAACACGAGCCTTCATTAAAAAGGTTCATAAAAAGATTAGAACATCTGCTATCTGTACCAACATAGTCAGTCATTATTCTTTGAATAATTGTAAATAGTTTCTTTTCTTTCAAAAATTTCAAAAATGTAAAAATGTACGTATATTGTAAATTATACACGGCTTTTAGGAAGAACAAATTGTAAATAATTATTATTTATTCCATTTGATAAAACCACCGTGTTTAAATAAAGATTTCAATCAATCAATCTATCTATCTATCTATCTATCTATCTATCTATCTATCTATCTATCTATCTATCTATCTATCTATCTATCTATCTATGTATTATATGCAGAGGCTATGTAAACACAAAAATCAGATTGCGGGTTCAGATATTAAACTACCTATCACCCCAAATATGATATTACAGATATAGCCATTCTACATGAAGTGAATAGTTGAATGTCAAAATGTTTTATGATTATTGAGCTTTGCATTGATGTTCAGTTACTTGCCAAAAGTTTAAATACAAGCTCAAAAAGTTCAATATTGTGCAAAATTTCATTACAATTTACAATCTTTCACAATTACTTGTTACGTGTTCAACTATGCTTTTAGTTTTATAATTGGTTGGCAAGATTTCATATTAAGCTAAAGTAAACAAAAGTGTATCGGATAATGTTAATTCTGTCAATACTTAGTTGCTAACCCCTGTGCTTTGAGGACCTTTGCTCGTTTAGGCATCGATTCAACCAAGGTCTGGACTGTTCTGGGGGGATTTTATTCCCGTTTCCCCCGAACAACAACCTCCAGTTCAGCTACTGTCCTTGGTCAAGGATTTCTTTGACTTTGCCGGTTGCCTTCTTCAGAACCATCCACAATTTCTTCATTGGGTTGAGTTCAGGACATTTTGCTGGCCAATCAAGGCTTGTTACACGATTTAGTTCTGGTTTTCCAGGATGTTGCCGACTGACATGTTATCATTTTGTAAAAATCATTTCCAAGCGTCTGCGTCACCTGCCAGCAACCAGCAGCAAGGAATGCTCTTGCAAACAAGAAATCGTGTAACAAGCCTTGAGTGGCCAGTTAAAAGTTCTGAACTCAACCCAGTGGAGAACCTGTGGTGATTCTGAGGAAGACAATCAGCAAAAGAAACCCTCGAGTCCTCGACCTCGACCAAGGACAATTGCTGAACATAGAGCATATTGTTCGGGAAAAAAAGGGAAAAAATTCCCCAAAAAACTATCCTGGGTGGGGCGAGGGGGGGGGGGGTGGGTGTGGTGGTCAATAATTTCCAAAATACTAAAATTTCAAGGATAGTTAATTAGCTGAGTCGAGTAACTCATAAACGATAACTATTTTTTTTTACAACCTTGATAGTGCGGCAGACGGCAGCGGTTTCAATAATAATGCACCGTGTAGGTTGTAACTGTTGGAAATGGAAAATAAACATGCCAAATTTTACCGCACAGAGCCTTATAAGTAGAACATGTAGAAGGTTAGTGAAAAGTGAAAAATAGCGAAAAGTCCAGTGAATATAAAAATTCATTACTTTCACACGGAAGTAAACCGTTGAACGTTTGAAACATTACAAATGGGCGGAGAAAACTTTAAGTCGTAAAACATGTTTTGTAAACACTTGTTCACGAATCACGGGCATAGATGCAATCGATGGTATAGTTTCGATTTTCTCAGCTAAAATAGCGCATATCTCCAAAATGGTTGGTAAACTCTACATATTTCATTTTGGCTAACGCCAGAATGCAATTTTACTCGTCAGTTTGACGTCAGTTTTACTCGTCAGTTTGACTCATGAATAGATGACCGTTTGGCCTAAACCTATAAAGGAATGAAATTTGCCTTGAAATTTGACAAATCGGGTGGGGTAAAATAAGAACTTGACAAAATTCAGAACATCAACGCAAAGCTCAAATCATAAAACATTTTGGCATTCAAAGTCTTTAATGCTAAGGAGAATTTAGCATTTCATATGAAACTGCTTATTTTGTTGGCAGTCTGTTCAGTGTTTATTTTATCAAGAAACATAAACTGTTTTTACCGCCATGTTTGCATTGCCTGATACAAAAACTGTGTTTACAAGAAGAACTCTTACAGTTAAAACACAAAGACCTTTCCGCTTCTGTAGTCTATTCTGTATTCTGTTATGTAATACGAACATCCAGGAACAGCGCTGGGTGACTTTAGTGTTCGAAATAACGTCGTTTTCGCCATGACCGATGCTGGCGGCTATCAGCGAAATGGCAAGCTAGCCTGTTAGTCTTCTTGTCTTGTCTTGTCTTGTCTTGTCTTGTCTTGTCTTGTCTTGTTGTCTTCTTTCTTGTCTTGTTGTCTTCCCCAAAAATTCGTAAACTGACGCACTATGCCTTAGACGTTCCCCTACTTTCCCGCTTGAAGGTATAGAGCGCTTAAATTTGACTAAATTTCCCTCCAAAGAGCATTAAACAAACAACATTCATATATATCAAGACAACGCCGCTGTCGAGAAAGAAGCACTCGTGACGTCATAGTGTCCCTTTAAGTCCGCCAAAATTATTCGATGAGTTAGACGAAGTGCTTTAGTTGGAACAAGACCGCTAACTCGTCCAGAGCCAGAGTGTATTCCATGTACTCCATTTTTGGCGTGTGAAATTTGTCGGCGTGTCGGCGCAAGTTCTGTCAATTTATATACTCGGCGCAACTGTACAGTGTACATTGACGTAGATCGTTCAAATTATAAGTGCTCGGTGCATACTGCACATTGACTATTGAGCTTGGAAGCACAGGAAGCTTCTGTAGTTGTAAAGTGCGTCGATTGCGCAACTTCGGCGTCGAGTCGGCTATGCCTCGGCGTATCTCTGGCGTAGAGTTTTCACGGAATGCACCCTGGTTCAAGAGTATTTGCTCCATAGTGGGAGTTTACAGATTGCATCTAACTTTGCTCGCCTGATTGTTTTCAAATTCCCATTATATCAAAAAGATTATCGATTCTCGTTACATTCATGATGAGACAGTTCTTCTTCGGCAAAGACGTCTTTTCCGTCTTTTTAAGAAGAAAAGACAAACTGACATTAAAATACCGCCATTACGGTGGGAGATACTTCATGTTAAAGCGATTCATGTTACACTCAAACTTTTCTTTTCTTTATGGCGGCAACCGCTGGCCGACAAGACCGAGGTTTTGCTTCGCGCCAAATTTGTAGCATCCTAATCATAAAAATCCAACAATGCACATTCTCCACTTTTCGTAAAGGCCCATCTACACTATACGATTTATCGTATACGGTTGTCATTCTGGCGTACGTTGTCGTACACGATTGCTGTACTGGCGTATGCAATTGTTTGCGCACGACATAATTCTTGTTTATGATTCGATGGCGAATGTTGACATACACCAAGATCACAATCGTATACGACAAATCGTACTATAGTTTATAGTTTATTAGATTTTATCACTCTTAGGTGAACGGAATAACCCAACAGGCTAAAAGCCCAATTATAGGGGTTCCGAGGGCCTACGATTTTAGGTCGTTATCCGAGAAGACCTACCATTTGCTGATATTATTGCAAAGGCAGCACTTTCTCCTCAATTATTTTTAAGACCTTGAGTGGAGGTCCGACCCAGGATTTGAACCTGTGTCTCCCAGCTCATAGACATGTGTGGTAACCACTAGACCACAACAGCTGGTTATCGTGTAGAAAGGCCTTCATAATTTTAACTGGACTGACAAACGTGAACGAAACTCAAGTGTCTTGCTTTTTGATAGTATGAATTAATATTCCATCTAAAATAATATGTACATTATAATTCCATTCCTCATACATGCATGTAGGAGTCACTACTCCACAATGGGTACAGCCGTCTGATGAACACTTTTCTTCCTTCCTAGGGCTGTTTTGCTAAAGTTTTCTTTATTTCTTGATTTCTTTTTCAAAATAGACTTTACCGTAGGCTTCAGTGAACTGCTTTTCTTTAAATATCCTCGCAATAATTCCTGAAATAATTTCTCCACTTGTTCATAACCGTCCCTAATAGAGATTTCGTGAAATTGACACTGAAGTTCGTTCGCAGTTTCTTTCCCGGAGCTGTGCTTGACGCAACGCAAGTGTTCTAAATCTTTCTTTGTTCCAACGAGCACAGTGTTATCCATGTCTTCGCGTTTTCTTTCGTGAACTAGTTCTCCCACAAACTTTGCATACTCAAATGATGCTTCGTCGGTTATGGAGTACATTATGATGAAGATATCGCCGGCACCAACACAAAGATCTAGCTTCTCTTTCGAGCACTTTAAAAAAGAAAAAATATGTTTCATGATTTACCTAAAGATATTTGTATGGGAAATAACACTGTTCGCAGTATACTACTAGAAATACGAATCCGCAATACTTTTCTACCACTACCCCCTACACCACCACTACCCCCTACACCGCCCCTAGAGTTTATTTTCCCCATCCATAGTCCCCAGTGCCCAGACCGCGTCTGTCGATGACAATTCCCAAAAGGCCGGTTCGTCGTACGTAGATTTTGAACGTTATCTCGGCCAATATTTACTCGATTTCGATTCTGCCAGCCGCCTCGTCGTATATTATTTTGAAGGTTATCTCGATCAATATTTAACCGTTTTCAATTCTGAAAACTGATTTGGAATTAGCGAGTCTAAATACGGCATAACACACGTACTTATTATATTAAACAAACGTGTATACCCTTCGCAAAAACCTCTTTATGTAGTTCGTCAGATCACAAATCACCAATGGCCGAAGCTAGCGTTTCTGCCCAAATATTGGCCGACTCAAACGGATCACCCAAAACGACTTTTTACTTCTTTATAAGGAGTTGGTCCTACCATGTACTGCTTATATATATATATATATATAGGTGGTAAACTGCCAAGAATTTAGTGACGAGATACTGACGTTTCGAGCGGAGCCCTTCATCAGAGTAAGACGAGATGAAATAAAATAAATAGGGCTTATATATATGCCAAAAGGGTGTCACAGGTGGAAAGTAGCCAAGCAAATGCACGGGAAATAAACTAACTAATAATTAATGAGATGGGAAAAGTTAAATCATTTACTATTTTTACAGTCGATCAATAAGCAGACTGAGGGGGCGGGAGAAATGACAGGTCCAATATTCAAGGGGATTAGGCGATAATAATAGAAACAAAGACTTGAAAAGGAATGAAAGTGCATAAGCTAATAATAAAAAGTTCCAAGCAAAATAAAATAACAAAAAACTTTTAGGAAATTAAATAAAAGAAAAACGTTCGTTAAGATCAAGAGGATGTGTGGTGCCAAGTTTAAAAATGAGACGCTTCTCTTGCCACTTGCGGTTATCGTTGCCACCGGAGATGGGAAGGATGGCACAGACTTTCATGTCTGAAACCAAATGGTTGGAGCTGTTGAAATGGCGGGCTACAGGTTTGTCACCATCATTGATCCTCACGGAACGAAGATGTTCAGCAAACCTGTCTGAAAGACGTCGCCCAGTTTCACCGATGTAGATTTTAGGGCATTTATCGCAAGAAATGCAATAAATTATGTTGGTGGACGTGCATGAAAAAGCATGACGGATTGTGTGGTCGAATTTGGGGGCAGTAATAACTGCAGTGGGATTGAGAAAAGGGCATGTGTTACAGCGGGAACGGCCGCAAGAAAATGTTCCCGCTGGTGCCGAGGTATTTTGTTTAAGGGCACTATGTACTAAGGAGTCACGAATGTTTTTATTACGGCGAAAAGATACTAAAGGGTTGTCGGTGAAAATGGCTGACGTCTCAGGATCATTTTGTAAAATGTGAAAATTCCGATTAATAATATTTGTAACTTTAAAATTGAAAGGATGAAATGTTAGAACTAAAGGAATTTTATTGTTTGAAACTCGTTCCAAAGATGGTTCAAGGGCGTCTAAACGGGGGACGAGAAAAGCTTTCTGAACGGCGAGGTCTAAAAGGTTCGTAGGGTAACCACGTTGGACAAAAAAAGATCTCATTTCCATTGATTTGGCATGAAAATCTTGGTCGTCGCTACATAAGCGGCGACGACGCAAGAATTGAGAGTAAGGGATGGATTGCTTAGTGTGGTTGGGATGAGAGGATGAAAATAGAAGATAACTATGGGAGTCAGTAGGCTTGTGCGAGACCGACGTTTTCAGCGAATCACCATTAATCGAAATTAAAATATCAAGGAACGATACAGAGGTCTCGCTGATTTCCCACGTGAACTTCAGAGCAGGATGAAAATCATCAACAAAGTTGATGAACTGCTCTAAAAGGACACGTGAACACGACGCTGTTCCTAAACAGTCATCGATAAATCTGCCGAAAAAATCAGGCAAGGGACCTGTGTATTGTTCAAAGATCTGTTTTTCAACTTTAAAGTTAAAAAGATCTGTTTTTCAATTTTAAAGTTAAAAATATTATTAATCGGAATTTTCACATTTTACAAAATGATCCTGAGACGTCAGCCATTTTCACCGACAACCCTTTAGTATCTTTTCGCCGTAATAAAAACATTCGTGACTCCTTAGTACATAGTGCCCTTAAACAAAATACCTCGGCACCAGCGGGAACATTTTCTTGCGGCCGTTCCCGCTGTAACACATGCCCTTTTCTCAATCCCACTACAGTTATTACTGCCCCCAAATTCGACCACACAATCCGTCATGCTTTTTCATGCACGTCCACTAACATAATTTATTGCATTTCTTGCGATAAATGCCCTAAAATCTACATCGGTGAAACTGGGCGACGTCTTTCAGACAGGTTTGCTGAACATCTTCGTTCCGTGAGGATCAATGATGGTGACAAACCTGTAGCCCGCCATTTCAACAGCTCCAACCATTTGGTTTCAGACATGAAAGTCTGTGCCATCCTTCCCATCTCCGGTGGCAACGATAACTGCAAGCGGCAAGAGAAGCGTCTCATTTTTAAACTTGGCACCACACATCCTCTTGGTCTTAACGAACGTTTTTCTTTTATTTAATTTCCTAAAAGTTTTTTGTTATTTTATTTTGCTTGGAACTTTTTATTATTAGCTTATGCACTTTCATTCCTTTTCAAGTCTTTGTTTCTATTATTATCGCCTAATCCCCTTGAATATTGGACCTGTCATTTCTCCCGCCCCCTCAGTCTGCTTATTGATCGACTGTAAAAATAGTAAATGATTTAACTTTTCCCATCTCATTAATTATTAGTTAGTTTATTTCCCGTGCATTTGATTGGCTACTTTCCACCTGTGACACCCTTTTGGCATATATATAAGCCCTATTTATTTTATTTCATCTCGTCTTACTCTGATGAAGGGCTCCGCTCGAAACGTCAGTATCTCGTCACTAAATTCTTGGCAGTTTACCACCTTTTCACTTTTGCTATATATATATATATATATATATATATATATATATATATATATATATATATATATATATATATATATATATATATATATATATATATATATATATATATATATATATATATATATATATATATATATATATATATATATATATATATATATATATATATATATATAATTCGCTTCGAATTCGCTTCGAGGGGAAAATGTTCCGCTTAACAAAACAAATAGCGATTCCAAAAAGCATTGCTATGCACGATAGATAACGATCTTTTTTGAATGGCATATGGGATTGATTTTCTTTTCTATTTTGACGTCAAAATTGAAAGAAAACCCGTGCTGTACATCTGAAGTTTGAGTCGAACAAACTCCAAAATGGCGGCGTCCAGAAGCTTGCATAAAATACGAGAATGAAAACGTTATTTCTTGAGTACAAGGAGAAGATACTGTAAAACTATATTAACATTTTCTAAACAATATACTTAAAAGCCTTTTATTTAAAAGTAATTAATTTTTTGAATGTCCTTTGATAAAATTTGGTTGAAAAACTATATTCACGAAAAGAATTAGTCAACTCGCGCTCATTTTCCATGAGCTAGTTCAGTATCAGTGGAAAGAAAAGGTTTGCATAAGAAGAGTTTCTGATAAATTGCTAGACACAGAAAGACCACCTATTTAAGATAAATTCGGGGGAAATGTTTGTATAATCGCTGTAATTAACATAGCGATTTGAAATCGCGCTTCAAAATCGCATTCCAAATCCGGCATAAAAAAGTTGCACGTATACGGTGAGTGAAGAATGAAGAAAGAATTATACGGTAATATAGAAAAATTGAATACTCCTATAAGGTTGGTGTACTGGCGAAATAGTTTGTAGGAGGTCTAACGTTTCGAGCTGCGAAGGGTCTTCGTCAGATAATGAAACTATGCAACAGAGGCGTAGGAACGGATTTAGAGTGGTGTGTGTGTGTGTGGGGGGGGGGGGGCTGAAGTCGACAAGAAGGTTATCAGTGACCGGAAAATTTTGAAATCTAGAAGCTTGGAAAGACAATTTGCAGTAATTTGAGCAAGCGTTTTCATCTAATTCTACAGCGACCATAGTTCAAATGAATCCAAGAGTTGCCTGCTGTCTCTTACCAGGTGACACCATTTTTTGCGCCTTGTACTGACAGAAAGGTGTGGGAACCAAACTAACACTCGCGTGGCAAGGGTTTAGGGGTTGGCTAACACTTCAGATTATACCTGTTTGTAAAATCTCGTGTAGATGAAGCCCATAGGTAGATTACCGTAGCCTCTATACTCGTGCTAATACAATTGGGGAAAAAACATTAAATTTAGCAACGCTTGTCCTGATTTTTTTTGGGGCCCCCCATTTAAAATTTGGGGGGCTGAAGCCCCCCTGTTCCTACGCCTATGTGTAAAGTGGATGTTTCACACTCTGATGAAATTGACCTTCGATAGAAAGTTTATTTGACCTTCTGCACACTATTTCGTCAGTACACCACCTTTTAGACTGGTTTGATTTGTAACAATCCAGTATAATATCTCGACTCAGCGATCTACTTCAAAATCATTATTAAAGGGATCATTCGAAATCGTTTCAAAGGAATTCAAAAACAATCAATCATTCGCAATTGATTGATTAATGATTGCAATTAAGGTGCATTAGTTTGCACATCAGTGTTTACTCACCTCGCCTGTAATATCTCTTATTTCAAGAGGAACATGTTCATCATCAACCATCGTTATATGTTTCCACGTTTCGTCTGTAACAACAAAGATTTGCGAAAGTGATCAACCATAGCTGTTAAGGCCTGTTCATTCTATATATATATATATATAATTCAATCTACAGACACGTGTTTCGCTGTACAACAGCTCATCAGTGTAGCTTGGAACAATCTGAATGAGTCTGACTCGGTAATTATACACTTGCGATCGTCATTGACAACCGCTTGTGGGACAACACCGGCAATCAGAACATCCAGATAGCGTGAAGTGCGCATGGGGCCAGAGTGCTCAAACTGCCACAAGGGTAGTTATATATATATATATATATATATATATATATATATATATATATATATATATATATATCCTCGGGACCGGTGTCGAGGATATATATATATATATATATATATATATATATATATATATATATATATATATATATATATATATATATATATATATATATATATATCCTCGACACCGCTGGCTCAAGGCAAAATTATTTAATTAGAACTATCGATTCAAGCTGGTGGGGGGTTGTGGACGGGGTTGGGATTATGTTATGGTCTGGCTTGGGATTAGGGTTACTATTGTTAGCGTAAAATATACGTTTTGTAATCTAATTTTAGAATTTCGGCTTGAGGCCATTTAGAACATGACAAGTTGCTGCACGCGTGTACTAAATGACCAGTATTTAACAAGATCAAATCCTGACCCAAATTCTAAAATATTAACCTTGGTCGTAATCCTAAAAATAAAAATAAATAGGGGAAACTCTAACTCTTTTAAAAAAAAACGTAACCTAATGCCGGTTATATAGTCACTTTTAATTTGACAAGATAGCGCGGCAGCGAACATAACTACTAAAATCGAGACGATACATTGGAGGATCGTCAAGCTCAAGTCCTCAGTCCTGGACAGGAACCGAACCTGTAACCTTCTGATTGCCGGTGAGACGCTCTAAGCCATTGAGCTACCGAGACTCAGATGGAGAGCGAAGGTTACAATGATGTATACATTCATGTGTGTATATACAACAAAGTCAGGGCCAGTCAGTCATGTGTGTATATATTATACAACACAGTCTATATCAGTGTGTATATACAACACAGTCAAGTACTGATATATAGTCACTGTCACATAGGCAGTACATAATTATATCAATCAAACCAGTACATCATTGTACTGTACACCTTATATACACCTTATATATATATATACATATATATATATATATTTTATATACACCTTATATATATATATATATATATATATATATATATATATATATATATATATATATATATATATATATATATATATATATATATATATATAAGGATATGGCTATCCTATCCGACATAGATAACTACTTTCAATTTACTAAACACTTCACGACGGGAGAATCCATTCATTCGTGTATATATATATATATATATATATATATATATATATATAATATATATATATATATATATATATATATATATATATATATATATATATATATATATATATATATATATATATATATATATATATATATATAGATAGATAGATATATAGATATATATATATATATATAGATATATATATATATATATAGATATATATATAGATATATATTCATATATATATTCATATATATATATATGTTCAATCTACAGACACGTGTTTCGCTGTACCACAGCTCATCAGTGTAGCTTGGAACAATCTGGATGAGTCTGGCTGGACTATTATACACTTGCGATCGTCATTGACAACCGCTTGTGATAACGTGAAGTGCGCACGCGGCCAGAGCGCTCAAACTGCCACAATGGTAGCGAGCGTTGCATTTATATACATATATACACCTATGTATACAGTACACCTTGGTCCTTCGCTCTCTATCCGAGTCTCGGTAGCTCAATGGTATAGAGCTATCTCACCGGCAATCAGAAGGTTACAGGTTCGACATAACTACTGAACTACTGAAGCATATACCGGGTACCGGCTGGCTAGTCACTCCGTGTTTGGACACCGCGTGCCACTATACAACGACAATGAAGGACGACGGGCGACCATACATTGCAATGCCCAACACTTTGTCTACGGCCAGCGAGCATTTGTTGTCACGAAAGGAAAGAGGTTGTTTCTTGACAGACAGACTCATTATCGATTAGCAATTGTTCCGTATCAGTCAAAAATAGCTGCGCGCTGTCTATTTTTATCGCAATGACATGGCTTTTTCAAATGCGTCGAATTCTTTGAGCCGTTAGTAACCCTAGCAACCTCACGGGATCTTGGAACGCGAAAATTCAAATGAAATTCGTTGCTGCAGGTCACTTACCTCTACTGCTATCGTATTCGCCGATAAATCTTTTCGTCATAAAGCGAACAGTCAAAGCTGGAAAAACAATCGAGTTTAGAAGAACTAAGTTATTAGTCTAAGATAATTACGCATAGATCTTTTGATGTTATCAAAAAATCAATTAAAATACTACACGTTACATTTGGCAGCCCTGCCAGCATCTGAAGTCATTTTCTAAAATATATATACCAAATATATTACCACAACTTCCAAAAAATTGAAGACGAAAAATTTCATCGAAAAATCATTCTGACGCTCAAACGCAAGGCACCCAGGGTACAATATCCTACAACACCGAACACTTTCTTTTAATTTCGAAGTGCGCGATGATATATCAATTATATCTTTTAATGAATTTTGCCCGTACGCTTCGTGGCTTAATTAACAGACAGTACGGCGGATGATTAAATGACGGAGGAAATATACTCAATCATAAAGTGTGTGCATTTGAATTGCAGTTTCTATTTCAAAATTCAAATAGTTTATGAAATTTATATATATATATATATATATATATATATATATATATATATATATATATATATATATATATATATATATATATATATATATATATATATATATATATATATATATATATATATATATATATATATATATATATATATATATATATATATATATATAATAATATTCATTAATAATTCATGAAGCAAAAACAAAGCAAATCAGTGGCATGATGGCGATCTGTATATGTGATACACATTTCGGCTGATTTACATAAACTTTAACTTCGATTTACTCCGCTAAAATGGCTCGAATCTTCAATATTTTCGATAAACATAAACGTTTAGACGTTTTGAATTTCACAAGCCATTTACAACATTCGCGTCCGTGTATATCCGATACAACACGGCCTCTCATGTTGTAAATAGTACATATATATTATATATATATATATATATATATATATATATATATATATATATATATACATATATATATATATATATATATATATATATATATATATATTATATATATATATATATATATATATATATATATATATATATATATAATCTAAATATATTCATGATATAATCTATATTATTGTATTAAACACTTCCATTATATGAGTTGCTAATCTTTTCAGTTTCCGAATTGCTTCAGAGATTTGTTGGCGCAAGAGACAAACGGAACTGCATAACTTCACGACATTATAAAATCTTTAATACTCAAGATTGATATTATTCCTGTAGTTATTAAAATGTTGTACAATACTGTACACAATATGACTGTGTTGAGGTTCTAGGACTAGATATAAAGCGAAACTTGGATGTTGGTAGAGAGGTTTCAGCAAATTAATTAACAAGCACTCGTTCGCCAAATTATATACGATGAAATTTTATAGCCAAACTCTGGCTGCTAACTGAAGTTACGCAGCTAAATGAAAGTAAAATGTTTGGTAAACGTGCAGCGATAAATTGCAAATAATATATTACCTGATTTTCCAACTCCTTTCTTCCCTAAAATGACAACTCGAACATCATTCGCATGTTGCGTTACCACACCACTCCGTCGTCTCCTCATTTTGCAGACCTATGAAACAACCAATGGACGTGGTTCTCTCCAGTGGTTTCTGACTCTTTATAATCAGTAGTGCGCAGTCGTGTCAACGTGCGACGCAAACTAAGGCTAAAAAGTGACTTGCGTGTGCTGTCGATGGCTCGGGACTAACGTGATGGGCGGTGAAGGAACCAAGAATAACCCGGAATGCCGCTTGGAATGAGTGTCATTAAGTGTATTAGAGAAGACTTCTCCGCCCACAATCGCAGCAAGAGTGTGAACGGCTGTTGTTCTTTAACAAAAGTACTCGTCGTTACGAGAACAATACGTGATTGTCGTCAAGCCATTTTTATACACAACCAGAAATAAT
Organism: Chrysogorgia sp. JL179-B06; assembly: GCA_035772405.1. Taxonomy (NCBI): domain Eukaryota; kingdom Metazoa; phylum Cnidaria; class Anthozoa; order Scleralcyonacea; family Chrysogorgiidae; genus Chrysogorgia; species Chrysogorgia sp. JL179-B06. Next base: position 348,955 of record JAYKKM010000049.1, read on the forward strand.
TTTAAAAGACTAAGCTAAACTATTATTCTCTTTATATGGGCACTGAGACAAGCGCCGAGCCAGCGATTCACAAATGTATGATTAGGTGGTATATGATGAACTATAAAAGACACTTGATAGCCTTTAGTAAGTGCGCCGGCCCGCGCAACGAGCATTGTTGTTTTTATTCAATGTACGTTCTATCATTACTTTAAAAAGACCTGAGTTTTCCTGTGCATGGATGATAGCTACACTAAGGCTATTTCTCTGCTTTATTCCCGTGAAGGATTATCTCCTCTTCGTTTCCATGCAAGGGTTTAATGGTAGAACCACGGTGGAAACAGATTGTCTGTGGTGATCCCTGTCAACAGTTTTTGATTGCGGAGAAATGTTTATTTAAGTTATTCATTACTAATTCCGTATGTTGGTTAAACTGTTTATATACGGCACGCAAAAAAAGTTATCTCGTGAAAATATACGTTCGGTTCATGCTACTGAGTGGTTTTCAGCGACAAATATTGTCCTACTTTGGCAGTAAGATGGTTTTCGCTAACTTACAGCCAATTTACGCATGCTGATTCGTGACATTGGTTATCACAATATCCCTCGCTGAACAATCCCATATGCCATTCAAAAACGATCGTTATCTATCGTACATTACATCGCTTTTTGGAATCGCTATTTGTTTTGTTAAGCGGAACATTTTAATATACTGCTTATGGCGCTAACCAAAATAGATAAGGAGTATATTTAAACCCAAAAAGGGCTAATTCAAAGATGTTCGCCAAATTTAACATCTATTTCACGCAGATTAAGCCAGAAAACATATATATACATGTATTTAGTTCATCTCGAAGAATGATAACACAATGAGATAAAACAGCTTAACAATATTCTTTCAATTAACACCATGTTCCAAGCGGTAATCCACACAGAACATAACAGTATTAATAGATCGGTATTACGATCACAGATCAAAGCCTTGCTTTACAACGATCGTTGAGTTTTCTTTATCAAACGGTGTCCAAGTAGGTTTTAATTCTTTCTTTCAACAGCGGATGGACATATTCGTGCGATCAAATCTGCCATGCTTATTACAACACTGTAATAACGTACCTTAATTTAATAAATGATCATAATGATAGAACATACCTATATATTTTCTGTTGTTGACCTGTATTTGATTAGCCACAACTATAATTTAGTTCTCGACGCCAACATTTGTCGCCTCTGGAGTAGAGCCAAGAGGAACTGTTGTATATATAACTATATATACGCGTATGTCGGCCTCAATTGCGAACGGCAATATCGTGTTACCGTTTGAAATGTTTAGTTGGAAAAAGTTATATTTGGTATGACCTTGGTTACAGAGAGAGACCTCCCGCGCTTCTGAACAGATCGAACAATGCAGCCGAAAGGAACTCGATGTATTTTTAGTAAAGTATTTTTCTTCTTCCTTCATTTCCTTCTCAGGTTTTTCGTTCTTACTGTCTACTGGTAGTACTGGTAGTCCTGCAGATTTATTTTGATTCTATCTCTCTTCTAAAATAACTACAGTACTTACATTCGCTAATGACAACCATTGTTTCTCTGACATACAGAGATATCCTTTGTGTTCCAATGTAAGAAATCCATTTATAGAGAAATTTCTAGGCCTAGGAAATTCATCAGCGGTCCAGACGCAATGTCGTGATGGTTTATGAGAGGTCAAGTGGCCTTCATAATGCACTGTGCTTATTGAATGAATTTTTGGCTTCATGTATTGATGTATAACATATGACGGGGCCGGATACTTGTCGGAAATTCTGAAAAGATAAAAAGGTACCAGAATCAGTCGTTTTCTGCGCGTGACTTGTAGTTGTTTTATCCCTAATATCCCATATTAATTAATAATTAGATTTATTATTTTGCTTTAATATCAAGTGAGTGTACTTATTTGGTGTTGTACTTTGATTTTTTGGGAGAAAATCGGAACACAATTTTAATTTCATCGCAGTATAGTTCTTTAACTCGTTCAACCTTCTGATTTCTAGTGGCAGAGCGTTATAGGCTATAGGATTTGCCCAGGCGCGGATTTAGAAGTTAGTCGCATAAATTAGACACTCCATGAACAACCCTATTGGTTATGCTTTTCTTAAGAATAATTCAGAACAACAACCTATCCAATAGGATTGTTATTCACAGGTATTTTGAATTGCAAATTCTAAATCTAATTTATGCGACTAACTTCTAAATCCGCGCCTGTTGCCCAGTTGTTTTAATACAGCTTATAATCACACAAGGTTTAAACCAACAAAGGTGATGCTATATAATATGATAAGTACGAAATTTATTTAAAATTAGTTTTAATAGTACTGGATTTAAAGATTTAAATTCATGCTTAATGTGGCAAGTTAATGGAAATACCAGTCGACTTAATCATGTAATTAATGGTTACAGCATACCTCACTGATCATCAGAGGATGACAGAATCGATTATGAGGATCCGGAATTTACCCCGAAGAAATAGTTCTGAATATATAGAGCATAAATAACACTGATTTTAATTAACTTGGGGTACTGTTGAAATAGTTGTAGGAGTTCTAACATTTCAGGAGCGAAGGACTCGTCAGAGAGTGAACGTTTCTCTGTTTCTTTCTCTATATTGGTAGTTCTGCAGATTTATTGGCTATTCGTACTGGAGTTGTACGGGGACTTCCATTTGCTATTTGTACTGGAGTCAAAAGATTTTCCCGAATTTTCTAATAAGTACTTGTTTCAAATGATTTTCATTACTCTACCTTTGTTAAAGTACTATTAGCGATTTCGACAAGCGTTCCCATCGTTCGAGTTTATCGACACTTATAGCCCTGGAAAATAACACGCGGGCTCGCACGCGGGAACCAACACGTGGCACTCGTGGCATAAACGACGAACTTCTCGGATGAGCAACCGAAATTTAAAATTATTATAACATCAACCCAAGTCAGTTTTAGGGTTAGGATTTGGGTTAGGATTAGGGTTAGGATTAGCGATTATTTGAATTTCGGTTTGTTCATATATCGAGAAAGCACCAACTTCTCACTTCTATCATCTCAACCACAATCCAGTCAAAATGTATAGAAATCCGAGAAAAACTCTTCGAGTTCCAATGAGTAAGTTTATACGGATATTTGTTTGCTTTTTATATGACAATATTACCATTTCCACTAGCCCGCGTGTTATTTTCCAGGCGTAAATAAGTCGATAAACTGTAACCGGTAGTAAGATTCGTTTTACGAACGAAGGGAACGCTTATCGGAATCGCTAATAAGTAATAGTACTTTAACAAAGGTAGTGTAATGAAAATCATTTGAAACAAGTACTTATTAGAAATTGAGGAAAATCTTTTGACTCGTCTCCAGTACAAATAGCAAATGGAAGTCCCGCAAGTTGAGATTACCCCGTACAACTCCAGTACGAATAGCCAATTCGTTATTTTTATTTCCTTCGCCTAACACTCAGGAATCTCTTCTAAAATAACTACTTGCATTGGTCAGTGATAAATGTGAGAGACAAAGCGCCTTCTCTCTGACTAACAAAAGGCCTTTTCACTCTTGAAACATTAATTCTCCTATAAACATTATTTTGGCATAGCCTCCTCAGGTGTGTCTTCCTAGCTGCAACGTTTTCAGTCTACAATGTTTTGGCCGAGCCAAAGAAATAAATGCTCTTATTTATTTGGCTTTGGCTCGGCTTACCTGCGGAGGAGAGTATCCCCATTTGTATTTCTACATTATACCTATACGAGCACAACACTTTAATATCACACACTTTATAATATTGTTTATCATGCCAAGCTGTGAGATTGCTCGACAGACGACACATTGGATACGATAAATTCTTTAAAACCGTTTCACACTCATGTCTACACAGGAAGGAAATATATCGAATTGCTCACAGTATAAATCTAAAGAAGTGGGGATGGATTAGTGAATTGGAAGCAGTGTGAACGACAGGAATCCTGACGCAAGATTAACACACTCAGGAAACACTTAGGAATTTCTAAAAAAGGACTGACGAGTGCTATACATGTCGGTTGAAATAGAAAATGGCCGCCCGTGTTTAGATAGCTGATAGAAACACAGAGCGTTCATTTCCTATTTACTCGGGCTACTGTGAATATAGGTTTCGGTGTTTTTGTTATTTTTTTGTTGCAACGCTCATGGTTGAACACGCAAATTATGCGACCATCATGTGTAAAACGAGCCCACGTCGCAACGCTCATGGTTGAACACGCAGATTACGCGACCATCGTGTGTAAAACGAACCCTCGCTCCAACGTTCATGGTTGAACACACAAATTACGCAACCATCATGGTCAGATTGTGAAAATGATGAAGACAATCACTGATATAATTACGACGATGATGGTTATGGTGAAGATAGTTGTGATGATCGATGATGATAATGTCGTATGAGTGATGATGAAATACTGATGATAATAACGGTGACGATCAAGTGATGATCAATAATGATGATCATAATGATGATATGATGAAGATAATGATGATAATAGTGATGATAATGGTGCTGTTGTTGATAATGATGATGATGATCAGGTGATTATGATGATGATAATGATGATGAAGATAATGATGATAATTTAATAGTGATGATGGAAATGTCATGCAGATGGTGAAAATGATGAAGACAATCACAATGATATAATTACGGCGATGATGGTTATTATATGGTGAAGATAGTTGTGATGATCGATGATGATAATGTCGTATGAGTGATGATGAAATACTGATGATAATGTCGTATGAGTGACGATCAAGTGATGATCAATAATGATGATCAATAATGACGATCATAATGATGATGATATGATGAAGATAATGATGATAATAGTGATGATAATGGTGCTGTTGTTGATAATGATGATGATCAGGTGATGATGATAATGATGATGAAGATAATGATGATAACAGTGATGATCAGGTCATAATGACGATGATATGATGAAGATAATGATGATAATAGTGACGATAATGGTGCTGTTGTTGATAATGATGATGATCAGGTGATGATGATAATGATGATGAAGATAATGATGATAACAGTGATGATCAGGTCATAATGATGATGAAGATAATGATGATAATAGTGATGATCAGGTCATAATGATAGAACGAAATTGCTAGCCTCCTCCGCAGGCAACTCTGGCTTCTTTTTTCCGAGTCAAATCGCTTCCAAGGCTGTACGAGCAGGGAAGTATATGTGAAGGGATTGGTCGACGAAGAGGCTGATAGGCTACGAAATTGCAACAAAATAACATTTACGGAAGTCATCTGGACTAGCCACGCCCATTCTTCCTCAACGACAGAACATGGCGATCGACTTAAAAACGAATAGTGCCGATCTTTCCAAGGCTTGGCAAGACATATTCGAGGATAAATCAGAAACAGACTGGTAAATATCTCCTCTAGAGTTATACACTATCCAGAAATGGCCTTACTTGACTTACAATCGCTTTCATCACTTTTAATTTTCGATTATAGGGCATTGTTTGGTTACGTCAAGAATACGAACACGCTCAAAGTGATAGAAACAGGAGGTTTGTGCGATATATTTGGATCTTCAAACGCTAGGTTTCTTAGAAAAATACCATTTCCATCATCTGTAATGTTTTGTGGCCTTTTTCTTCACTAGAATCTTAAGAGAGCAATATCCGTGATAAAAAGATTCTTGCAAAACATTTATAAAGTATATTTAATGTCAGTACATCCGGTTTGGGTGACTTTTAATGTCATCCAGCGCTTTGGGTACAAAATAAAACCATATAAGATAATCAAATTACTTGTGTTGTGATCCTAGTATGCCCTTCTTTTCTTCAACATACAAAACTAGAAGTACTTTTATGTTTAAACAATATGTTGATAGCAAACTACTAACTTGATTTTCCCTACTTCCTGTTGTCATATCATCTTCCCCAGCTTATCCTATCATCAGGGGCGTATTGGTTTGGGAAGACTTGGGGGGTCCACCAGATTTTGACCGAGTCGTCCCCAGACTGCAAATTATGGTACGCTCCCGCCCGCTGCCACGCCCCAAAAATGCACCGATTGGGCGTGGCAGGAATGCTGACTGGGGGGACCCCCCTGCCTATCATGATGCCCTTTACCTTTCTCACTTCCTTACCCTTAAACATAGGTGTGATGAATCATGTATTAGGCTGTATTAATCCCTTAACCGAAACGTTATTCGTCTGACATGGGTAAAAAGCATGCATATAGCCTATAGGTATAAACATAAATTTAAAAATCTAATACTAATACTAACTCTAAACTCAATGAAATAATTTGTTGAATTAAAAAAAATTTCCAATGCCAAAAAATTAAAAACAACTCTGCAAAGGATCAATCCTGGCAGGTTCTGCCAATGGCATATGCAGGATTTTTCAAACGGGGGTTGTTTTACCTCTCATGAAATTATTTTGGTGTGTGTGTGTCTGTGGGGGGGGGGGGGGGGGGGGGGTCAAGGGAGCAACAGCAAGTGGACTTCTTCCCAACATGTTATACACAGAAAGTCTGAAATACTTTAAATCAAATTTTAAATCAAATTTTAATCAAATTTAAACAATCTCAAATAAAATGGATCTGATATCAGACAAATAACAATTCCTTATTAAAACTTATAGAAAGAATTAGTGGTGTAAACTCCATTATCATTATTTCCTGTATATATTTCCACTGTCCTTATAATACACTACGCTAGTACAGGTCAATGTAAAACACTAAATATTGTTGCTCATACAATACGATTGAATGATTTATTCACTACCTGATAACAAAACTGGATCCCCTTTGTAATAGTACCCTATCCTTTCTAATGTAGTTAGTTAGTAAAATTACTAGTAGTCTATTGCAAATGCTGCAGCTACCACAGGTAGCTTGATTAATTAATACCGGTATTGTTAATATTATTATCTCTGTTTGTAAATTAGCCATAATAATGTATAATTGGAAGTTATTCCTGCAAAAAGTAATTTATTAAATTATTATTATTATTATTATTATTATTATTATACATGGCTTTCTATACCTCAATAATTACACCTGAATTATGTACTCCATTCATACCTGTTGGCCGTGGCGTACTGCAAGGCGATTGTCTCAGTCCTATGTGTTTTAACACTTTTATTCAGCATATCAAAGCCGAGAAGTATCGTCAGTTTGGTTTCTTCTTTCAGTTTTTAAATCCTATCCACTGGTGACGCTGCTGTTATAAGTAGTCAAGAATCAGAAAACCAACATCTTTTGAACAGCTTTTCTATTTGGTGCCAATGGTCCAACATGATTGTACGGGTTGATAAGTGTAGTACTTTTGGCATTAAAAAAGCTGTAACAAAATCCATCCAATATCTACCGGAACTCCTCATTAATAATCAACTAATTCCAGCGACCAAAATTGGCGAGTATTTTCCCAATATAAGATAAGATAAGATAAATACTTTATTTAAGGAGGGTAACACATTACATCAAGAGATGATAAACTTGTGGCCCTCAATAACAATAGGATAATTAATACATATAAACAATACACAATAAACTATCGGAATATAAAAATATAAAGACATTATAAATGATTAAAAATCTAGTATGCTATAATGGTTAAGAAGTAGTCATGTTGTTTATAGCAGATTTAAAAAGTGATGATTTAAAAAGTTTATGCGATGAAAGTTTGCGCAAAGATAACGGCAGTTTTGTTCCAAGTTTCTGCTACTGACACAGAAAATGATCGCCCACCTTCTTTCTTCCTTTTAATTCTTGGTTGACAGATTGTGAGTTCGCTGTAGCGGGTTTGTCTTTCGTGATGTTCTGAGTTTGTTGGTAATAAATCAGTTATATAGGACGGACAACTACCATAAAGGCGATTATGGCAAATCATAGTTTTCCGAATCTCTACTTCGTCGATGAATGGTATCCAACCAAGTTTTGTGAAAAGGGGAATACTACGTTCTCGGGTTGAGACACCTAAAATAGTTCTTGCTGCTCTCTTTTGCAATTTTGATATACGGTCAAGATTCTGTTTTGTTGTATTTGACCAAACAATACTCCCCATACATCATGACGGATTTCACCGTGGCATTATAATAAGCAATACGTTCTTTTAATGGGAGGTATGGCCTTAATTTTTTGAGTAGCGCGATACGTTGAGCCAATTTGCAACTTAATTTATCTATATGTTTCGTAAATGACACTTCATCGTTCAATACCTAATAGTTTCTGGGAGGAAACTTGCTCTATTTGTTTGTCATTTAAGTATATATTTATGGGCTTATCTTCATTATTTAGTTTCTTTCCGAGTCTTTTTCCAGTTACTAGCATTGTTTTCGTTTTGGTGTGACTAAGGACCATCGAATTCTCATTAGACCAGGTGTTTAAGTTAGAGATATCTTCTTGTAAGTTCCGTCGAAGGATAGAGATATCAGAATAATGGCTTGATTGAGTTAGTGTAGTGTCATCGGCAAAAATATCGATCGAAGAGTTGATTGATTTAGGGAGATCATTTATAAAAAGGATAAAAAGTAACAGGCCTAAAACTGTTCCCTGTGGTACCCCGCATTTGATTGATGTCATTGAAGATGTTACGCCATTTACTGCCACGTATTGATGCCTATCGAGTAAATATGATTGAAACCAGTTGATGGTCTTTTTACTCAGTCCGTATGATTGTAATTTATTTAATAGTAGCTGATGGTTGACCAGGTCGAAAGCTTTTCTAAAGTCCCCAAATAGCAATCCACTAACTTTGTCTTTATCAAGGTCTAGGAGCAGCTGATCTACGATTTTAATAAGAGCTGTCTCTGTGGAATAACTTTTCCTAAAACCGGACTGTAGATGATAGATTAAATTTTTAGCCTGAAGCTCTTCAGTCAAAAAAAAAGATACTTTGATTTCAATATGTCCGATCAACAACACAAGTCTGAACTTACCTCCCTCATTGACGAACTAATGACTGATATTGATTCCAAGCCACTGCATCCAAAAAATAAAATCCTCTTGTACAGTTGCTATGTTTTATCCAAAATATCCTGGCATTTTACTGTTACTATACTTACTACTTTATCAAAAACTTTGATTTCAGAAAACATTGATTCTATAGCGAACAGTTATATTCGTAAATGGCTTGAAATGCCTATATCAGGAACACTTAGTACTGTCTACTTAACCAGAAACAAATTTGGTCTTAATATTTGTTCTCCATCTGTCAAATTCACACAATGCCAAACAGTTATCCATACAGCTCTTAAAACATCTCCAAACCAAGCAATCAATGAACTCTGGAAGTCAACTAGTAACAGCACAAATATCCAACTTCATAACCATTTAACCTGTCAGGGATCCTTTTTCTCCAATTATATTACTAAGTTCTCCTTTCCCCAGCTTACGAAAATATGGTGTGCGTCTCAGTTCCCATGCGCCAAAACCTTGCAAGATGGGGTATATCACCAACTTCAGATTGATCTCTTTGTCTGGCCCCGGAAACTCTTCTTCACGTAGTGGCAGGTTGCCAGACGTACCTAGAACGATTTACCTGGAGACACAACTCTATCTTGAACTTTCTCACAACGGCCCTACAGACCATAAGTCTTTATGTTGATCTTCCTGGTTATAAAAGTCCATCCATAATAACTGGTGACACATACATCCAGACCTTGCTCCTATCAACTGCAAGTGGATGCCTCTACATTATTGAACTGACTGTTGGTTTTGAGTCAAATCTTCAAAACAACATCGATCGTAAAAAATTCAAATATTCAGAATTGATTAGGGAACAAAGTCAAAGTGAACAATTCAGATCAGTTAAATTTGTAAAACCTATCGATCAGCTCCCTTGGTGTCTTTGCAGCAGAATGTTCTACATTCATAGAAATGCTGAATGATCTTAGTCTTGGACAAGACTCACCAAAAATATTGTATTAAGAAATGACGAAATAATACATATTCTGTTGCCGAAACAAGGAATGGACAAATCCTGAACTGCTAACTTTTTAAAATTATTGTGCTATATATTTGTTTTATGTTGTTATATATAGTTATTAGTTTATATTAATTGTTAGTGTTGATTCAAGTAGCCGATTGTAAGTTACCTTAAAATATATTAAGCGATATTTACAGTTGTATATTATCTAAAAAGTCATTTAATAAAGTTTCCATTATTATTATTGTACTGTAGATGAAGGCTTGGATGAACTTGCCAATGAACTAAAACAGTGGAAAGATTCTTTATGCTGGCTTGAAAGTTCTTGATCCTAACACCAACCTTCCCAAATTTGTTCTTATTAACTGGGTTGGTATACAACTAGTGTACTGTTTGTGTGTGAAGGAATGGAATTTATTTCTATAAAGTAATTGTGTAATAAATTGTGGTGGTATTGAAACCTAAGAGCTAATGTACCACAAACTGATCAAATGCTTCACAAGAGTTATAATCATGATTTGCAGATGTGTATTCTTCATCTCTTTGCTTGCTCTAGCCAATTTATAAAAATTCAACTTAATTTTTGACAGATAGCCTCATTTGTGTACTGGACACAGGATATGACAGACATTGCAACCCACCTGATTTTTCCAGGAGACTAAATTTCATACAATCTCCTGATTTTTTATCAAATTCTCCTGATTTTCCAAACCTTTCTAGAAATGGGAACATAAACTCACAAACCTACTGTTTTTTAGTGGCAATAATGGGAAGATAAATGGGTCAACATAAGCTCATGATCAGACTGATCAGTCTCCATAAACTTTCGTAATCCACGCCCATAACCGCATTCAGTTGCTTTCAAGAGAAATCTGGGACAGATCGGGCATGCATGATGTGCAGGCTTTTGAACTCTTAGGTTGGAAAACAATTGAAAACAATATGGCAGAAAAAAGAGTCCATGAATACAGATAGTGATTGAGATAGTGATGTATTGATTAAAAACATTTAATAAAATTTGTCTTATTAGCTTAGTCTACTGATACCTTATAGGATCACTACAAATTTTGCTAGGGGCATGCCCCACATTAACCACCCTAGATACTAGCACCTTTGGTGCTTGAACAGTCTTGCTAATCTTCATCTCCAGGGGTTGGAATGTCTGCTTTACATCATATTAGGGTTAGAGTTAGGGTTATTGTTCCTGACGATACATAGACGATTGTCAAGCTCAAATCCTCAGAAAATGTTTCTGAGTCTCGGACAGGAATTGAACCTGTGACCTGATTGCTAGTGAGATTCTTTAAACATTTGAGCTACTGAAACTCACTAACTCAGATGGAGAGGGCTCCGCTCAAAACATCAGTATTTTGTTCTTAAAACTCTCGGCAGTTTACCACCTTTTTGCTTTACAATGATTTAGTCTGGTTCAATTGATATATGTACTGTCTATATACAGCAGTGATCGCTATAGTCAGTAATGCTTAGGTGTGTTGTATTTAACAAATAGATAACATTTTGCCGTTGTCTGTTCAGTTATAGATGCACAGATGACGTCAGAACGTGGTAAGAACAAAAAAGTGGCCCATAAGACGATAGTCGAGTGGTCACTGATGTTGTTACCACGTTTCTGACATCCTCTGTGCATCTATAACTGAACAGACAACGGCAAAATGGAATCTATTTGTTTTATTCAATAAAAAGTGGAAACAAATCATTCAAAAGGCCGCTTATTAGCTCTTTTGGCGATTTCTGGGGCATGAAAAAATATAAAAGCAGTCGGCTGACGTGAGCTGACGTGATCCGTGCATCTGTCCTCTAATACATCATGGCCAACAACCATTATTGTATAAATAATAATACACTGATGTAGTGAGCATCATTGTCTGTCCAGTACGCAAACAAGATATTAAACAAACACATGGTACAACATTGTACGCAACTTAAATCACAGCAGTTTTCCACCCTGTGCCCTAAATAACCAACCTGCTCCTAACTTGAAACTTAATTTTAAAAGCAAGGTGAAGGGGCTCCTCCATCAAGAAAAGGAACGTGTGCAAATCACATCCGTGATGTTGAGAGATTCTTTAGGGTAATATGAAAGGAAAATTATTTTAAATTTGTATTGTGATAAATCCTGTAACTTGACCATTGAACATGTTTTTAATATTTATAAAAATTCTTTGTTATTGTTGTTCCTATAACCAGGGTCACCATGTCACAATCATTGCCCGATCAGACGACGATGTCGAGGAATCGGTTGTCATTGAAAAGGTCAAATCGTCTTCAGGTACATGTAACTATTAAGTGTTCTGGGTTGAAGAATGATGCAAGAATATGATAAGCAATTAGTTTTAGTTTAATACTATCTATTGTAAACTTATTGTTGGTTTCCTTCATTAGGGGCGAACTACAGCTATCATAAGGAAAAGGCTCGACCTGTGGAGGCTCCCACAGCTGTGGTATGTGTCCTAGAAACACGAGTAGAAGTTTAGGAGAATGAGAGATTGCCATGGGAACACAAGCCCGAATGGCAAGTGTTAATTCTACTGTGAATCACAGATTTTGAGTTCTCCCAAACTTTCACAAGTGTTTTTGTAACTTTTCGTAAAATAATGTTTTGGAAATAAGTAAAACATATAAGTTTCATTTATTAAAATCATGAAAATGTAAATTCTCCTTACTCACCCATAAATCACTCTCAGCTGTCAATACGACTGAATTGTGAGAGCAAAAGCAATTTGTTCAACAAGAAATACATGTATCAGAATGCGTTGTAATGTCTTAAAAGATCAGAATTTGACAAAATGTTTTACTTCTTAGCAACCTATCGTTTGACTTTCAAGAATGGTGGGAAAACGTCTGTGTTCCTATATAGTTTTAGTATAAAGACACAGGTGATTATAGAAAATCGCACACACTGATTGGTCAAGCTACTTTGGCGGGATTGTTTCACGATAATCACCTACACTACAGCGTTTAGGCTATATTTGTCGGTGTGACAAATGAGGAGATAACCAATTTTCAAGAAAATGCTATTCCAAAAAGATCACCTGTGTATTTATACTAAAACATTTCGCGGCTCGGTAAATATATAACCACTATTCACTGACACTGAGGTGAATAATTGTTAATTACAGTGGAACCTCGATTTAACGAACCTCTATATAACCTCGATATAACGAACGATATTCTTCAGCCTGGCAAAATTACAAGCAAAATGTATGTAACAGAACCTCGATATAACGAAATCCTCGTTATAACGAACATAATCCGGCAGCCCAGACGTAAACTCTACCTCGATATAACGAATAAATGTCAACATGCACCTGATGCACGCGACAATCACAAAAGATGAATGCGGAACAGACCAACAGCGATACTGTATTAACCTTTAATTCTGTCAACAGCTCATTAAAACATATGTATCTACATCTACAGACCCGCTTTATCCTCTTTGTCTCTTATTAGTTCTATTAACTTCGTTACTTTTGAAGGCTTCTTTTGGTACAAGGTATAAGTTGCTGGAATTTCTAGTCCAATGCCCTTGTTTCTCCGTTTGCCAATGACTTCTGCTGAGATTTGTCCTCCGTGCTTTAGAAACAAATGAAACACGCGTGAAAGTGTCAATGGCACATGACCCACGATCAATGGAAATGCTGGGTAGTGCGACATAACATCGTTACAAAATAATTATTAACTATACCTCTATATAACGAACATTTTGGTTGTTTTTCTGCAAATTCGTTATAACGAGGTTTTCGATTTAACGAACCCTCGATATAACGAACCAATTTCCCAGTCCCCTAAATCGAGGTTCCACTGTAATAGACACTTTCTAGTAGTCTAATGCAAAAGCTGCAATCTGATTGGCTACACTTCTCGCTATCTAATTAACAATTAGACAACGAGGGCGAGTTGTCTAATTATTTTAGTATCAACCATAAACAACCTTTCTTTAACGTAAAAAAGTCTTATCAATCATAAATGTCATTACTTTCGGGCCTTTTCATGATTTCATCACTTATATCAGCGTGAATATGTCGTGGCTTCTGATTGGTCAGGATAGGAATATTCTAGTCTATCACCAATAGACGACTAGTAGCTCAGCCTGCAATCTTATTAGAATGCTGAATTTGTAATAGATCAAGCGTTCTTCAACTGATTTCTAAATACGGACACTTCTGTAGTTGGTTGATACTAATTGTCAGTAGATATCTAGTAGTGACAAATGACTTGACAAGCCCAGTTTTCCCCCCAGAACAATACTTATGTCTCGTTTTTTCGAAATAAATTGCTCGAAATTTATCGTTTCAATATCACCTCACAGAAATATCGAGCTCATAATCAAACACAAGTTTTAGAAACACAGCTTTTTGGCAAATTAGCTAGAATGCACTTTTTCAAAATGTTATTTTATAAATTGGTTTGTCAAATACTTTAATTAAAACAACTTTTGGTGCACAGCTATACTGGGGCAAAAGAGAAAGGTTTATTAAAAAAAATGGTTTATTGCTGTTACTTTATTGACAAATTTTTGTTTATATTCAAGTTAGACATTTACACTTGTCTACACTAGAAACAAATTTGGCACGGCTCGAATGAAAATGGTACACGTGCCAAAGAAAAAAGGTTTGCGAACCGTACCAAAAATGTTGGTACTTGTATTTTAGACATTACGCATGCGCAACTCTACCATCATTGTATTCTGAGAAAACATCAGTGACAACTCCAGTAGAATGATGGAGAATTCATTAAGGTACAAATGTATTTCAGAAAGAGAAGACGAATGTTACAGTTGCTTATGGAATTAACAACTATCTTAATTGTTAAGTCTCCAATTGATCGCAGGTTTTGGACGGAACAACGCAGCAATGTCTGGACCACCAGCCGTGTTTGCCGCCATATTTGACCAAAATTATTAGAATTATGCATGCGACTTTCTCATTTTGCTGAAAACATAAACATGGACTCGGCCTGTCATTCAATTTTTAGCCGAGCCGAATCTACAGTTTTGGTACGCGTACCAATTTTACCTGTGTTCGGACTACCTTTTTGGTTTGGCATGGATAAAATTTGGTACGGCTCAGTCGTTTACACTACAAAATTTATCCGGGTCGAACTATTTTTGGGGGTCGCGGACCATTTTCATGCGGGCCGTACCAAAAAATATCTTTTTGTGTAAATGGGCCTTTAGATTGGTTTTAAAAAAATGTTTAATTGTTAGGGGTCGGTTTACAAGAAAGCAAATATTCATCGAGACACAGATATGTCCAAACGAAATCAATTCTGGACTCAACAGGAGGTAAAATATTGAACCACATATTTGGCAGTGTTGGTGTTAGTGGTAGTGTTAGCGATAGTGTTAGCGATAGCGTTAGCGTTGACGTTAGCGTTGGTGTTAGTTATGGTGATGGTGTTGGTGTTGGTGTTGCATGGTGTTAGTGTTGGTGTTAGTTTATGGTGTTGGTGTTGGTGTTAGTGATAGTGTTGGTGTTGGTGTTAGTGTTAGTTGTCGGTGATAGTGTTAGTGTTAGTGTTAGTTGTCGGTGATGCTAGTGTTAGTTGTCGGTGATGCTAGTGTTGGTGTTCTCATGTTAGGTTGGGGCAGTCAAATATTATTCTGAATTATGTAAATCCTCTCTCCGTTAAATATGTAAGAGATAAATCCAGAGGACGCGTAGCATCCGAGGGCTGTATACTGTATAGCATGAATCCCGACGTTCGAGGGATTTATCTGACTTATTTCATGATTGAGGAGGTTTTCCAACAAAGTTTTGTCTATTTTTTTCATCTTGGACAAAGATTTTCCTAGTTTTTTATTTCTTATCTAATTAGTATTCATAGGGCTTTGTGCTATATAAAGCCCGCGGTACATCAAAGAAAACAAAAAAATTTTAAAATTTTAAAAATGAAATGTTTTGAGTTTTGTATCACGTTTAAAAATGAACAAATTATATAACTACAGACAGAAGAAAAACACCGTGTTGACGAAGAAGGACAAAAGAAGGTGACGGAAGTCACACAAGTTGAGGAGAAAAGAAAGGAAAGAGAGGTAAAGAGAAAACAAAACAAAACTACAGATTTGAAAGAAAAAAACAACAAAAAAAAAACATGGCTATCCAATCGTAATGTTCTACTAAAAATGCATTTTAGATTCAAGAGGCGCAGCAAAGAGATCAACAGTACCGAGAAAGATCTCGAAGTATTGAACAAAAGAGGTATACAGTCTTTTCAAAGTGGCATTTCTTGCCAATCAAACACAAAAACCATATCATATGTCACATGAAATCTGTTCATCTTTTATACTTTGAAAACTAAATAAGTACATGAGTACATGCTATAGCGAAGTAATTATATATGAAAACTAAAAAGCTAATTATATATAACTAGAAATACGTGTACGCAATAACCCCTCGATGTATGCTACTACTACAAGCAATTTAGCGCATCCTAATTATAATTTATTTATTTCGTTTCGCCACAAATATTGGAATGTGTAGTGATTAAGATTCTATGGATTAATTAATAAGTTATTTGCTAAGGTCGTATTATAAGTATAGTATACATGTGGCAGGGTGGCCGCAACAGCAATCGCCAATTACTGCGGTCCCGAAGTGAGTTGAGAGAAAAAGGAATTAATAAATTAGGTCCGCGCGCGGAGCGAGACGCCCTGACCTGTGAGCTCTCGTGCAGAAGTAATTTTATTAAGAGCTCAAAAGACAAAAGAATCCCGCTCCGCGCGCAAAATTCTAAAAATTGTCAGCTACAGCAACAGGTCGCACTCGTGAGACCACATAATAATTCTGTATAGAGAAACATCGGACGGTCTGTATAGAGAAACATCGGACGGTCTGTACAGAGAAACATCGGACGGTCTGTACCATCACTCGATGCCTTCTAACAGTCAGCCACATTTCGCGTCTTCAGCCATACATGCGTGTTTTCACATCCATGTGGCGGCGTTAACCATTGATTCGACAGTGCACTTGTAGCATAAAATTGAACACCAAGTACTCTCTTCTCTTGCAGTAAACCATAGTTACTATACAACTTGTAACTAGTTGTTAGTTAAAGCTATCCCAATGTGTATCTCTTTACGTAAACCTTCGTGACAGTTAAAATTGTATCAACGAACTGATTTGTAAAAACATATTTTGCCGGCTGACATTCGCTGGGTGGTCACCTCATGCAACCCGTCTCACGTTGTTACTTAGATATGAAATGTTTTCTATAATTCGACCGAGCGAAGCGAAAGAGAATAGAATTGAACTTGCATGAGAACTACTTGTTGTCGTCGTAGTTTGATTTATTGTCAAAGATTCAAGGATATTTATATGACAAATAAGAAAGCCCTTCAAATTCGAATTCTCAGCTCCAGGGGCGGCGGAACCACTGGGGCAGCAGGCTCAGCCGTGCCCTTTGCTCAGTGTTCAGCAAAGTACTGATATTTTGTACTTAAGTAAAAGTAAAAAGTAACTCCTCAGTTTATACTTAAGTAAAAGTAAAAGTATGGCCTGAAAATCTTACTTAAGTAAAAGTAAAAGTATGGCCTGAAAATTTTACTTAAGTAAAAGTAAAAGTATGGCAAAACATATTCCAGAAAAGTACTTCAGAAACAAACTATATATCGAACCACTAACCAACATGACAATTGATAATCTGGTAGTGGTACTGTACTTTAATCTGGGCGCTGTTTGGCGGCGCCAACTCAACAGTTGCCAACACGTACACACGCAAAATGAACTTCACGTGATTTCTCCACTCTAGATCTCCAGCGGATGGAGAGTGGACCGAGTATTTCGCAACTCCGCGTTCCGAATTTCTTTTTTTACTTTGCCGATAAAACAAAAAGTAAGGAAGTAAAAAAGTAATTATTTTACAAATTTTGAAAAATATACTTCGTTACAAGTAAATACTGATTTTTTTACTTAAGTAAAGTAACGAAGTAAATTTACTTCGTTACTGGCGAACACTGCCT
Source organism: Chrysogorgia sp. JL179-B06 (assembly GCA_035772405.1). Lineage (NCBI taxonomy): Eukaryota > Metazoa > Cnidaria > Anthozoa > Scleralcyonacea > Chrysogorgiidae > Chrysogorgia > Chrysogorgia sp. JL179-B06. Next base: position 366,866 of record JAYKKM010000049.1, read on the forward strand.
TTGCTATATTATAATGCGATATCTTATACTTCCTTTTGGATTTATTTATTTATTACTCTGTATATTCACTACAGCAGTGTGTATATTATCACTCTATGTTAAAATTTATACTGCCCACATTCGGAAAGCAAAAACATTTAAATTTTGCGACCGAGATGCGTAATGAAAAGGAAGGAGCCCGAACTAATCGTTGCTGGTAATCGTGATCGACGATTGACGAAGTATAGGTTAGGTGTAATTTGGTTTCGAGTCCGATGGATTATGCATGTGAAGATATAATTTAAAATGGACCATTTCCATTGCTGCGATAGACATGTCTAAAAATCCAGGATGTTGCTCTACACTGGAATTTTTGGAAGGAATTTTTAAAAAATTATTTATACAAAAAGAATAACTTGGCATTTTTGTTAATAAACTTGTAATATATATATCCACGTAGCATTAATTAATAAAAACTGTTATTGATAAACGTTTACTGTGAGTCTGTCAGTCTGTTTGCATCTTTCAGTAATAGATATTAAATTAATAAAGATTGCTAGACGGCTTATCCCACTAAATTAAAATTTCCTTTTGTGAAAGTTACCTTTTTTGAGATTTTGCCCCCGCTGCCCTGTGTTGCTTCTGGCACCTCTGTTCAGCTCTTTTATTTATTATTAGTTTCATACTTGTTGACATACACACCACCATTCACCTCTTTAATACTTACTTCGAACACACTTATATATAATCATCTATCTTGTCAATATATTAGAAAGGAAATGAGGGAACAAGAAAAGAAGAGAGAACATGAAAGAAAAGAAAAGGAGGTTTGTTGAAACTGCATACAGTTAGAATTCTTTTTATTAGAAATTTATTATTTTATTGTTTGTAATAAAATGGTGTTTATAGTTTAATGTCAATCTGTTTAGATTTTTATTTCATTTTTTTCTCAAAGACTGCAAGGGTTCAAGCCTACACAAAAGAGTACGAAGAAGACAAAGAACGCGTTTCAACGGCCGCGGGTAAAAGAGAGGCAAGTTTTAAAATGTCCGACATAAAAGTGTCGTACTGCGTTTAGAAATACAAAATGAATACTCTAATGTAAAAGGTTGGTGTACTACCAAAATAGTGCATAAATATTATTAGTATAGGTAATCGTATGATAGCGAGTGCAATTAAGGATTTACACAACGAGTGATATTTGAAAATAGTGCCAAAATTGTACGAGCCGTTAGGCGAGTGCAATTTGGCACAATTTTCAAATATCACGAGTAGTGTAAGAGCAAAATCATATGATTACTCATTTATTATATGCGTGACAAAATTACGACACGTATACGCTTCATCTTCTTCCAAGTCTTTAAAAACGTCTTGTTTCATTAGTTGACAACAAACCTTTTCACTCTTGGTGTTCTTTGTACTCATTTCAAAATATTTACATGGAATTTTTAATTCATAGTGTACCACAAGTCGTTGGAAAAGTGAAAACGTTCCATTGCAGAATAGGCCGCCATTTTGAATTTTATTATCAATCTTCTCTCTTTTCATTTATTGCACTCGAGTGCAATAATTATATCTTATTGAATGGTTTGGCATATAATACGGCCGGGTATTTTACGAGTTTCTCAAGTATTTTTCCGAGCCGGTTTATTATATGACTACTTGCAGAAATTGAATAAGTTTGTATTTATTTCATTTCCTCGTTTGTTTGTGATACGTTGTCAGACGTTGTTTCTGTTAAACTGTCCATTGCTTTGAGATATTCATCGTCAAAGTCGTCAGAGTTTAACGAAAATAATAAGGCGTCGTTCATGTCTGTACTTACATTTTCAAAATTAAAAAGACAGTTCGCATCCGCCATTTTAGGCTTTGGTTTAAAGCCGCAAAAAAATCCGTATTTTTGTTCTGTTCAGAAGAGGAGAAATACGGATTTTACCATGCAATACGGCCTGGTATTTGTTCTGTTCTCGTGCCCTTATATGGAAGAATTACGTCATTGTCATATAATAAATGATTTTATTGCACTCCTCTCAGCCAATCAGAATCCAGTCATTTTGTCATGTATATAATAAAATAAATAATAGTCCAATGTTTCGAGCGAAGGCCCTTCATCGCAGAGTGACGAAGGGCCTTCGCTCGAAACGTTAGACATGTGTTACCAGCATTTTCATAGTGCCAAACTACTATATTCCAACTAGTTTCGTCATTCGATATAAGGGTTAACACACAACAACTATAATGATTGAGAACATAATATTATAGCAACATTATAGTAGCAGTTAAAGTGGTTCTCCAATGAAAAAATCGTCTATCCAATTGACGGTACCGAAAAAGATGGCGGCTGTACATTTTACCAGAATGCTTTGCGATCATAAATCACCTGTAATAACAGCTAAACATAACCTTGTAAACATGAAGTAAATACGTAAAAGTTTCCTTTTTACCAAACTTAATCTTTTTGAAACTCTATCTTCTGCTATTTCTACGAGATTCAATGTTTACTGCGCGCAAGGAATTATGGTTAAATGTACCAGTCGCCATCTTTTTCGGCACCGTCAATTGTGATTTTATCTAAAAGTACTTTCAGAATGAGACAGAATACAATGTTTACTGCAGTGCATAAATTTGAAGATTCGCACACACGTAGATATTATATTTCGGAGGTTTAAATCATCTTATTCTTTAAGAAAGAGACATTTTATTCTTTAAGAAAGAGACATTTTATTCTTTAAGAAAGAGACATTTTATTCTTTAAGAAAGAGACATTTTATTCTTTAAGAAAGAGACATTTTATTCTTTAAGAAAGAGACATTTATTCTTTAAGAAAGAGACATTTTATTCTTTAAGAAAGAGACATTTTATTCTTTAAGAAAGAGACATTTTATTCTTTAAGAAAGAGACATTTTATTCTTTAAGAAAGAGACATTTTATTCTTTAAGAAAGAGACATTTTATTCTTTAAGAAAGAGACATTTTATTCTTTAAGAAAGAGACATTTTATTCTTTAAGAAAGAGACATTTTATTCTTTAAGAAAGAGACATTTTATTCTTTAAGAAAGAGACATTTTATTCTTTAAGAAAGAGACATTTTATTCTTTAAGAAAGAGACATTTTATTCTTTAAGAAAGAGACATTTTATTCTTTAAGAAAGAGACTGTTTCCCATTGGTCGCCTTGGCAACAATATTACTGACAGTCTGACATGGTGATGTATACTTTCCTCAAAGGCATACATGTGCAAAGTTTCAACACTTGCTATATGTTATTTGCAGAAATATGCATCATTTTGTGAATTATATTTAGTGTATGTGGCCATGACGTCATATATATCTAATTTGCATGTTTCAAAAAACCTGAATATCTTTGGAACGAGATGAGGTATTGAGAAACTGAGAAAGCCATTCTGTTTCATTTTGAAAGTACTTTTAGATAAAATCAAAATTGGATAGACGATTTTTCATCTGAGAACAACTTTAAGACTGATAGAAAGTTGCTGGATAGTAGATCTACAATTTTGTTTTTTTAGGAAGCTGAACAAATGATCAAAGCTGGAAAATCATCTCGACCTCCGCCTCCTGTACCGCAGGCACGAGCTCGTCCTCAACCACAGCCTGAGCCTGAACCAGAAAATGAACCAGAGCCAGAACCAGAACTCGAGCCAGAACGTGAGCCAGAACCCGAGCCAGAACCCGAGCAAGAACCCGAGCCAGAACCCGAGCAAGAACCCGAGCCAGAACCCGAGCCAGAACATGAGCCAGAACCTGAGCCAGAACATGAGCCAGAACATGAGCCAGAACCTGAGCCAGAACCTGAGCCAGAATATGAGCCAGAATCTGATGTAAGTGTGATTCACCAGCCCTTTAGTTTGTCATGGTATATGTTTATAGGCCAAGACGAAAGATTTTGGATACCTTCGACAAAGCTGATACTTGCAATGTCTGCTTTTTTTGGTAAAGTGCCTATAACGTCAAAAACATTTATTGTCTTATTTGGAAGAACTTTAAAATGATAAAGTAACTTATTTTGAAGATTTTTGCTTCTTTACTTTGTTTTTGAAACATTTCAGTTTGTTTGATATGCAAATGTCTGGAATTTCGTCACACTCACACATGTATAATGACTTACCGGAGAAGATTGTGTATCACTTTCATTCTCGAACGAAATCCTTTAAAATCAAGAAGTTTGGTGTTGTGGGAGAAATACGCGCACATGTTATTCACACTTTAGTGTTTTCATTTCATGAAGGCAAAGAAATATAACATTCTCTGATAAGTCATTATGCATGTGTGACGAACTAACTAACTAACTAACTAACTAATTAACTAACTAACTAACTAACTAACTAACTAACTAACTAACTAACTAACTAACTAACTAACTAACTAACTAACTAACTGTAACTCACTAAAACAAACTAACTATAACTAACTAACTGTAACTCACTAAAACAAACTAACTATAACTAACTAACTAACTAACTAACTAACTAACTAACTAACTAACTAACTAACTAACTAACTAACTAACTAAAACTAACTAACTAACTAAAACTAACTAACTAACTAACCAACCAACAGCCAGCCAACCAGGCTGGTTGTTTGGTTATATTTATAATAATATTTGGCATTTTACACTCGTTGTCAGTAGATGAAAGTCAAAGTTTTGGTTGGAACACAACCAAACCAACCAACCCACCCAAACCAACTCAAACCAACCAACCCAAACCAACTCAAACCATCCAAACCAACCAAATCAACCAAATCAACCAAACCAACCAAACCAACCAAACCAACCAACCTTGTTAGTTACGTAGTTAGTTAGGTAGGTAGGTAGGTAGGTCGGTTACCGGTTACCACCTACATGTTTGGGCTTTTTATATATTTATAATCTTTGGCACTTTCTGGTAGAAACTGCTTAATATTATCAAGTAAAGTTTCATCTTCGGATGCCTTTTTCACCTGCTTAAGTTGGTTTACTATTCACAGGAAGTGACGTCAACAACCCAGGGAAACACAAACAGTTTGCACAGTGATTCAACAGTGAAAGACGAAGATAGTTTGCTCTGAACTTTAAACAGACCTATTTAGAAAAAAATCACCCAATTCCCAAACTGTTTGCATGTCCCTGGATTGACGTCACTTCCTGTGAATAGTAAACCAACTTTAGCAGGTAAAAAAGACATCAAGATGAAACTTTACTTGATGACAATATTCAGCAGTTTCTACCAGAAAGTGACAAGATTATAAATATATAAAAAGCCCAAACATGAGATAGGCACCCCAGTATCAACATTCAAATTCTCCTTATTGGTCTCCAAACATTTCTTATAGTAGTAGTTGGGAGAAGTTGTTTTAAAAACATGTCAGTTCATCTTTCGTGATCATTTCCTTTATTCTCATTACCTATGTGCTTGGTTAACCATTGATATTATTAGGAGAAGTTAGATACTGATCACTCCTGGGGCATAAAGGATTAACGAGCTAACTATCTTGCTAACTTGTTGTCCATGGAATTGGACTTTCTTATTAATTGCTTTATTAATATAAGTTTAACACATTGTAGCATCCTCGTTGTATTTGACACTATCTACACGTATTCTTTGACACTATCTACACTTTCTATTAAGATGTACACTTATTAAGGATGTACACTTATTCTATTAAGAATGTATACGACATTCCTGAAAGTGAAGAGGCACCTTCTGGATATTTTGATGCTGCTGCTGCAGATGATCAAAATGATGATAATCTATATGATAATGCCAGCGCTATTACAGCTGCCCAAGTAAGTATGTTGATCTATACACAGGTATACTGCGATATTGAATGTACCCAATAATAATGCAAAATATGCTGCAACTCTATGATTTACTTTTTAAGGATGAAAGCGATGAAGGCTCTGGTCTCAAGGCTCGGGCATTGTACGACTATCAAGCAGGTAATTGTAAGGATTATTTAGTGTAAAGTTCGTGTGTTGAACGTACACGATGAGTGTTCTCCACGCGTGTACTACATACATAGTTCATCAATGGTCAGAGCACAGGTGATCAGGGGCCAGTTGTTCAAAAGGCGATTAGCTTAATTCAGGATTAGTGGAATTTTTGTGGACAAAATTATAAAGATACAGACAAAGATGTTTGGAAATTCCTGTTCAGATATCTAACAAATTATGAAATGTTTTGTTTTAGAAAGTTTTAACTTAGTGCCCCTAACCTCAAAACTTTTTATTGTCTTATTTGGAAGAACTTTTAAAAAGATAAAGTAACTTCTTTTGAAGATTTTCGTTTCTTCGCTTTCTTTTTGAGATATATCAGTTTGCTTGATATGCAAATGTCCGGAATTTACGTCACACATACATAATGACTTATTGGAGAAATGTGTGTATTTCTTTCATTCTCGAACGAAATCCTTTAAAATCGAGAAGTTTGGTGTTGTGGGAGAAACACGCACACATGTCGTTCACACTTTAGTGTTTTTATTTGATGAATGCAAAGATATATAACATTCTCTCATAACTCGTTATACATGTGTGACGTAAATTCCGGACATTTGCATATTAAACAAACTGATATATCTCAAAAAGAAAGCGAAAAAACGAAAATCTTCAAAAGAAGTTACTTTATCATTTTAAAAGTTATTCCAAATAAGACAATAAAAAAATTTGAAGTTAGGTGCACTTTAAGCTGTCAAACACAACATATAAAAAAACAGCCAATTAAATTTTAATCCAGGATTAGCGCTAAAATCGCCTTTTGAACAACTGGCCCCAGAAGTTTACAGGTTGCATATTTTAGCCCCCATCCTGACTGCAAGAAGCATATCTTTGAAATCGAAATTGAAAGTGTATATGCGGCATCAGGGTTCTATCTAGGATTTTTCGTTTGGGGGAGAAGCAAGGAAGTAGCCAGGATTCGGAAAGGGGAGAGCGAGCGCCAAAGGCGGGAGCATCTAGGGGGTCCTGTGGCATCCTCCCGGAAAATGTTCAGATCTAGAGTCTCTGAAATGCCATTTCCTGCATTTTGGGGGAAGATTTTACACAATTCTGAAGGTTTGGAAAAGTCATATAAAACACTAAAAAAACAACACTTTCCAGGATTTTAAGTAATTTTATATTGTTTATTAAAATCTATAATATATTTCATATTGAATCAGTTAAGTCGAATTAAGTTGCATGCACGCGATACACCACCATGGCACTACTTCATGTTCCTTGTCATATAGTGTCTTGGACGGACTGGGAATACTTAGCTACTTCATGTACACCGACCTGAATGATCACAACTTTTTTGGTGGGGAAGCTGGGCTGTTTGGGGGGGGGGAAAGCTTCAAAAACATTGGCGATGGGGGGTGAATTAGATTATTTAATGGAACGTATCGAGATGAGTGGTGTATCCCTAAAGGAGCACAAAACTAGTGAGGAGTTGAGGAAGAGAATGGATATTTAGAGAATGGTACTGAGGAGGGCAAGATTGAGTTGGTTGGGTCATGTAGAAATGAAGAACGACGATGACTGTGTGAAGAGATGTGTGAGGAGGAGGTGGAAGGATCGGCTCCAAGAGGACAACCAAAGATGACATGGAAGAAGACCGTGGATGAGGACATGCGGATACTAGGGTTAATGAGGCAGGGTTTTATCCAAGCACTTTTCTAGATCCGGTTAGCGGACCTAGAAACTCAATATGGGATTGAGCTTTAATACTCAATCTTGAATTACGAATATATTATTTGTGTATTCACGATAAAATTGAACGAGACTCCTGTGACTTTCAAATCTTCGCTCTTTCCAAATATTCGTCTGTTGTTATTAATACAGTTTTACATTTCACGCTGAAGTTTGAACAGTACCAAATTACCTCTATAAAGTATTATTTTTTCTCATTGAAATCGCTATTGAATGAAAGTGAAAGATTAGCAATTCGTCTCCAGAGGCCACAATCTATTTGGTTAGTGAAAAAGGATCGCGGTCTTGGTTCCTACTTCATGTTAGGGCCACACAATGGTTTTGGTTAGGTTTAGGCATGTGTATAATGGTGGAGGCTATTTCAGATACGGTAGAGCACCTAGTCACCAGGACTTTGGTGATTGTTTATATAACATATATGCTTCGTTCTTTAAAAACCTTGCTTTAAATTTCTGTTTCGATTCAGTAATAACCCTGCTTTTAACAACCTTGTTTTTCTGAATCGAAACAGAAATTTAAAGCGTGGTTTTTAAAGAACGAAGAATATATGTTATATAAACAATCACCAAAGTCCTGGTGACTAGGTGCTCTACCGTATCTGAAATAGCCTCCACCGTGTATAATATACACATGCCTAAACCTAACCAAAACCATATGTTGTAATGGTTACTGCACCGATGATGATGCACCGTCAATGATGACGTCATCAGCGGGGGATTCGAGGAATTGACTGGTCACGTGTACAAATCTAGCTCTTTGATTGGACAATTTATAGTTGAGGTATAATATTACAGCGGGTTGTACACATATATGTAACCTTCCCTTATGATCTCAGTCCATGTAACTTATATTTTCCCTCTCTATTATTTACAGTCGATGAATCAGAAATTTCTTTTGATCCAGGTGATATAATAACGAACATTAATCAAGTCGATCCTGGATGGTGGCAAGGCAGTGCTCCTAACGGCTCGTATGGTTTGTTCCCTGCAAATTACGTTGAGCCAATCTCATAATAGCGAGGAATACACCACCATCATGAATAATTAATTGTTTGGGGGTAAAATTGATATATATCGTCGCTGGAGCCCGTAATTCTTTTGACTGCACAGTGAACGGGCAACGATTTTTCTCTCAAGACGTTTTTCGTCTATTACCAAATTTGTAATCGTAGTTTGCAAATCCAACAAAAATTATTGTCTGCAAATCCAACATGGCGACATCCATACAATTCCAAGCTGAAAACATGTCCCTCACTTAACTAAATTGTAAATGCCCTATTTTTCTTACTTCTTGAAATAATTTTGAAATTTTATTGCTTTTATTTTCTACAAATATCCAATTTTGTATTACACTCGGTGTTCAGCACAGTACTGATATTTTGTACTTAATTAAAAGTAAAAAGTAACTTCTCAGTTTATACTTAAGTAAAAGTATGGCCTGAAAATTTTACTTCAGTAAAAGTAAAAGTATGGCTGAAAATTTTACTTAAGTAAAAGTAAAAGTATGGCTGAAAATTTTACTTAAGTAAAAGTAAAAGTATGGCTGAAAATTTTACTTAAGTAAAAGTACTTAAAAAATTACTTTTTCCAGAAAAGTACTTCTGAAACAAAATAGAAATTCTCTAACCAACATAGCAATTGACAACACCAAGCTAGACCTGCAGAGCAAGTACTTTAATCAGTACCGTTTCAATTGCTATTCACTGAGGACTGACAGTGACAACATTCGGAAGTTTTTGCATCAAGACAACAGTTGCCAATCACGTGCATATGCAATTAGTAACATCACGCTCTTTGCAGTGGCTGGAGGATGCATTGTGAAATATTTTTTACTTTGCCGATAAAACAGAAAGTAACAAAATAATTATTCTACAAACATTTTACTTCGTAACATGTAAAAAGTATTTCTTGAAAAAATACTGCGTTACAAGTAAATAATGATTATGTTTTACTTGAGAAATTGAAGTAAATCTCTCTAAATTTACTTTGTTACTGGCGAACACTGATTACGAATGGTTGAAATCTAGTATCTATCGCTAGAATGTTTTTATGGCTACGGTTCGCGACAAATATGGCGGTTATCGCCAAAATTGACTATAAAAGGTGGACATGGGTATAATCAACATAACATTAACACAAATATTTAACAAAAACGTGACGGAGATGGATCTGTTTGGCTGGCATTTCGATTGGCATTGTGATTGCTATCCAACAAAAAGTAAATAGTTTTCCCTTATTTTAGCAAAAAATTTTATAGTTGCAGATCTTGGTTCACCAAAGGTATAGTCGGTGGTCATTATTCTACGGAACGGACTCGACTCTTACGTTGCATTAATTTACGGAACGGACGCTTTTTCCAGTCGCAATTCGGCTTAGGAGTGCGACAAATTGTCGTTTTAATGTGCAATAATAACAGACCAATTTAATTTAAAGCAATTAAAATGTGTCCATACGGAGTTAGCCTGTGCGTTACGCACATATGCGCTACGCACATGTGCGCGTCACGCACACGCGTTTCCAGGAGCGTGCGATGCGAGGCGGCTGTATCCGCAGGCTAATACGGAGTACCTATAAGAACCTCAGGCTGAAATTAGGGATTTTGTGCCCCTCTCAATAAGAACCTGTTTGAGCCTGATATTGAAATAGGTTCTTATGTCACAAAATCAATTTATAATTCCACTGTAGCAAAGTCCCAAATGAGGATGACACCAACATCTGGTTGCAGTTCCTTATCTTTTATACAATAATGTACAATGCATTTACATGTTGACGTAGATCTCAAAATTCTAGTTCGGTACATCCAGTATTTCAGATCACAATAAATTATAGCCTGTTCAGTTTGCAGATGCTTACTGTTTTCTTATAGGGATTAAACAAACCATTAAAGAGATAAAGTACTACAGTATATTTATAAGAACCTAATTTATAAGAACCTAACACCCTGATTTTTTGTTAGATATCAAAATAAGAACCTATCCCAGGCTGGTTTGGAAAATGTATGTTCTTCATAGTGGATGTTTAAATTAGTCTTCAGAATTAAATTAGTCCGAGGTGACTTGTAATGCCTCACTTGCTTCCCATTGTACGACCAAGGGTCTGTTGGCCAGCTTCGTGGATCGAGGTCGATTTTTTTATAAAGCGCCTTTGAATCAAAAGTTAAATACCTTTCAAACATTTGCTGTAAGGATACCTCTGACCTAGTATCTGCAAGTAATGCACTAGTCAGTGGAATCCCCCGCACCCCCAGACCCGGGGAAGACCGGGGACTCAACTGACAACTGAATAAAGATAAATCCCTGTATATCGTGGCATGTTTTTGTCTCTAAACCCCTGTTATCATACCCGACCCCGGGGCCCTCCACCAGATAAAATAGTTTAAGAAAAATAAAAAAATTGATTTTGAATGAAAAATATGCAAGTGGCTATGCATCCGATAACTGCAAAGGTTACGATTGGTATTGATAGGGTTAGAACTTATATTTAATAGGATTATTTTCATTCCTCTGTTCGCCCGACCACACTTTTGTTTGCACACTTGTGTTCTCGCTGATTGTTGGTAGTAAATTATACATTTGTTTTGTTATAAGTGTACTATAGTTGAGACGGTTTGTCGTTAACTATTATAAAACATTTGTAAGGCATTTCTTAGTCTAGGTTCTTCCATTTCGGTCATATTCAGAACGTAAATGTCATCTTACGAACTTCTCCCCAGGCTCTTCTATATACGCGTAAATCTCATCAATCGCGATGATTTCCCGGCTATATATTTTATTAGCTGCTAATGTGATAGAAATCCCCGGAGTGCGCGGCATTATTGTTCGTCAATTCCCCTGCTAAAGCCACGCTAATCCCGGCCTGTCCCCGGGTCTAGGGGTGCGGGGGATTCCACTGACTAGTGCTAGAGCATGCTAAATGCTAAACATTTTTTCTCATAAAAGACAATGCTAAACATTTTTTCAAATTACTGGGTAAAACCTACAGATTTACTGCGACTTTGGTCCCTTAGCAATGGCCGCCGTTGGCTCTAATTATCCAGTGAGAGAAGCCTGATATGAGACGTCAAATTAGGTTGAAGATTTAATGCATTTAATGTTAACAAAGAAACTATATTGGCCAGACACTAAACCTATTTTGCTAGCGTCACAGTTTGATTTGCTTGCAAACTCGGAGTTTCTAATGATCTCTCGTTAATTTACATTATGCAGGCTTCAAAATCAGCTCAGCTCATCAGATACAATAGAAAGCTCAATCCAGTCTTTATTTAGAGATCAGTGATCGAGGCACGCGAACCCCCTCCTCCACACAAAATAGCAACGTCAAGTAAATATGTATGATTAAGTCAGCAACTGCTCCACCGATATCAGCAGATCTTGCTTATGTATGTCTGATAGGCGTTGCCCCAGGGGTGTGGGTTGATAAGCGGAGCAATGGTTCCCAACAAACGCGTTCGGTGTCGGCGTAGCTTCTTTAATGTTCGGTAGCATTTTTTAGCTGATTATGATCCTAATCGTAACCCCAACAAAAGTGTCATCCTAACCCCAGGTACGTTTTTAAAAAGGGCACTTGGTTGTTTGATTTTTAGTATGACTAACGCTTTAATATATATGGTTACTATTTTTTTTTCTGATGCAAATGTTGGTTAGGCTACTCAATCACAGTGGTATTAAAACATTAATTTGGGGGGCACAGGACCCATACATCAAAGTCTGACTCCGGGCCCATTCCCCACTACATTAATAATTAGCAAGTGAACTGGGGTTTAATTTTGGCTTGTGTTGGAATTTGGTAATGTTGCAAATGATCAATTTTAATTTCACACAAATTTGGATTTACGCATGTATGTGTTGTTTTCCATTGTACAGCTTGATTTGATAATTTGAAGAAATAATAAGATGTTTCAATTTAGTAATATTTGTGTTTTAAAGATTTCTAAATACGTTTTTTTCTTACAAGTATGACTAAATATTTCAGTCTTTCTTTTTGGCCCTCTTTTGTCTTTTCTTTGGCCACCGAGTGTTAAAGCATGAAAATATCCCTTTTCTTTGTTTCTTTGCTTCTTGTTCATCTTCAAATTCATTTATCCTTTTCCCATTCATTTGTGCTGTATGTTTCTTAACACAATTGTCATCATAGCTATCTTTTGTGTCGTCAGAAAGTTCGACATAAGCCGTGCATGCAATTTCCTGTGCTGGATGTGTTGTAGATAGAAAGTTATCGTTTAAAGCACTTTCTGGATTTGTCTTACAAGGACTGGTTTGATACATATGATGTGATGGGTATTGGAGCATTTGATTGCTGTGATGACTAGTTGGATGCAGTGTCGATGCAGGGTTAGTTTCAGCCAATTCTTGTGTCTTGCTTGAATGAACCTGAAAATTGTCAATGAAAGAAAATGCAGAGTTTTGTTAAGAACAGTTATCTCAAAATGACCCAGCAATCTTTACTGGAAATTTCCCGTTCAGCGCTATTGTCCTACGCACTTCATAAAAGACCGAACAGTTCCACTTTTAAAACATCAATTTTAATACAACAGAACTAGAAGGTTGCTGAACATGGCCGAGGAACCTGTGGCACCTGGGTTTTATCGTAGTGAACTGAATAAAGCGACTTGGGAGGTACCTATTTTGGTACGACGACAAGCAAGCAATTATCACATTATGTTTCACTTTCTGAAGGGCCTTTGCTCTTGTGTTTGGATTTTCAAATGAATAAATATCAAACGTAGAAAACGGAATTTCACTTCATCGCATTCCTTCGTCTCTCGGTTTTTTTCTTGCAAATAGCAATGTTTAACTCTTTCCTGCACGGGCTGAAAAACATCCAAAATTGAACCACCTCTTTGTTCTATTGATATTTCTTGAAATAACCATAACTGTTGCGAAAGCTATACATTTTCTGAAAGCCCAATAAACCGGCTGTTACCAAAGCTTTTAAATTTCCCGAACAAGACACATTATGTTAATATAAATTAGCATTAATTATCATAAGTCAGTTGAAAGTTTTCATTTCATTTCTTGCAACGCCCGCGAAAATTCAAAATGCCACCAATCGTAGAGTTTTTTATGAAATCAAATAAAACTTGGCGTGTGAGTGGATCCCATGTGCCTGGCGTTTGTCGAGTTTCAATTTTTAATCTTGCGTTTGAGGTTAGTGGTTATTTACATGGTTAAGTGTCAAAATTCTGACGATTATATAGCTCCTTTTAGCTAATACTGGCGGCCATTTTGAATAAGGCCTGGTTACACAGGAAATTTCAAAAAATGAGCCCAAATTATTCTGCATGCGGACCCATTTTGACTGGGCCAGACAGGAAAGATTTAAAGAGAGATAACTCTGAAACGAATGGACCAAATCAAAAACTATAAAAGGGTAATTCCATGAAAACATGGACATGGGAAAAGAAAAAAAAAGTTTAGCATTTTGACAAATTAAGGCTAAAAGCATAATAGTGGTTAACTCAAATTTTAAAGATATGAAATTTAAACTTGACCACATTATCACATACATGATTTTCATGCATACCATTGATATTGTTATTTATTTCACAAATTGTTTCAAAATATGGGTAAAATTCTTGGCTTTCCTATTTTCCCCCTACTTAAACTTAATAAAAGTGTGTTGAACTTGGTATACACTTTATCACTATTAGTTTATGATTTAAGAAAGATTTTTCTATGTCAAATTTTATATGTCAAATTATTTGCATCAACGAGACCAAGTTGTTTGATGAATTAAATATAATGGTAGTTTGATGGACAAATGTAACGTCAGTCACAGTAACGTCAGTCACAGAGTTTTTTGGTCAAGTACACATGTGTGATTATTATTGTGAATTTGTGTTACCATCCATATTACAAACATATAATAAGGATATATCTTTGAGTTCATATTTTTGTGTTCATCATGCATTCCTTTGAGCTGAAAATGAATATAATTATAGTTACTTTTTTTTCATGTCCATTTTTGGTAACGTCAGTCACACTCATTGAATGTCGAATAAAATTGTTATGCTTCGTCTGTTCGCCAAATTTTTAATGCTGTTCATTAGATCTAACCAATTCAATGCTTATTGGCAAAGAATGGCCATTACACCAGCCTAATTGCACAGCTAGAAGGTTATTAGTACTCATTTAATCTGTCCAAATGTAACGTCAGTCACAATGGAATTACCCAAAAGACCTTATAAGCTATTTTTGCGTCTTCTACACAGAAAACAAAAAGCTGTCCAGGGTTTATAGTTACTATAAAAATATTACTGTTACACCACTACTAATAACCAATCAAAATGAAGATAGAGTATAACAAATACTTAATAACTATCGTTGAAATTCCAAACCTTGTCTTCCATGCTTTCTTTTTCATCTATATTGACAGTATCAATGATTGCCAAGCAACTCTTGAGCGTTTTTTGAAGTAAAATAAAATAAAATAATTGTTCCATTCCATGTTCGTCAAATTTGCCCTGATAAGCCCAGTTCTGATCTGAAAAATGACAAATTGCTGTTAGAAAAAACCCATTGGAAGTGAACACTCTTAGTG
Organism: Chrysogorgia sp. JL179-B06; assembly: GCA_035772405.1. Taxonomy (NCBI): domain Eukaryota; kingdom Metazoa; phylum Cnidaria; class Anthozoa; order Scleralcyonacea; family Chrysogorgiidae; genus Chrysogorgia; species Chrysogorgia sp. JL179-B06. The sequence continues at coordinate 382,061 of JAYKKM010000049.1, forward strand.
TATATATAATAGTCTGACCTTGTGGAGTAAGATTTTCCATAATCTTTTTAAGAATCTCTCTCATGTTCTGATTCTCGTCTCAAAAAAGAAAGATATAGTTGATAAGTGAACACACCTCGACTCTTAGCGTTTCTAAGATCATTATATCTAGCAACTGAGCATAATAATACCAACTTTATTCTCAAAGAGGGTAACACAACAGTTATAAAACTGAATACTTGTGGCTTTCAATAAATAAAGTTACAACTATTACAACAAAAAATATATATAATAAATATATCAATCACGTAAAGATTACAAAACTTTAAAAAACTATGAAATTGAAACAGAGAAATGTTCTATATTTTTAAAACTAGTAATAAAATATTCAAAGAAAATTCACCCCCGTTTTTTAGATTTTCTTTAGCATAGGATAGTATTTCAGGGTCGAAAGTGATCGATGTCTTCGCGTTGAGAATCTGACGTCACTTCGTTACGCTGGTCAGGAACATGATCGATTAATGGCGGACGTAACAATTCCAGATTCGGAGTCAGAAAAATAATACTTGCTATCGTCGAATCGCAAAACGGTTTCGACAAAGTAATATTTAGAAGCTTTGCTTTATAAATACGTAAAAATATCGATAGTTAAAAATGTGATCGTAGTACCACTTTAAAGCTGTCTACACTGTTCAATTTCTTAACGTGATTTGGTAATGAATTCCAGAGCCTGGATGCTGACACTGAGAAAGATCGTTTCCCCTTAGTTTCGCGATTAAAACGTGGACAAACAAGATTTACAGCACCATGGCTACTAGGCCTGTTATGAACATCAAAATTGTTAATATTTATGACAAATAAGGGAGACAATCACCATACAGACGCTTATAATGGAATCCATCCAAGTTGTTTAAAAAGGTGTACGCTATTTGATCGACTCAGATGATTAGCAAAGATATCCGCACTGGACAACACGTGTCGTATAGTTGAGAGGACTGCACATTCCCTCTTCAAACCTGATACACATATGTGTATAATTGGTGACTAAAGTAATTCTGATGTCGTGATATTAAGCTACATGTGTGGACCGAGTTGATGAATTAAGGTTACATATGAGTCCAGTGATATGAGTGAAGGTTACATATATGTGCACAACCTGTAACCTGCTGGTCCGCACTTCGCTAGCCAAGATACTGCAATTACCTTGGCTTAAATCTAGACACTCGGCTGTATAATTTACGAATTGTTTCTCGTGTTTGATCTGCAGTCCTTCCATTTCATTCCGAAGTGTTTTCACTGCATCTTTCACCATATCCTCAATGTTGACATTATCTTTGTCTTCACACTCCGTTCCTTCCGCTATGTCCGTTATATCGGAAGGCGCCGTACTGAACTCGCTTACTCTGACAGAAAAACTCCACGACGGCTCGCTAAAGGTGGTTTTCTCGCTTCCGTAGGATAACCGCTTCGTGATGTTGCTGTTTTCCAGCGCCGGTGACTGTTTGGATGGTCCTGCACAGTCAAAAAATGGCGTCTCAAGACTGTCGTTAAACTCCTGCTTGCTACAGCTCGTATTTCCTGGAATCTCCATATTCTCTTTACAAACATTGTCCGAACTGATGCGTAGTTTAGTTAACTCGACCAAAGCGTTTGCACTTTGAGCAAAAGCATTTTGAAAATTACGTCTCAACAAGCCATCGTCTGCGAAGTCGGTTCGCCACTCACAACGATCTGCCTCTTTTCCTGGATTTTGATTTTCCGAACCGAAATTCTGTTTCACAAATTTGACGACATCTTCAATGGCTAACACCAGCTGTAACGAAATAACTTCAGCTTTCAAGAGATCTTCAAGAAGCACACGAGGACATCTTCCCGGCGTTGAACGCATTCTGTTCTGAGCTCCTCGGAGGAGTCCTTGAAAGCTCTGTAGACGAACTCTCTCGTAAAGATGAATGTCTGAATGAGCGGCGGATGGTTTGGAGAACGGAGATTTGGACGCATTGGATGACTGAAAAGCAACAATTGGTTTTGTTAATCTGAATCCTTAACTTAGACACCCTAAAGCTTTTTCCACTTTTTGAAGTGAATAATAAATTATTTAGTAGAGGTAACAATTTAACTAGAGGGCGAAGCCTGAGTTAACTATACAAGTAACTTATATCTGTTCTTTCTTCAAAATTATTTCGAGAAATGAGACATCAGCATCGTTTTTTTTACGAAAAACTCCTTACACGCGTTAATCGTTGCTACTCGATATCATTACATTTATAAATGCTGCATTCTGATTGGCTACTCAACCGTTGTCTATTCGTGATAGACCATGATGGCGAAACGCGCTCAAAATAATGGCAGAAAACTCTCGTTTTGGGGAGGTTTCAGATGAGTTTTTGGATAATTTTTTGGAGAATGCATGATTTGTAATAGTCCACTAATTTGTTTCTACTAAAACAATTAGACAACTCGTCCTCAATTTTCTATGAGCGAATAGGCAACTCAGGCTTCGCCTTCGTTGACTATTCGCTCATAGACAACTCGGACTCGTTGTCTAATTACTCCGCCTGCCCGTAGGGTAGCGCGGAGGTTTAAAATGGCCGCGTCTGTTTTCGTCGTCGGTGTCAGAAACTGGCACGTATACACGTGCACAATTTCCTTGTGAATTGTGTACATCAAGTGACATCAATAGTAACGTTTCGAACGAAGGTCCTTCGTTTTACGTTTCTTTACGTTTCACTCTCTGAAAAAGGGTCTTCGCTCATAACGTTAGACCTACTCTATTTCGGCAGCACACCAGCTGAATATGATGAATTATTTAGTTTGCTAATATATTGCGGGTACGACCGTAATAATTGTTTTTTTGCTTATAGCTTTCCTCATGTGTTAATATACAGTACACACTGTTGTAGTGAATGTGGGAGAGCTTGGAGTAGACAGACGATACGTGGACGATCGTTAAGCTCGTATCAAAAATGATTCTGAGTCCCGGATAGGAATCGAACCTGTAACCTTCTGATTGCCGGTGAGACGCTCTAACAATTGGGCTAACGAGACTCAGAGATGGAGAGCGAAGGTTACAATAACCTTCGCTCTCCATCCGAGTCTCGGAGCTCAATGGTTAGAGCGTCGCACTCTGAGGATACGAGCTTTCCTCATCTTGCGTTGCTAAGGACATCGTGAGAATTCAGTTCCTTCATGCACCTGCTCTCAAGATGTCCTGCTGATTATTACATGGTTGTATCCAAAATTAGAAAACAAAAAATATCTTCATAAACTTTATCATATTATTAAATTTGTAATGACTATCTTCATAAGATTATTTTATGATCCGCCACATAGACCTTCCAAAATTATGGCCAGTCTAAATTGAAATTAACTTATGGGCAACTGGGGCACGTGCCCAAGGGCCCCAAGTTTCTGAGGGCCCAGCTCAAATTTGAAACGCAGAAAAAAAACACCACAAAAGCAAAAATCATTTAAAAAATTAAAAATCTTGAAATATTTTACAGAATCATTATATAGATCAGTAACAGTAAACACATGCCTATTGTCTAATGCAGTGTACCTACGGATTTAACTTCACAAAATAAAGAACAAAATTATTTTGTTAAAATAAACCCCAGACTCAGCAGTCAATATTTATATTAGTAACTGATAAGCGATAACTGTTCCCGAGCACCGCAGCGTAATCCGCCCCTGATTTCCGATATATATCTCTTTATACATGGCCAAAAAGTGCTATTTGGAATTGCCCTACTCTTCTCCGTTGAGACTTCCTACGTATCCAAAACTGGGCAACTCTGGCATCCCCGAAGCACACCCTGTGAGCCCAAGAAAAGCGAATTTGCTATTTTGCCGGGGACCAGCACGGAAATGAGGCTCGTACTGATAAATTGAAGAGTAGATTAACTATATATACCGACTGAGTTACAAGCCAAGTTTAATAGCGTAGCGTCTGGCTGTTTAATATGTACAAAGTACAAACCAAATTTGACTCACAAATTGCGATTGCAAATGAGCTATATATTATGTTTTGTTATGGCCGCAAGAATTATGGGTAAATGCGGACAAACGTGAATACTAGGGACTTTAAGATCTACGACGGCAACCCAGTGGCGTTGTAAACAGAACGAGGACGGCGTTGAGATTACTCTTGGGAATAAAAATTATTCCTTCTTTTTGTTTCGCATAAAGATTCTTTTGTTTGAACGGCGTCACCGTCCTAGGTTGCCGTCGTAGATCTTAAAGTCCCTATTGACGTCATCTCGACGGAACTGCTATTTTATAATAGGAGCAGGTGCAACCTCGTACCCAGGGTCTTATCTTTGGAGCAGGTGCTGTGGAGGTTATCAAAATTATATGTTTATAGTTATAGTGATTCATTATACCGTAACGCCATGAATACTTTTAAACATTCATGATATTAGAATAACGAATGTGGAACAACGAACATAAACCGAGTGACGAACCATTCGTGCAAGTCGAACCGACTAGTCCGATGCTCTACCGACTAGGACAAGGCCAAGTTTAATAAGGAGCAGCCGAGCAGGTCGTGGAGTTATGCTACAATTATATTTGATATTTTCGTAACTCGTAGTAGCACCTATAAAATATCATAAACGAGCCATACACGGTATATTATATATGCGAAGAATTAAACTAAATGCCTTGATTTGGTGCGGTATGATCAGTGCTGTTGTCAAACGATATCAAAATATAGTCACTTGTTCTGCGGATCACAATATGACTTTAATACGAATATATACTATGTAGGAATAAAACTGCAACCTTCGGGCTTATTCAAAGCTTACCTGAGACATGCTGATGTGTATATTCTGGCAGTAATATGGCAGCCAATGAAGCCAGCAAATATATTATTACGTCTGTTTGACGATCAGAATATTTCGTTTAGTCAGGCCAGCTTTTGACGGTATAAGAATATTTCGTTTAGTCAGGCCAGCCTTCCTGAAAACAAGTACAACCAAATCACATAGCTGGGAGTAGGACTAACAAACCCGGTCCACCAAATATATTACCAAGAAATTTATAATAAGAAACGAAATCATAGTTAGAACCCCGGCTGTTTACTCACCGATGTATTAAGAAGGCCAAAAGAAGGGGTCACACGTCTTCATTCCTCGAGATTGATAGTCCGAGAACACAGACTAACTACCGAGCAATTTCAGGCGAATTGAAAGCGGTTAGTTGTTCTCTTTAGGTAGTTGAGTCGGTGACCGAGACAGCCGAGACAGCCTTAATTGCTTTAAATAGAACAATTTGCATAATAAATATTTATGGTCGTGATGTTTGTTTTCACGGGAAGTTGTTGTGGAGACGAATTTCTTGGGTGAACCAATGATGTGATCAGAGGAAGTAATTTAAGCGGAAGTTCAAGGATTTCTAAAATAAACGATAATATATGCTCCGGGAGAGCTTGGAGTATCTCGTATCCTGATTGCCGGTGAGACGCTCTAACTATTGACTACAGCAGTGTGTATATTAACGCATCCAAACATTACCGATATATAGTGACTGCCTACATCATTGTAACCTTCGCTCTCCATCTGAGTCTCGGTGGCTCAATGGTTAGAGCGTCTCACCGGCAATCAGAAGGTTACAGGTTCGATTCCTGTCCGGGACTCAGAATCATTTTTCTGAGAATACGAGCTTGACGATCGTCCATATATCGTCAATATATGCTGTTCTCTAGCAAATTGTGGCATCATCAATCTGTCTAATTCAGTAATTAAGAATATCAAAATCACAACAAAATGTTATCTGTTTGTTGCAATTGATATTATGGACCGCGGCCATCATCTTGTATATGTTATTGTGCAAATGTTTGTTCTCTAGTCTAAATGTATTTATATGGCGATATTTTATATGAAAAAATTCCAAATATTAGATCGGAAGTGGCTATACAGGGGCTGACGTTTCATATAAGTATCCCGAATTTAAAACATAGACCAAATACTAATCCTAACTCTTACGATAATGGTTCATTTTAGAAATAATAGCTGATTTTAATTTCGAATTTTACTACCAATAGTCTATGTGATGTCATTTCGGGATTTATATGGAACTTCACCCGATATGTTAGTAGAAAATTTTAGAAAACAAGCGCCATCTTGAATATATTAATGCGGTGTATATCGTTAGCGTATCGCAGGCGCTGCGGCTTACGACGGCCGAGCGAAACCCGAAGGCGGAGCTCGGTGATCGACGCGTCGCCTGCGATTGGGAAAATAATGGATTAAAGTGCCAATCTCACGTTTGGGGATTTTACATATTCGTAATATTTGGATCTTCCTGAGCAAAATCATAAACAAATGCCAGGGACACCGCTACAGCATAGCCAATTACAGCGGACCTAAGGAATAAGATCTAAAATCCTAATAAATGACAATATTAAAAGCAACAAATAATAGAACGCGTAAGACTGCGGACAGTGTTACACTTACAACAAATTGTCTTATAAGTTCTTGGATCATCTGCGTTATAGTTATGTCACCAGAGCATTCCAAACCTGTTTTCTTTTGTTAATACTTGCCACAAAAATGCCTCTTGTGACATCACATCCGGTAACTTTGACAGCGAAAACTCGACAAGGAGCCTGACATATTATCGTGTTTGATAATATATTAGTAGTGTTTTCAAACAGTTCTTGTAAATGCAAGAACTATATTTGCGATTTCATTATGGTTTCGACGTATTTTAAAGCTTTATTCGAATATATTCATATATATTTATTATATTACAAATTATCTATTATAATCTATATAGTGGTCAGTCATATAAGAACTGGGGATTATTTTTTATGATTACTTAGCGGAAGCAAATCTGTATTGGAACTGTGGAATTCATTACCAGAGGAAATTAGAAGCTTTGATATGTTGGGTAATTTTAAGTCAGCAGTGAAGACTTTTCTTTTTTAAAATTAATAGTTTTTTTTTTTTTGTTCATAGTGGTAATATGATATATGATATGTAGTAGGCTTTATCTTATAATGAAACTGTAATAAGTTTTATAAGTAAATTTAAGAATATATTGTTGTAAGAGCATTGAGACTATTGTATAATGCTCCTAATACGTCTTTTATTATTATTATTATTATTATTGGGGGGCTGGGTACCAATCCTAAAATTGCCTGGTTACATAGCTTCTCCATTTGATTTGATGAATATGCGAACAATTCGGAAGGACGAAAAGCTCTCGGTTTGATATTTTCCTGATCTAAATGACAGGGTTCTATCTAGGATTTTTCGTTTAGCGGATAAGCAAGGACGTAGCCAGGATTCGGAAACAGGGTGAACAAGCGTCAAAAGCATGCCCCCAGGGAAATTTTGAAATTTAGAGTCTCTGAAATGCCATTTCCTGCATTTTGGGGGAAGATTTTACACAATACTGAAGGTTTGGAAAAGTCATAAAACACTAAAAAACAAGACTTTCCAGGATTTTAAGTACATTTTTTATTGTTTATTAAAATTTATAATATATTTCATATTGAATCAGTGAAGTTGAATTAAGTTACATGCACGCGATACACCACCTTACGTCCAATAATAACATTTCAGTTGTGAATGATCACAACGTGTTTGTTTTTTTGGGGAGGGGAAGCTTCCACCCCTCAAACCCCCTAGATAGAACACTGAATGATGCAACTTAAATTTTTTAAACACCTAAATTTTTGGCAGCATTATTATTGGGGGGGGGGGGGGCTAAAGCCCCCCCAGCCCCCCTCTTCCGCCGGCCCTGCTTTAGCAGCTTTCATTTTGGCAGCCATTTTGTTTTTTCGTTACTTAGCAACCGTTTTTTTAATATAACAAACCGAGTTGATTACCATGGCAGCGGAAAGCTACAAACAGCTGTAACTATTCGAAAACCCTTATAAAAGCGGAGTCATACAATCGTTTGTTTTTCTTGAATAAGTGTACATTTTGAACGAACGGTTGAGGATAAAGTGAGGAAAAACATCAACAGTGGTTGTCAAAGATCGATGGAAAATGTACATCATCCAAAAGATGAGTTAATAACTCAGAAAAACTGTTTCGAAAAAGTTGAAATGAAAGGCACAGATTTTCCTTTGGAGTCTGGGTAAGTTTTGAAAGAATTCTGTTTTCTCTGATCATTTTAAAGAGAATCTGATAATTACATACTGCACTTTTTTAGTCTTTGTGTTTGTAAATAACTTTTCGCCAATATACATGTTATTATTAGAACTTGTGAAACTGAAACTCGTTTGGGTATGTTTTAAGTTTTAGTGGAGGGTGAAATAGATTTTCTTACACAGCATTTATACTCCCGAATGAGACCGGTTTCTTTGTTTCTGTGTAGGCACATGGACACATCAAAAACAGGCTGCAAATTAAAGCCACAAGTTTCATATGAACATTCAAGTCGTGCTGAGCTCTGTTTGAACGCTAAAAACTATTTAAACAGTGAGCGTTTTCAAGGTTTTCAAACATCAAATAGTGTCGCATCAACACAGAGTAAATCTACCTCTTTTACTGTCCAGGATGAACTGGGTAACTCTCACGGCACTATCTGCGACAAAACGTCGGAATTCTGCAAAGATATTGACAGAAGTGAAACAAGTTTGTTAGAAAGATCACAGCAGTCAAGAGTTAAAAAAGAAATCACTTGTAACCAGCAAATATGCGACAAGCAATTGATCAGTGTTGACCAAAACGCGAACAACAGTCAAAGCTTTCCTGGGATTGCAAAGCAGTGCAAACCTGAGAACTGTGAGTCTCAAGCTAACAATTTAGATGAAACATTCGGGGCAAATAATTTTGAGGAAAAACCACAAACTAGTAAAAATGAAACATTGGATGAACAGAAGACAAACGTTGTTGTGAATCGAGAGAAAAGCGAAAAGATTACAAGTGAGGGAAAGTCATCAACACAGCAGATCAATGGTACACCGCCATCGCTAAAAGAATCTCCGAAAATATTCACTACACCTAACAGCGAGCCTCGAAAAATAACTAGCTCATGGATTCCGCCATTTGACGTCGATCCAATGAGCCAAACATTCTTGCGCATGCCTTTCACTTATCAAAGTTTACAGGTACAGTGTAACCAAGACAACAACAGACCTCACGTTAAACGTCCAATGAACGCGTTTATGGTTTGGGCTAAAAAGAATAGAGCAGCTATAGCCAAGAGGTAATGATTTTTCCTTTGCTTTCCTTTCCTTCCTTCCTTCCTTCTTTTCCTTTCCTTTCCTTCCTTCCTTCCTTCCTTCCCTTCCTTCCTTCCTTCCTTCCTTCCTTCCTTCCTTTCCTTTCCTTCCTTCCTTCCTTCCCTCCCTTCCCTTTCCTTTCCTTTCCCTTCCTTCCTTCCTTCCTTTCCTTCCTTCCCTTTCCTTTCCTTCCTTCCTTCCTTTCATTCCTTCCCTTTCCTTTCCTTTCCTTCCTTTCCTTCCTTCCCTTTCCTTTCCTTTCCTTTCCTTTCCTTTCCTTTCCTTTCCTTTCCTTTCCTTTCCTTTCCTTTCCTTTCCTTTCCTTTCCTTTCCTTTCCTTTCCTTTCCTTTCCTTTCCTTTCCTTTCCTTCCTTCCTTCCTTCCTTCCTTCCTTCCTTCCTTTCTTCCCTTTCCTTCCTTCCTTCATTTCCTTTCTTTTCCTTTCCTTCCTTTCCTTTCCTTTCCTTACCTTTACTTTCCTTCCCCTCCCTCCCTCCCTCCCTTCCTGCCTTCCTAATTCCCCCCTTCCTCCCTCCCAACCTCCCTCCCTGCCTTCATTCCATCCTTCCTTTCCTCTATCCTTTCTATCCTTTCCATCCAATCTACCTACCTTCCTCTCTCCCTCCAATTCCTTCCATTCTTTCTTTCCTTCCTACCTACTACCTTCCATATTTATTGTTCTCTTAAGACATCCCAACGCCAGCAATGCTGAAATTAGCGTGAGATTGGGTAACATTTGGAACCAACTACCTACAGAACAACAAAAGCCTTATTTCGACGAAGCCAGTAACCTCAAAGAGAAACACAAACACGAGAACCCAAACTGGATTTACCAACCACGGCCAGGGAAAAAGTGCCGGAAGACACTTTTTACCACTACAGGTTCCCAAAGCCTACCCAATTCGCCCATTCTTCGACGAACAACGATCGAAAAACAGCGCGAACGCCCGATACAACCACGAAGTCTTCCGAACTCACCGGTAGCCAGGCGAGCATTGTGGATGCCAGATAAGATAAATATTATAAAAAACGAACTATCGGAAGAGGAGTTACAGTCGAAAATTGTGGAGGAAATACTGGAACAGGAAGAGGATGAACAACTGGGGATAATTAGGGATAATGAAACAGGGAACCCCACAATGGATCGATATATTGAAGACTGGCTGAGTCCGAAAAAAACCAAACGAGATGCGAACGATGTGTGTTTGATGAATGACGCCATGTTGTCAGCGGTTGTGAATGATGACGACCAAGAAGTACTGGAACGAGAAACAGAGGGTGACGGCAAGGACTTGGATAAATATATTAAACGATTAAAGAATAGAGGTGGGAAGAATTTTAGCAAATTTGAAAGCACGATTTGTAGCCTAGACGAAGACGATGATATTAGCATTGAACAAATGAGTGTATGACACGAAGACATCAAGAAGTTTTAGTTAAACTAGAAATACGAGATATCTATTTTGTACCAACTCTACATTAAAAAACAATTAAAAGAGATCAACCATGAATTATCACTGCATTAAAATAATTGAAAATAACATGAAAATCTCGTTCTCATGTGATGTGTTTTATCCCATATGTTTTGTATATAAATTGTTTATACATGCAGTATACATGTTGTGCTGCCAACTGTGAACAATGTTGTACTGCACCCCGTGAACAGTGTTGTATTGCCAACTGTGAATAATGTTGTGCTGCGCCAACTGTAAACAATGTTGTACTGTCAACTCTAAACAATGTTGTACTGCTAACTATGAACAATGTTGCACCCCGTGAACAATGTTGTGCTGCCCAGGCCCGCACAGAGACTAAAGTGGTATAATTGGGGGCCCCCTTACAAAAATTTCGCATACATTTTACGGATGTAAGGATATTTCAAGTGAAAATGTTTCAGTTTTACATGTGAAATGACAACGCAAATTTTCGTAAGGACGTAAAAGATGTACAAAATAAAGACAAAATAAATAATCACTAACGCAGAGAAGCAGAAAATACTGTTTGATAATTTCATAATTTCAAGTGCAGCCTCTTGGCAACTGTGAACAATGCTGTGCTGCCAACTGTGAACGTAGCAATGTTGTACTGTAAACTCTGAACAATGTTGTACTGCTAACTATGAACAATGTTGTGCTGCACCCCGTGAACAACGTTGTACTGCCAACTGTGAACAATGTTGTACTGTCAACTCTGAACAATGTCGTGCTGCACCCCGTGAACAACGTTGTACTGCCAACTGTGAACAATGTTGTACTGTCAACTCTGAACAATGTTGTACTGATAACTATGAACAATCAAGCCTGGATATTAGCGGCCGGTCACGGACATTGTCCGGTACAAATTTTACATATCTAGAGATTTGACAGTTACAATACTAATTATGTCTGTCATCTTGTCCGATGCTCATCTTGTCCAAAGATTAACTCGACTTTTTATGAAAGTTAAACATTTTTGTGCTGAATGGAGACCTGATTATGCTACGTTATGAGACGTTACGCTAAGTTTGGAGATATTGCGCAACGTTATAAGACGTTACACTAAGTTTGGAGACGTTACGTTAAGTTTTGAGATGTTACACTAAGTTGTTACAAATTCATTTGTGCTGGTCATTCTGACAGGTACAGCGAAAATAATCATTTCCAGGCTTGAGAACAATGTTGTACTGTCAACTATGAACAATGTTGTAACTCTGTGAACAATGTTGTCAGCAAGTTTGTTTAATCATGATAACAATGATCTTACAGCATTGTTCAACCATCAACACTGTTACAACTTATTATAACAAGATTAAAGGGGCTATGTCACGATCTGCCTGGTTACTCAGCTAAGCGTACTTTTTGATTTTTGATTCGGGCGAAGCGAAAGCTCAACGATTTATTCAATTAGCATTTGTTATTTTCATGTTGGTGGGTTATTTTTGGACGAGTTATAAGTAAAGCGTAATGGCAATTGAATGTCTAATCGTGGTGGGAAACGAGGAGCTGGAAGGCCACGATTGCCGTATACTATCTTGAACAAAAAATCAACAAGTACGCTTAGCTGAGTAACCAGGCAAATCGTGACATAGCCCCTTTAAACAACATTGTCACATTGATAACAATAACGAACATGCAGGGCCGCCGAGAGAAATTTAGGGCCCCTGGTCAAAAAATATTTATGGGCCCCTCTGCCCCCAATTCCCAAATTTGTCCTTTTTTATCACGCAGACAAGCTTTCAAAATTTCTGAAATTTAAATTGCCATTAACCTGGGATTTACAGTAAAAAGTCAAAACTCAAATTAACGAGCAAAACATGCATGTATTTTGATTAATTTTAAATGTTTGTTCATGTTCATTTTACAAGTTGATTAACAGTATATTAATAGAACATCAAGTATTAAGATGTATTGATGCACCCCACAGTCCCAGTTATGAATAATGATTGTATTTATGAATTAATATTATGCCATAAAAGGTCCCCATCGCAGTGATAAAGCCATAAAGGGCCGCCAGTGACATTAGCGAGTTTACAGACACTGCAATGTAACGATTAATGCTAAAACTGCAGTTCTTGATTATTATAAAAACGATTTTATTGCTTCACAGTTAAGATAATTATGTATAACATATTTTTTGTAATTTTTTAATGTATAACGTTTGCTTAAAAATGGGCCCCCTTTGGCCATGGGCCCCTGGTCAACGACCAGGCTGACCCCCCCCCCCCCCCCCCCCCCCCCCCCCCCCCCTCTCGTCAGGCCCGCGAGCATGCTTTGTTTTAACAATGTTGTTTTTTCTTGTATGTTCCGACAACCGCAACAAACCGTTGTTGGTTCATCAATGGTGAACAACCATAGGAGTACGGGCAAAATTTTATAGGGGGGGGGGGCTGAGCATAAATTGCCCGAATAAATTATGACGTCAATATCACTGAAGAACACGAATTGCCATCGTTTAGCCTAAGCATTATTACACATGCACGTTTTTCATTAATATATATGAACATACATTGGAAACATGTACATTGGGGGGTCCGGGGCCATGCTCCCCCGAGATAATTTTTGAATTTTTGATTCCCTGAAAATGTATTTCCTGCAATTTGAGGGCACTTTTCTCGTTTTTGCAGCCGCGGCAGTGTGCGGGATTCGAAGTATTTAATTACCGTTAAAGTAACACAGATTTTTCATATTTAGACCGCGTGGATATCTCTCCTGCAACGCGCATAGGGAATGCGTTGCACGACGGCAGAAGAGAAGGACTCAAAACCAATTGTATTAGGTATATTCAAGTTGAACATACGAGATTAGGTTTAGACAACGCCCGGACCAAGGCCTGGCTATATGCCACTTTTAACCATTGCTAAACGATGAACAACAATGAAATCCCAGATTTCCCTCAATGCGAATTCGTTATAATGTCATTAAGTTGCATTCAAATATTAGAATAATTTAATACAGGACCCTTTTTGCCCGAATGACAAGACCATTTTTGCCCGCATAGAGCTAATTTTTCGGACAACTGGGGCGGCTGCAGCCCCCAGCCCCCCCCCCCCCCCCGGCTCGTACGCCTATGTGAACAACATTGTTCGTTCAACAATATTGTTCAGCCATTATGTAGTATTTAAAATACGAGAAGGAGCGTTTTATCATATTTAAAATGCGAGCGCGCAGCGCGAGCATTTTAGATATGATAAAACGCGAGTTCGAGTGTTTTAAATAGCTTCAAAAACAATTGATTGTAATCACTAGGGAGTGTACTGGTTTCTATTAGAGGTAAATTGAGTTGATGTATGAAATGCAAATTAGCAGGAATTTTATATAAAGTTCGTAAAGACTTTATATAATTTTCATGCTGATTAGTATTCATGAATTTTATCAGGTATAAAAGCCTTGCGCGTGACTAAATACGGAAATGTGATTGGACAATTTGGTAATGAATATTAATGAGTTTTTGAAGTAGTATTTAAAACACGAGAAGTATGATAAAAATATGATAAAACGCGAGTTCGAGTGTTTTAAATAGCTTCAAAAACAATTGATTGTAATCACTAGGGAGTGTACTGGTTTTTATTTTCGATTAGAGTTAATTGGGTTAATGTATGAAATGCAAATTAGCAGGAATTTTATATAAAGTTCGTATAGAGACTTTATATAATTTTCATGCTGATTAGTATTCATGGATTTTATCAGGTATAACCGGAAATGTGATTGGACAATTTGGTTAATGAATATCAATGAGTTTTTGAAAGCGTTGTTACAGTATTGTTCAGCCAACATGCTGTAACAACTTGTGCGATTTTTACCTGTGTATATCACTGACAAGCATTTATCCAATCATTACACATTTTTCGTCGAATAATATAACTACAGAAACATAAATTGTTTAATGTTCTATGTTTTATAAATTGTTTTATGCTTAAAATATCAGCCGACCAACGTTGAACGGAAATATTATACCTGGGCTTTATACAACCAGCAAGGGTACTGACATGGTTGATTTGGATCCAGACGTCTTTCCTTTCACATGTACCACGATGGTGATAGTAACGCCTTTCTCTGCCGTCGCGTGAGCCGAGAACGTGACGGAGAACGACGACTGGCGACGTTTACGAACGACCATGGTGTTTCTCGAGATACGCTGCACCTTGCCCAGGCTACCGAACACGCGGACATCAATGGCTTCGTTGTTGCCGTAGTTTTCGACGAGGAATAAAAGGAACGTTGTAGCACCTTGTGGGATGGTGAAATCGTTTCTAGCAAACACAACCTTGACAAGCAACGTCTCGGATTTGATGATGTTGTGCGAAATGCGTTCAAATGGATTGCCTTTCTTTGTTTTGCCTTTGAGTTTGATCTTAAAAAGTTGTCCTGGAGGTGTAAACGTGAACGATTGTCGAATTCCGTCTTCGTGTTCGGACTTCAGAGAAACCATTGAGTTACCCGTTTCTAGAAGTTCACCATCCAATGTCAAGAGTTCGGCATGAAGGGAATTCTTATTAATATTCTCCATACCACCAAGGGTTAATATGGCGCGAGCTAGCTGACCTTGAGGTGTTGAACAAAAAATTAACATAAGATACAAAATATAGGTAGAAATAGAGAGAAGGAAGGAGGCAGGGAAGGAGGCAGGGAAGAAAGAAAGGAAGGAGGCAGGGAAGAAAGGAAGGAAAAAGGCAAGGAAGGAAGGAAGGAAGGAGGGAGGTATGGTTGTAGGAAGGAAGGAAGGAAGGAAGGAAGGAAGGAAGGAAGGAAGGAAGGAAGGAAGGAGGTTGGGAGGTTGGAAGTGAGGTTGGGTGGGAGAGAGGAAGGAAGGACAAAAATTAAGGGTTATATTAAATTTACCTTGCAATGGATTGTTGATTGGAATAGACGCTCCTCTTCTTGACCTCTTTACAAAATAATACTCAAAATCGATATTGCTGGCACTGGTTGCTTTGGCGTAGTAATCATAATTGACAGAATTGTCACTAGTAATTCCCAGATTCCATATTCCCACAGATGGGTTAGAGATCTGGTACAGCGTTCCTTTGTCCAGGCTTTTCTGAGAAACGCCAGCTAGGTTCCCGGATGGTGATGCTAGTGAGACTCCCCAATTATTGTTGGCCGCAGAATTCCGGGATTTATCTGTCGTCACTGATATAATTAAAGTATCAATGGAGTCGTCTACAGGAATGTTGTAACGTTTGGTCCGATTGGAAGCACTCCTTCGCTTTCGAAGAACTTTTTCAGCAGCGTTTGAAATGATAGCGGTACCTCCGAGCGAAACAGCTGCTAGACCAGTTAGCTGCTCGAGTTCAACTTCATCTTTAAGTCTGAAAACCTGGCCCGATGTTTTCTGAGCAATTTTGTTGAATGGTTTAATATAGTCCTCTTGGGAGCAACCATGATCAAATATAAAGAAATTAACAACATGTCCACCTATGACAGCAAGTTGCTCTACAGTGTCGATGTTATCTTTGGTGGCGTCTTTTGGTCCAGCGTCAGTCATAACATACATTGGTGAATGCTTTTGAGGACCCTCATTCAGAGCATCAATAATTCCTTTAAATGTCAGTTCAGGACAATCCCACCCTCCACCCGCTTTCAGATTTTTTAAAGCTGTGACAAATGAATTTTTTTTACCTTCTTCGTAATGGCTGACAGGACCACATGCGCTTTCTGAAAAATCGGCAAAACGCGTTGTTAATAAAGTTTTAAATAAGATGATTGATTTTCAACTCGACAATATATGTAATTTTCAAGTTCATTCATATGAAACTCGTTTTCGTAATAATAGGGTATTACCACTATGTAAAACTAACTGGGGCCAATGTAGATCTAATTTTTTATTTATTAAGGAATGGAATAACCTTCTTTACTACGTTAAAAGTTCTAGTTCAATTAATGCTTTTAAAACTAATTACTGGAAATCTTTGAACAAATCTTTTTGGAATATTGTTAGCTTGTTTTTGCTTTTAAATTATGTATATTTACATAGGTTTTTGATCTTTTATATATAGTTTGTTATTTAAATTTCATTGTAATGTTATTTGGAGGTCCTTCATGAAAAGCACCTAGGGTGATGAAGCTTCCTCTTTAAATAAATTCATTCAATTCAATTCAATTCAATAACTAGTAATCAAAGATTATGTAAGTGCGTTCGACACATGTGGACCAGCAAATGGTAACATAATGAAGATTGGTTGATAACATAAAATTATCCTGTAACGAATTATGAAAATAAATAAAGCTAATCAATATATTACAGCGTCTTAATTCAAGGAGACGCTATAACCTCAACGTTTTTGACAACGGTGACATCCGGGTGATCCCGCATGCATGATTCCCCGTTTGTTTGTTCGATTTGAAATATGACTGGTTGCGGACCGCCAGATAAGTAGTTCAATTCAGAAATATTACAAACGTGAAGTTAAATCGATTTGGCAAAAGTGTCGCTTGAATGGAAAATTTATAATTACTTCGCGAGGCTTGCTCGTTTCGAGTAAATGTTGTACGAATTATAGATGTATGGTAAAAACGCACCATATATGATTACCGTATGTTATTTTAATATTAGAAGGCTATAATGAGCCATATTATCGTCTTGATACATGGTTTATTTGGATTTACATGGATTGTTATCGAGTGGAACACGGCAAAAAAAGACAGCGTTTGAAATGTGACCGCCAGATTAGTCGTTCAATTCAGCAAATATTAGGCAAACGTGATGTTCGATTTGGCAAAAGTGTCGCTTGACCTGATCCTCAACACTGCTCCAACCTCGTACCCTATGTCAGTCCCGTAGACTCCAGTCCTAGTCTTATATCAGTTATGCTTATGATAAGGGAGCAACAAAAGTCAAAGTTAAAAAACGAGAACCAAAATAAAATAGCATTCGTCATTGTGTTAAAATTATCGTATATACGTATATAAGTCGGAAACTCTAAGGATTTCAGATCAAGATACAGATACGCTTTTATCTTGTTTGTCTTGATTTTTTTTAGCTGTAAAGCACAGTAATCCATGACATGCATGATTCTCCTTAACTAATATGGCCAGACCTCACATGGAGGACAGGGAAACGCAGCAAAATATCGAAGCAAAACATCGGGAAAGCAATTAGTGTTTGAAACGAGAGAGAAGCGACCGCAAGATTCCAGGTAGAGATAATACCACTAATAATAGGATGTATGGGAGGTGGTATTAACAAATTGCAACAACAAATCGAGAAGTTGATACGACATCAGAAGGAAGCTCAATGGGTAGTGAGAATTATGCAGAAGACAGTACTCTGACTGCTGCGTAAAGTACTAAGCAAAGTGGTCCAAGAGGATTGATAATTTTCTGTAGTGTTGAAACATGAATGTAATTCTGTTTTCAGAATCGAAATCGGCCGGAAATGGCTGCTATATTATGTACGTTTTTTTATCGCAAGCGTGTAGAACAATATGGTGATTTAAATCCTTTGATTTCGAATTCCAATCTATTTTGCTACGCTGGTAGAGATGTCTCTAAACTGTATTTATTTCACACGCACGACATGGAAGAAATTCAAAGAAGAAAATAATTGATTAAATATGATTATTATATGGCACAAGCTACTTCCGGTGAAATTGCGTGCTCTGATTGGCTGAGACACGTCACGTGCCGGTCCGTTATTTCCCGTATGGACCGGTCCGGATTACGGATTTTGTCAACCATTTTGTTTACAAAGGAGCGAACAACGATAGGAAACTTTGAAAAGCAGCAAAACTTGAACGAATTTAGTAAATTAAGCACTAAATCATGTACGAGTCGGACGATGAACAATCTAAATGAGAGTCTTACTATCATGAAAGCAATAGAAGAACAAGAACAAGATTGAAAATGACGATTCTGTCACTCAAAACGTATGTAAAGTATGTTGTTTAAAAAAACCATGCCATATAATAAACCTCTTATTAACCTCGACCGCTTGGTCATTACGGGAAAATATCAGACCTCGGTCTTTTATGTACGAACCTCGCCCTACGGGCTCGGTCCGTACTGTCAAGACCTCGGTCTGATATTTTCCCGTAATGACCGCGCTCTCGGTTAATAATAAGTTAATAATGAAGTGGATTCTCGGGGGTACCAAAGAATCAATTTATTCTGGTAAGCATTTTATAAAATACAACAAATCTTTGACCCTTTTAAAAAGGCCTTCCATGTTTAATACATGCTCTGATGTCGATTTTTTAGCCGTGTGTAAACGGTAAACTCTAACAACACCGGTGGCCATTGTCAAGCATATTTTTATACAATGCAAACAAACGCTCTCTTTCAGTAGTAAAAGTCTCAAGCAAGAAAAAATAACTTTATATATATATATATATATATATATATATATATATATATATAATATATATATATATATATATATATATATATATATATATATATATATATATATATATATATATATATATATATATATGGTAAATACTAAAATTGCAGCCAGGATTGTACATATTAAAAATATTTATTAAGTTGACTCTGACTAACTAAAAACGTATGACAACGTTCAAAATGTTCTTAAAGACGTTTCGATCAAAAAGCTTCGGTCTTCGTCGGTTAAAAAAGGTAAAAAAGCAATTACAGCTTATTATATACAGTAGGTTAAAAATTATGTAAACCAGTAAAAAGGAAAACTCCGCACCCTTCCACTAACAACAACACAAATTCCAATGAACAATGCACTAGCCTTGTCGTATTACCATATGTCAAAGGCGTCTCAGAAAAGATCTCTAGGGTTTTGCGACGCGAAAATGTTAAAGTAGGCTATAAACCGTTGAATATTTTGAGCCAACGCTTTCCAAAACCTAAAGACAAATTCGATAAAGGTGATACAAGGAGTGTAGTGTATAGAATCGATTGCCAAGATTGTAACTTCGTTTACATTGGACAAACAGACAGAGTTTTGAGAACCCGAGTTAAAGAACACACAAGAGCAGTACAAAAACATGACAAAAACTCGAAAATAGCCCAGCATACTAGTGAACAAAACCACAATATGGATTTTGAAAACACTAAGATTATTGACAAAGCGACAAATTATCATAAAAGACTGTTCCTTGAAGCGTGGCATTCCCAAAGAAATTCCAATGCTGGAAATGATCACATTGACATTCCTGAGATTTATAAATCCCTCTCGTAGTTTTTACTGGTTTACATAATTTTTAACCTACTGTATATAATAAGCTGTAATTGCTTTTTTACCTTTTTTAACCGACGAAGACCGAAGCTTTTTGATCGAAACGTCTTTAAGAACATTTTGAACGTTGTCATACGTTTTTAGTTAGTCAGAGTCAACTTAATAAATATTTTTAATATATATATATATATATATATATATATATATATATATATATATATATATATATATATATATATATATATATATATATATATATATATATATATATATATATATATATATATATATATATATATATATATATATATATATATATATATATATATATATATATATATATACATGAAAGTATACAATGTGCCCTACCGGCTATCACCATATGGCTTTATGGTAACTGTGGACTTGGGACCCACTATGTACGGCTACATATATATATATATATATATATATATATATATTATATATTACTTTATATATGTACCTTATTATAGTGTGGT
Organism: Chrysogorgia sp. JL179-B06; assembly: GCA_035772405.1. Classification (NCBI taxonomy): domain Eukaryota; kingdom Metazoa; phylum Cnidaria; class Anthozoa; order Scleralcyonacea; family Chrysogorgiidae; genus Chrysogorgia; species Chrysogorgia sp. JL179-B06. Next base: position 402,344 of record JAYKKM010000049.1, read on the forward strand.
GTATTTTAATATAGTATGTTTAAAATCGAAGTCGGTCGTCGGATTATATGTATTGTCATGTCAGTAAAAAAAAACTCGAAAGCCGTGCTTGTTTACTTTTAAAGAACATGGAAGGCCTTTAAATGGTCAAAGGTTTGTTGTATTTTATGAAATGCTTATCAAATTGAACTGATTCTTCGATTCGGCGGCGATTCCCCAGAGGTTTTCGAAGCCGAAGAAATTGCCCAGGATTTTCGCCATGTCTCGTGCGTGTGAAATAAATACAGTTTAGTCTTTAAAGGCATCTCTATCAGTTTAGTATTGTATCTTAACTTAGCTGGATCCAATGGCAAAGTAGATTAGGATTGGAGTCTCCCAACATAAACAAAACATGAATAAAACATAAACAAACCCCGCATATGCGCAGAAGGGACTGTTACCCATATATAATATTGACCCATTCTCGTTCCCAGACCCTACGCGGCCCTGCCGCGCAGGGTCTGGGAACGAGAATGATATTGACCTAGCAGTTATTGCGCGATAATTTTGTTATTGCGCGTAATTTTATATTATTGCACGCGATAACATTTATTATTGCACGATAATTTTGTTATTGCGCGATAAATTTATTATTGTCGCAATTAAAAAAACCTGGCCAAAAAGCGCAACTAATTTACCGCAAAATAAACATTGGCGCGCCTAACAACCGAACTCAAAAAAAAATTGAAGAAATGACATTAAACATTTATTATATTTTAGAGTAATGATAGTATCCGTATTTTTGGGCTGGTGTTATTTAATATATATTACCTGTAATATTACGCAAAAATGTCGCATCGACTATTTATCAACATTTCTCAAAAGGGCTGGATTTGGTAGTAATTTTTATACAAAGTCTCAATCTGGCTGGCCTTATTTGCCGCAAAATAAACATTGCCGCAAAATAAACATAGCCTGCGTCGCATCCGGCCTTTTAAAATAAACATTGCCGCGCGCCTAACTATCCTAACAACCGAATTAAAAACAATAAATATATTAGTTTTACAAGAGGTGGTTCTCAAGCGTCGCCATAACTATACAACGTATGTACTACCTTGATCAAAACAACGGTATAGATATTCCGGTAGACAGACCGCGATTTCTTGAGAAAAGAACGCAGGCTACGATTTCTTGAGAGAACAACGTTATTTCGGAAAGCAGAGACTTGACTAAATTATTTTGACTAAATTATAATCAGAAATCTGGTGTAGTGGTGTGCGCTGAACATATTGAGAAACGTTTTGATTGGCGAAAATGGAACTTGTTCAAACACTATTGGCTACAACCTCTACAACCAAAGAATCGTGACTGGCCAATCACAAGTCTCGTTTAAAGAGTCCTACATTACCGAAACTTCTGCGAGCGTCTTGTAAAATAACTGTAAAAACCTCACCTGGATCACTGAAAGGAGACAGGATATAGTCGACTGGTTCGGTACGGTGTTGATTAACAATTGATTCAGCAATCTTCTTAGCAGCGTCAATTTCCTGCTGCATACTTCCTGTCTTATCGATGGTAAACATCAGTGTCACTTGACCCTTCATTGCTAACAAATCAGAATAAGCTTTTATACCAATGGATTGTATTAAATCACCCAAGAAACTGGCAGCGTTTTGTGGTTAAAACAGTTTCTCTCTTTCCGCGTTGTTTGCTAATTCTCGTTTCATTCATTTTTGTGATGGTGTACATCGCCTCGCCAATAGCCTTGCGCGCAAACCGATAACTTCTTTTTCGAACAGCACTCTTTATGAGATCCTGAAGTTTTTTTAATCTCTTTGCGTCATGGGTGATCCATCCGCCGATTTGCTGTGCCTCCGCTAACGCTTTCTCGATGTCCTCCAAGGCTTCGACGAACTTGTTCGTCAAAACGGGCTTCGGCTGGGGAACAGGTCTTTTCTGGACGCGCTTCGGAGGAACAGGTCTTAGCCTTTCCTCAACAAGTCTTTCCTCGGGATAACCAGTTTCTTCAGATAACCCCGTTTCTTTATTACCAATGGGCCCTGGACTCAGAATGAGCCATGGTCGGCCTTTTTCCTCTTCGAGTGTTTCCAACCATGTATCATGCCTTTCATCAACAAGTCTTTCCTCGGGATAACCAGTTTCTTCAGATAACCCCGTTTCTTTATTACCAATGGGCCCTGGACTCAGAATGAGCCATGGTCGGCCTTTTTCCTCTTCGAGTGTTTCCAACCATGTCTCTGGTAATTCTCTGACTTCAACCTCGTCATCGTGTGCAGGAAGCACGGACTCGTAGAAAGACATCAACGCATCTCTTGCCTCATTCATTGAATTAAAAAGATCAAAGGAAGAGTGTACCACCACTAGGCCATTAAGGAGCAAAAAGAAAGCGGAAAACAAGACCTTTTTTGAGAACTGCATCGCGATGTTGACTTGAGATGTCTTCTTTCACCGCACTCTCTGTGACGCAGCTCTTTATAAACTGTACGAAAGTGATCACGACAGGAACTTGTTCTAGAATTACAATTAATCCTCCTGTCTCAGTCAGTGACCCTGTATTAAGTGCGGTTATACAATAACCAAGGTTAACAGCCAGGTAACCGCGCGCCGCATAGGCGAAACGTCACTGCGCCACCATCCTCAGTCTCATCAAAGTTGCCCAATTGGAACAGCTAGGAGAACCGAGTTACAACCAACTACCAAGCAAGGACAAAGGAGGTCCAACCACGACAAGACATACAACAGGAACTCCCGGCGCACATTCAGGTAGGCTGTTTGCCCCGAGGTTTCGCGCAACTACGGGCGATGGCCCAGCATCGGCCCCCAATGCTGCATCGGACGGTGAAAACGCCTGGACAGATGCAGTGGTTTCACTCGAATCAGAGACCATCACGAGTCGAGGTCCATTCCACGTCAGGTTCTACCTTCAAACGAAAAAGGTCACCGGAACGCCTCTCCCATTTGCGCAGTAACCTAACGGTCAACGGCACAATCACCCCGAAAACATTAACACTAACATTACTTGTAGTTCTCAATTGGGGTTCAATTTATCACGGGCATTCTGTGTCCCCCTCCCGCGATACTAATTGAAATGTCAGCGGTCAGCGAAGAAAGAACTATTGCGCGTTTTGCCGCGGTTTAAAGTGTATCCGTTCGATGCAAATACCAATGAATGCATAACTGAAAAAGTCTGACGCTGAGCTAGAATTTGGAAGAACCTTCAGGGCATTAGAAAAGAAGGAAATTATTGTTTCGGTCACATCAACAGTTTAAACAATGAGAAGGTAAAGACCTTAACGTCTACAAGTATTGTTTGGTCTGAAAGCCACGACTAAGAGTCTAAGACAAGGATCATAGACGATATATGAAAAGTTCCGCTATTGTGTGTTGTTACTGTACTTATTATTTAATTATTTAATAAAATACTGCTAAGGGAGCGTTCATAATTTATTTAGTGTGTGTAATTTACGCTAAATTGTAGAATACCCGTCCACTTTCGCTATTTATTTTGTATCTGTTGACAAGTTCGTTATATACAATTGTGACCCCATTTTCTTAGCCTGCGTCGCATCCGGCCGTTTGAAACACGATATAGTCCGTCTCATCGTGTTTCAAACGGCCGGATGCGACGCAGGCTACATTTTCTTGGCCAAACAAACTTTAAAAAATCAGATTAAAAGTAATTTACTTATTTATCCATATTATATGATTGAAATTATATAAATAAAATTATAATAGCAGACGCTGAATAGCACTTACGCGATAACCGCTGACATTTCAATTAGTATCGCGGGAGGGTGACACAGAATGCCCGGGATAAATTGTACCCCTTCTCAATTGGCACTCTCGACGCACTCTTTGGCGCACACACCAGTAAATCAACAATCGAGAAACGCAATTACTCGCACATCCGGACCGCGCCAAAGCTATAATTATGTTTCTCGTGCCTGATTGGCTTATTTTTGCATTCCAAGCTTTTTAGATATTTGATTTGTAAGTATGTGATCACCGGAATATGCGAAGGTGTTGTAAGCTGCCCGAGGTGATAGACGAGTATTCGCGCACGAAATAGAAACAGAGTCAGAGTTCTTGGGAATCAAAAACACCACGGTTCCTAACAGCCAAAGAATATAGAATTCGGCGACATTGGCCAAGCGATAGCAAATGAGTGTCGATTTAAGTGCAGTATACACTGCGAGATACCGTCATTATTAAGCTATGATCGAAAGGGAAAGATAGACCCTAGATGAGCCGCTACCAATTCGGTTTGCATGTGCTTCCTGTGAATGAGGCCAAAGTGAATAATTTGCATATCGCAACTAGTGTTGCCTGCAGTCGCTAGCTGTTGCTCCAGTCGACATTCATTTGCTATCGCAGTGTGTATGGTTCAGTCGCTAAATCACGCTACCTATCGCCGTGTGTGGCTTTCAGTCGCTAATTCTCGATTTATTTGCTAACACATTGCCACGAAATGTCGCCAAATTCGATATCCACTTGCTATCGCAGTTTGTCGCCCTCAGTAGCGAAATCGCGATGTCCATTTGCCAGCGCATCGTGTTGCTTTCAGTCGTTTGATCTCGATGTTCCTTTGCTATCGCATTGCCGATGTTGGTAGATCCCACTCGCACGCATGTGTGGTCGCGGTAACAAGCCAGGCCCCTTATTTTTACAGGGAAATGGTTGCATGGCTAAGTACAACATTCAACCCCGTGAAGTTAGCTGCCAATTCGCCAGCTGCCAATTCGCTGCCAATTCAACACCACTCTCCCGCGCCTCTTATAACTCGTTCAGACCAACTATATTTCCAAATAAGCAATACATATAAACTATCAAAACACTCACATTCAAAATAAACTTCAATGAACTTTATTGAACACGACAAAAGAACTTTTAAAGCGCTCAGACAATCCCCGCCATTTCACATTAGCGTGCGCTTCTTGACTCGGTGACAGACCGGCGAATCTGTTCCATATTATTTTCTGCTCGGTAGCTGAGAAATCTGAACACACCATTCGATTTCCTATACAATTCTGCGTACAATGATATGCAACAGGTCCTTTCAATATTTAAACTACTATTTTATTTGATTTTTTCAACTTCCGTCATAAAGCGCGCGCTTCTTGACTCGGTGACAAACCGGCTATAATCTGTTCCGTATTATTTTCTGCTCGGTAGCTGAGAAATCTGAACGCACCATTCGATTCCCTATACAATTCTGCGTACAATGATATGCAACAGGTCCTTTCAATATTTAAACTACTATTTTATTTGATTTTTTCAACTTCCGTCATGTAGCGCGCGCTTCTTGACTCGGTGACAGACCGGCGAATCTGTTCCATATAATTTTCTGCTCGGTAGCTGAGACATCTGAACACACCATTCGATTCCCTATACAATTCTGCGTACAATGATATGCAACAGGTCCTTTCAATGTTTAAACTACTATTTTATTTGATTTTCTCAACTTCCGTCATGTAGCGCGCGCTTCTTGACTCGGTGACAGACCGGCTAATCTGCTCCAGATTATTTTCTGCTCGGTAGCTGAGAAATCTAAACACACCATTCGATTCCCTATACAATTCTGCGTACAATGATATGCAACTGCAACAGGTCCTTTCAATATTTAAACTATGGCACATCGGGTGACAACGATCCATTTCCGTCTCCTTCCTGTCAACAGAAAACGACCCAATATTGAAACAGTTTAAAACGGAACACGATTGACCACACGGTGTACTAAAGCATGAAACACACTTTCCATCAGAGATTTAGAAGTTAAAAATCTTTCCTTTAATATATACTAGTGAAACATGCCCGAATTTGAGGTGGGGAAGGGGGGAATGCCCCCTTCGAAATTTGCTCAGGACATGATATGGAAAGAGCAAAAAATTTCAGCCGATATTCGAAAAATAACATTAAAATAATTTCAATAAACATTTTTGCGTCATAAGTCTTGAAATGCCTACCCTGGGTGCCAGAGGTTCTTCCGCGCTCGATTACGGGCGGGAAAGGCGGACGTGCGGGCGATGCCTGAACCTAACTAAAACCGCTGTGTAAACCTAACATGAAGTAGCTACTTAGAACGTAGTGTAAATCGCTGCGGCTCGTAGTGTAGGCTTTCGTTTTCGGAAAACGCTGCTATTTTTCGCTACTTTACTTACCGTTGTTTTCGAAAGGTAGAATAACGTTGGCTGTTAAAATGACGTTGCATAACCTTCAGAATTCTTTAATATATCGTCTCAAAACTCAGGAAATAGCATTTCAGAGACTCTGTATTTCAAAATTTTCCCAGGCGAATGCCCCCGGGCCCCCCTAGCAGGTTCTCGTCTATGGCGCTCGCCCCCTGTCCTTAAAAGCTCGCTACGGGACTGTGAATATATATATATATATAAATATATATAATATATATATCGCAGTTTGAGCACTTTGGTGACTCCACAATGCAATCCAACAATGTGTAGCCGTACATAGTGGGTCCCAAGTCCACAGTTACCATAAAGCGATTATGGTGATAGCCGGTAGGGCACATTGTATACTTTCATGTAAATATATATATATATATATATATATAAAAACCATGATCAAGAATGAAATATAGATATATATATATATATACAAACTTTTCGTGAAAAATGGAACCCTGCCGCGGCGAGACTATCACCCTCGCTTCGTTCGGTCGCTTCGCGACCTCACTTGCGATGTATTAAGCGGTATATTCGGGAAAAATTGCCTTGTCATTCATTCAAAAGGGTATTGTCATAAATCTTAAATTAAATCTATCTTTTTATCATAGCACTTATTCACACAAGACGCTGGAAAATGTCTATGTTATAAATATATATCGGAACTCAAATCACTTTTGATACACGTCACTCTTCATCGTATCACAATTAAATATAGCATATCCGGCAAGGCAATAAATAAATGCATGGCATAACAATGGGCTCCAGCTTCATGTAAAACAGTATCGATAAATTTTAAGATGTCATAAAATACCTACCTTTGTCTTTGATTGTGCATTGCCACGCACGTTTCCAAAGTTCTTATTCCAGATGTTGTAAACTTTTTTAATCAAGTGTTTTTCAGATCAGTTCCAGACAAAATAATTTCCCACGTTTAATCTAAAGCATCGTAAAATGCTAAGACGTCGTAACGCATGCAAAGTAACGGAAATCACACCCACGGTGAAAAGAGAAAAAATAACAAATGATTCAACATAAATATTAAAACTAGAAACTACTATCGCAAGTGAAGTGCTGCCTCATTTCAAAGAAATTCCAATATTTTACAAGACAGATTGGCGACGTAAAGAGGTGCGGGTAGAACCGTAGGGGAAACTGCTTTGTTATCGCAATTATGGTCACAAATTTTTTTCAATCATCAATAATTAATTACCAAAGCTTGATAAACCAAAAAACAAAATCGAGAAATACCAGGTTATTTATTTCTTCGACGGTTATTAGCACCTGTTAGCACACATCCCTTCAGATGTTCCCTTCAGATGTCTTAAAAATTGCAACAGTGTTGCAATCAACAGTTAGCAAGCAATGTTGATAGTTTAACCGAGACTCCAAAAATAGATTATTGAGTGCATTTTCAAAAAAATAAGGTGGATTGTTAGTTGCCATAAACCAATCACCGGCAAATGGGTCACTATATTGCAAAGAATACATTTTATCAGAGCAAAAAGGTTTTATTAACATAATTTCTTATACAAGTATAAAGGTTATTTCCAACACACAATGTGACATTTAGGAATGATGAATCCCATGCATTAATGTTTATTTGATAATGTATTATTGCACATTTTGTTTAAATTGTTTTGTATGGCTTGTCTAAAATCAGCACAAATCGTTTTACTTGGGTCAATAACATCCAACCTCGTACCCAGGGCATTTTGCCTCCACGGTGGAAGGTCTGCGAAAATGGCCCTGGGATCGGCTGGTCACATGACACCCAGAATTTCTGGGTGTTTAGATATGATAATTTTTGTGGTCTTTGTTCCATTGCCTTTGTCTACTTTATTGACCTTGTCTACTTTATTGACCTGAACAATTGAAAAATAATCAGAGTTGTTCATGTCAGCATTTGTCGGCATAAAAGCAGCTAACAAGATTAATAATTTACCATACATCCATGGTTATCTCTTACAAAAGGTATGAAGAAGCATATATCCAATTTAGTGAAAGTTATCACTTCTAATTTGCTGTACAATTTAAAGACAGCATTCAGATTTAGATGAATAAATTATACTCGGCTGAATTAATTGGAGTTTTATGACAAGCCAATCGCATTATAGAATGGACCAGCCGATCCCAGCGGGACATTTTCGCCGACCTTCCACCGTGGAGGCAAAATGCCCTGGGTCCAGGATGTTCTTCGACATCATTTGCCATTCTCAACAACAGAGCAACAATAACATACACATTGTAACATGATATTCACTATCACTTGCTGTTGGAAAATATAAATATACACTGAAGTAAAATATTTGCATCAATATTAGTAATACCATAGTTGTTACCAGTAGCGAAACTGGCCGTAGCAACTGGTCATGTTATGACTGAATATGTAAATCGTTTAAAAATTTGCATACTGGTTGTATGTAATACAACCAACTGAATTAACATCAATGTTGTTCCAGAAAAGATTATATCTATTCTTCGAGTGGTCTTGAATCCTGTTTGATTCTTACGTTGTTGTGTCCACCAATTCGGGCACGATATTGATCGATTGTCACTCCCATTTCAGGTAAAGTAATGACAAGGTTTTTCTCTGCACAGATGTAAGTTTGTTGAGCAACAGGCACAAACCTTCGTTTGTAAATATTGAGTATTGTCTTTGGCAACTGTCAAATGTCACCGGCTTCGCTAGGTTTGATTTTAACGAGCACAATGACTTCGTTTGATTTGAGTTGCGTGTACACACGAGACAAACAAGAAAAACTAAGTACACAGAACTATCTTTATAATTACCTTGAAAACAGAATATCTCCTCACTGAACCGAACTCACCTCATGGCGTTCAGGGCGTTGCGTGATCAGAAAATACCATGTTCGTGGTGGCGTTGACAAGTTCCGAACATTAATTCCGTACAAATTAACTTCCGTGAAAGGAGTAGCAAACTAAACTACGTCACAAAACGTCATACGTTGAAACGTCATACGTTGACTATACATAGGTGCGGAAAGAGGTCTGGGCACGAGACTCTTTAGTGTGCTGCCTACGGCAGCAATGAAAAACTATATTAATTATCAGAGGGGTGATTGTGAGACCTCAAAGAATCATGGGATACAATACACCACGCGGCCATTTCGAAATATTCGAACGCAAACTTGGAGTTTCTTGGTTCAATTTGATCGTTATATTTCGATATTTAATTTGAATTTCTTGGCTGTAAATGGGCTGGTCGAGGCTGCGACCTAGCATTTGTTAATTTGCACTGAAAATATTATCCCATAGTCGAGCTCCAGTAAAACTAAGACATTTTTAGTGTCATTTTCTGCCAGTCGTGGAAAATAAAGTTTTATATCCGAATTAACACCAAAAGTTAGAGCCGAAAAGGACCAGCTGATCTACTAACGATCTTTATACTGAGCTCTATTAATTGGAGTGGCTTGACATAATTTTAAAACTGAATCTCGCTCCCATGCGCTTGCAATAATAATAAGCATACCGGCAGGAAAATCAGTGTTCAGTTGTCCTTAATACAGATAACGATCAACCGCCAAATCAAACAAGTACGGACGAGAGTGCAAAGTCCAAGCATGAACTTGGTCGATAAATAAAGACTAATCAAATTTCTCACGAAGCCTTTCGGCTATGGGACGTAAACAACAACTAAAAATCGTGTGATGATTGAGCACCGGACCCTGGGTTTTCCAATTTAGCCGCCACGTAGATAATGCATGGGAACTTTTACCAAACCTACCTGCCTACATCATAAATCATAATAACACTTCACTGTCATGGATTCAGCCATCAACAATGTAACCCTAAAAGCCCTACCTTCGTCTCAGTTATGTTTAACTAACTCCAAGATCTTTTAATTCAACCATAAAGACAACACTAATAACGAAATAGTCGGCAAACCGCAGTAATTGTTGGATCATGGATGTAACTATAACAATAAATAACTTAACAAAGGTCATAGTCTTCCTTCCAACTAAGGTCTGTCACCGAGTCAAGAAGCGCGCTATACTTGACGCCAGTTTAAAAAAATCAAATAGTAGTTTAAACATTGAAAGGACCTATTGCATATCATTGTACGCATAATTGTATAGGGAATCGAATGGTGTGTTCAGATTTCTCAGCTACCGAGCAGAAAATAATCTGGAGCAGATTAGCCGGTCTGTCACCGAGTCAAGAAGCGCGCGCTACATGACGGAAGTTGAAAAAAATAAAATAAAATAGTAGTTTACACATTGAAAGGACCTATTGCATATCATTGTACGCAGAATTGTATAGGGAATAGAATGGTGTGTTCAGATTTCTCAGCTACCGAGCAGAACATAATCTGGAGCAGATTAGCCGGTCTGTCACCGAGTGAAGAAGCGCGCGCTACATGACGGAAGTTGAAAAAAATAAAGTAAAATAGTAGTTTAAATATTGAAAGGACCTGTTGCATATCATTGTACGCAGAATTGTATAGGGAATCGAATGGTGTGTTCGGATTTCTCAGCTACCGAGCAGAAAATAATCTGGAGCAGATTAGCCGGTCTGTCTCCGAGTCAAGAAGCGCGCGCTACATGACGGAAGTTGAAAAAAAATAAAAAATAGTAGTTTAAATATTGAAAGGACCTGTTGCATATCATTGTACGCAGAATTGTATAGGGAATCGAATGGTGCATTTAGATTTCTCAGCTACCGAGCAGAAAATAATCTGGAGCAGATTAGCCGGTCTGTCACCGAGTCAAGAAGCGCACGCTAATGTGAAATGGCAGGGATTGTCTGAGCGCTTTAAAATGTTCTTTTGTCGTGTTCAATAAAGTTCATTGAAGTTTATTTTGAATGTGAGTGTTTTGATAGTTTATATGTATTGCTTATTTGGAAATATAGTTGGTCTGAACGAGTTATAAGAGGCGCGGGAGAGTGGTGTTGAATTGGCAGCGAAATTGGCAGCTAACTTCACGGGGTTGAACATTCCAGGCAAAATAATTACTCAGGCTCGCCCCTCATCGCGGGTTTTCCGCCTCGCGGGTTTTCAGCCTCCCGAATATAACCCCCTCCCCCAAACAACCGTCTGCTACGCAGGCTAGTATAGGCGCCGCGACGACGGCCGCAGGTATCCCGGACCACCTAACCAAGACACTAGGGCTTTATCAAGTATACCACTTCCGATCATATTGGAAGGCGTGGCAAACAATTTGACACAGTGACGTACCACAACGAGTATTCAGTCCCACAAAGGTCCGCTATATGCGTACATGTGTCTGCGCCAATCCCAGCGCTGTGGGAATCTTGTCAAAAAATGAATTTGAAATCAAGCTTGGTTTTCGATCATCGATGCCTATGGACAATATAGCCTCCTCCGCAGGCAACTCTGTGGCTTCTTTTTCCCGAGTCAAATAGCTTCCAACGCTGTTTTGGCCAATCCCTTCACAATCCCTATACTTCCCTGCAATCCCAACGAAACATTGCTCGTACAGCGTTATAGCTCGATAAGACTCGGATAAAAGAAGCCACAGAGTTGCCTGCGGAGGAGGCTATGGACAATAGGCCTTTATGAATTGTGGCGACGAAAATATATATTATTATTATTATTACATACCAAGTGTCAACCAAGTGTCAAATTTCATGTTTTCTTGCGTCTCATTGAGCGAGAGCGCCAGACGATTTTACTCTGTCTGACGCCAGACGGTTAATTTACTTCGATTACTCGATGTTTTTGTCTTCCTAAGAGGTGGAATGTGGGTCCTTTAAAGACGGTTGCTGCGCCCAACGAGGTAAAACCTTTTGTCAATATAACGCACAAAAATGGTGGGAGCTTACTATAAGTCATGTTTAAAATAGTTACCATTTAACTTTGATATCAGCATTAGCATGCGAGCAGGCTCATCGCAGGCTATATCAGCATTGCAATTGACTTTCTTCGAAAATGGCGAGGAAATAGAAACAGTCACACTACTGCACACATTATAGGTCAGCGGTTACACCAACAAGTTAACAGAACCACAGGAGATTTTAAGGTCGTAAAGTATATCGCGGCTCTGCTGCCGCCAATTTACCTGGGTGTGCTATACGCCACACAACGATGCTCCAATTTATATATCTTGGCGTGCTATACGCAACACAACGATGCTCCAATTTATTTGGGTATGCTACCCACCGATGCTCCAATTTATGTGGGTATGCTTCCCAACCATGCTCCAATTTATATCCCAACGATGCTCCAATTTATCTGGGCATGCTATACCCAACGATGCGGCTATATATGTTATCTGGATATGCTACCCAACGATGCGCCAATTTATCTGGGTACGCTACCCATCGATGCGCCTATATTATCTGGGTATTCTTCCCAACAATGCTCCAATTTATCTGGCTATGCCACCCAACGATGTTCCAATTTATCTGGGTATGCTACCCTACGATGCGCCAATTTTTCAGGGTATGCTACCTAACGACGCGCCAATTTATCTGGGTATGCTACCCAATGATGCCCATGTTCCAATTAATCTGGGTATGCTACCCAACGATGCTCCAATTTACCTGGGTATGCTACCCACTGATGCTCCAATTTAATTGGGTAGGCTACCCAACGAGATACCACTTCATCTGGAACATCCACCGTAACCTCGTTGTAAACAGTAAAGAGCTCTTATCGGTACTTGGAAGGGTGATACTCCGCATCACTTTGGGTGGTCAGCTCAAGATACCACCTGGTTGGATCTTAACCTGAATCCAAGTACCACTACTCGCTCCAGTCCAAGGCCCCCTTGGCCAACAGCTTACACCTAACCAACCAAACGGGTAAGTAAGGTGAACGAAAATGTTAAGTGAGGTTATACAATAACCAAGGTCAAGAGCTCCACGAAATCGCAAACCCACCATCCCTCGCTGTAATCAAATCCACAAAGAACAGTAAGTCAAATTTCCATCAATTTATTGGTGTGAAGGTGTAACCTGTCCCGAGGGGGTGGTCAGTTCAAGATACCACCTGGTTGAATCTTAACCTGAATCCAAGTACCACTACTCGCTCCAGTCCAAGGCCCCCTCGGCCAACAGCTTACACCTAACCAACCAAACGGGTAAGTAAGGTGAACGAAAATGTTAACCACAATTGTGCAGTGCACTTAGTGTCAGTATCGGTATCATTATCACTTAAGTGTGAAGTTGAACCTTTTATGTATAGTATCAGCTATCACTATTGTTTATTTCAAGTTGATAACGCAGGATAAGGTTGTCCTTTTCATCCGAGCATGATGCTCCACTATTATAGTTTATCACTCTTGTGCGGTGAACGAATCAAACCCCAGACTGGAATGTCCAATTACTCCGAGGACCTACGATTTAATTAACGTCGTTATCCGAGTAGACGCGAAAGTCTTGACGCAAGATAAGCTGATAAACAAGTGCAGTATAACCACTACGTTCTAGAGCCAAGTTCGTGGATGACCTGTCAATTGTGGAGATTGTACATAGGAACTCACCATCTTATCTTGGTTTTATTGTTGACGATATTCAATCTTTCGCCTGCATAAATAACATGCGCTTAAACCCAAAAAAGTGCAAAGAAATGGCGGTTGACCTTTTACGCTTCAATAGCTGCATGCCCCAGCCCATTGCCATCGCTGGCACTTATATTGAGCGCGTTGAGTCTTTTAAGCTCCTCGGCGTGCATATTTCGCAAGATCTAACGTGAGCTACCCAACTATGTTGTGCATAAGGCCAACCGTCGACTGTATGCATTAAGGAAACTTAAGAAATGTGCCGTTCATGCTGACGACATTGTTGCCGTCTATTGTTCTCTCATCCGTTCTGTGCTAGAGTATGCGTCGTCCGTGTTTTCTAGTAGTCTTCCACAATATCTCTCTAATGTTTTAGAATCGGTTCAGAAGCGCGCTTTAGGAATAATATTCCCAGGATTGTCATATGAACAGGCTTTGGCTATGGCTAAAATTGACACTCTCATCAGTAGAAGGGAAGTCAAGTGTAACAATTTCATCGCTAATGTTGAACCACGGGTTGAACACGATAACCCGTTGTATAATCTGATACGTAGCAGACTGATTGTCAATACGGTGGCCCCACGATATAATCTAAGAACAACTGTAGTCCAACAGAGTAAGCCATCCAACACGGACCGCTTTGGAAATTTTGTTACATGTAAATACGCTTCTAGTATTTGTCTTTAGCAACCTTTCTTTGTTGCTTAGTATTTATTATGTCACTAATGCTAGTGTTACTGGCTTCACCTGTAATTCAGGGTTTACCCTGCAATAGGTTGAAATTAAACATATCTATCTATCTATTTATCTACGTACCCTATTGGTAATGGATAGAAAGCTAGGGCAGGTAAAGGTAAGGTAAAAAACTTTATTTATACAGGGTGATCCCTTCAGCTATGAGGCTGATATCCATGGGAGCCCTGCATCAACAATTTACAAATATAAGTAAGAATATTAAAAACGTTATTTAAGTATCGTGTAGCTGCTATACTATTTACAATTTCTGACAATTATTATACCTAAAAAATTGTTTTGTTAAAATACTAAAAACTTTATGCGATGTAGTCATTCTTATCTCCAGTGGTAGCATGTTAAAAAGTTTGGCACCACTAAATCTAAAAGTGTTTTTTTCCAAAGTTACGTTGAACTCTATAAGTATAGTGTTAAAGAATCCTAATTTCGTGTATTGTAACAGTGACTTTGTTTTTTTAAATAATTTGATAGATATTCTGGTGCTGCCAGATGCAGGCATTTGAAAACCAAATTGACTTTGTGACAGTCTCTTCTTTTTTTTAAACTGACCAATGCAGATGAGTCAAAGCATCTGATGAGTGCACGGCCCTCTCTTTTAACACTATTCTTGCGGCTCTATTTTGCGGACGTTGTAGTCTGTCTTGGTCTTGCTGGAGACGATTATACTCCAGGCAACATCGCAGTAGTCAAGGACGGGTAAAATGATAGTGTTATACACAGTCTGTGCTGCCTTCATGGTGACAAGGTCTCTTATACGACCAAGAACACCAACCCTAACTGCAGCCTACAAGTTATGAAAAATAATTATAGTGTGGTGAACATTCAGTTTTAGGGATCCCGATTGGTAACGGATGGAAGGTTGGACTAAAAAGTAACGAAGATGGTTGTATTGTTGCATTCAGTTTTTCATTAATTCTTTTAGGCCTTTTGGAGAACCTTATGTAGACTTAGAAGTGTTGTGCTTCGTAGGTAGTGTTAACAAACAAATAAAAAACTATAAACGGTTGCTGTACTATCGGCAGTAGGTGTAACGTTTCGGAAGAAGGCCTTTCGTCATAGAATGAATCGTAATGTGAACTTGACATTGTTTCATGATTTTTGTGGTACAACATGAGACAGCTACTTATAAACTGCACATTGTGAATGCGGGAAAAACAGGAAGCTATTAATTCTAGGATTACAAATTATTGAGCTTCGATCAGATAAACCAGATCAGTGACCCCGAGTGACGTAATAAACAATGTTGTGCTCATGATGTTGTGCTATCAACCAGGCTAGGACTGGGCCCAATTTACGAGATTATTTAGGGTTTGGTTAACACTTCAGGCTATTCAGGCTACACCCGTTTGTAACGCTTGTCCTGATTTTTTTTTGGGGGGGGGGCTCAGCCCCCTCCCACGCTTCCTACGCCTCTGTTTCTGAGGACTTTGACGCAAGTTTTTGATATACTGCCTCGTTATCAATAGGCTTCAGTAAATCAACTTCTATATAACGAATCATTACTGCTTCTAAATGGTGTTGACTAAGCAGAGATCTCAGTCGATTCTTGATGAAGTGCAACTTTGAGAATGTTCTCTCGCAGGACTCAACTGTACATGGGACGGTGAGCGCAGTTCTTAGACATTGGGTGTGTGACATCATCATGGGTGTTTCTGGCCAGGCGTCAAGGGCCCATTTTAATGTTCCTGAAAGGGGCCCATGTGCTATGGCACAATGGGTGAAAAATGTTGTGCTGCACTCTGTGAACAATATGTTGTCAACCAAGGTTGTTTAATCATGAAAACAATGTCTTACAGTATTCATGTTCAACCATCAATACTGTTACAACTTATTAACAAGATGAAACAACATTGTCACATTCATGATTCAATTCAAAATTCAATTCAATAAGCGAATGATGATTTTTTCTATTAATGTTTTTTTTCCTGTTCTGACAGCCGTAAACAACCGTTGTTGGTTTATCAATGCTGAACAATATTGTTGAAACAATCTTGAACAACATTGTTCGTTCAACATTATTGTTCAGTCATGATAGATGCATTGTTGTATTATTGTTCAGCCAACAACCTGCATCAACTTGTGCGATTTTCATCTGTGTATATCACTGACAAGCATTTAATATATCCACACATGACAACTACAGAAACAAATTGTTTCATGTTTTATGTTTTATAAATTGTTTTATGCTTAAAATATCAGCCGATCAACGTTGAACTGAAATGTTATACCCGGGCTTTATACAACCAGCAAGGGTACTGACAAGGTTGATTTGGATCCAGACGTCTTTCCTTTCACATGTACCACGATGGTGATAGTAACGCCTTTCTCTGCCGTCGCGTGAGCCGAGAACGTGACGGAGAACGACGACTGGCGACGTTTACGAACGACCATGGTGTTTCTCGAGACACGCTGCACCTTGCCCAGGCTACCGAACACGCGGACATCAATGGCTTCGTTGTTGCCATAGTTTTCGACGACGAATAAAAGGAACGTTGTAGCACCTTGTGGGATGGTGAAATCGTTTCTAGCAAACACAACCTTGACAAGCAATGTCTCGGATTTGATGATGTTGTGCGAAATGCGTTCAAATGGATTGCCTCTCTTTGTTTTGCCTTTGAGTTTGATCTTAAAAAGTTGTCCTGGAGGTGTAAACGTGAACGATTGTCGAATTCCGTCTTCGTGTTCGGACTTCAGAGAAACCGCTGAGTTAGCCGTTTCTATAAGTTCGCCATCCAATGTCAAGAGTTCGGCACGAAGGGAATTTTTATTAATATTCTCCATACCACCAAGGGTTAATATGGCGCGAGCTTGCTGACCTTGAGGTGTTGAAAAAAAAATTAACATAATATACAGAACATAGGTAGAAATAGAGAGAAGGAAGGAGGGAAGGAAGGAGGCAGGGAAGAAAGGAAGGAGGTAGGAAGGAAGGAAGGAAGGAGGAAAGAAGGAGGGAGGTAGGAAGGAAGGAGGGAAGGAAGCAAGGAAGGAGGAAAGAAGGAGGGAGGTAGGAAGGAAGGAGGAAAGAAGGAAGGAAGGAGGGAGGTAGGAAGGAAGGAAGGAGGGAGGTAGGAAGGAAGGAGGCAAGGAAGGAAGGAGGAAAGAAGGAGGGAGGTAGGAAGGAGGCAAGGAGGCAAGGAAGGAAGGAAGGAATGAGGGAGGGAGGGAGGAAGGAGGGATGGAGGTAGGATGGAAGGAAGGAGGAAAGGGAGGAAGGAAGGAGGGATGGAGGAAAGAAGGAAGGAGGCAAGAGAGGAAGGAAGGAAGGAAGGAGGGAGGTTGGGAGTGAGCTAGGTTGGGTGGGAGAGGAAGGAAGGACAAAAAATAAGGGTTATATTAAATTTACCTTGTAATGGATTGTTGATTGGAATAGACGCTCCTCTTCTTGACCTCTTTACAAAATAATACTCAAAATCGATATTGCTGGCACTGGCTGCTTTGGCGTAATAATCATAATTGACAGAATTGTCGCTGGTAATTGACAGATTCCATATTCCCACAGATGGGTTAGAGATCTGGTACAGCGTTCCTTTGTCCAGGCTTTTCTGAGAAATGCCAGCTAGGTTCCCGGATGGTGATGCTAGCGAGACTCCCCAATTATTCTTGGCCGCAGAATTCCGAGATTTATCTGTCGTCACTGATATAATTAAAGTATCAATGGAGTCGTCTACAGGAATGTTGTAACGTTTGGTCAGATTGGAAGCACTCCTTCGCTTTCGGAGAACTATTTGATTTCCAGCAGCGTTTGAAATGATAGTGGTACCTCCGAGCGAAACAGCTGCTAGACCAGTTAGCTGCTCAAGTTCAACTTCATCTTTAAGTCTGAAAACCTGGCCCGATGTTTCCTGAGCAATTTTGTTGAATGGTTTAATATAGTCCTCTTGGGAGCAACTATGATCAAATATAAAGAAATTAACAACATGTCCACCTATGAGAGCAAGTTGCTCTACAGTGTCGATGTTATCTTTGGTGGCGTCTTTTGGTCCAGCGTCAGTCATAACATACATTGGTGAACCCTCTTGAGGACCCTCATTCAGAGCATCAATAATTCCTTTAAATGTCAGTTCAGGACAATCCCACCCTCCATCCGCTTTCAGATTTTTTAAAGCTGTGACAAATGAATCTTTTTTACCTTCTTCATAATAGCTGACAGGACCACATGCGCTTTCTGAAAAATCGGCAAAACGCGTTGTTAATAAAGTTTTAAATAAGATGATTGATTTTCAACTGGACAATATATGTAATTTTCAGTTCATTCATATGAAACTCGTTTTAGGAATAATAGGGTATTACCACTATGTAAAACTAACTGGGGCCAATGTAGATCTAATTTTTTATTTATTAAGGAATGGAATAACCTTCTTTACTACGTTAAAAGTTCTAGTTCAATTGATGCTTTTAAAACTAATTACTGGAAATCTTTGAACAAATCTTTTTAGAATATTGTTAGCTTGTTTTTGCTTTTAAATTATGTATACTTACATAGGTTTTTGTTCTTTTATATATAGTTTGTTATTTAAATTTCATTGTAATGTTATTTGGAGGTCCTTCACGAAAAGCACCTTAGGGTGATGAAGCTTCTCTTTAAATAAATTCATTCAATTCAATTCAATAACTAGTATTCTTCAATAATTCATGAATTATCATAGCCAATCCATGAACGTATCACATGCATGAGTTTTGATACCTAATGAAAACCTGTAGGAAACTTCCTAGTGAACTGGATCACATTTCTTAATCTACATATTAAAATAAAATCGCTATGGGAGCAAATCGCTAAAGGAATACTCGTTTGAGAAGCTAGATCAAACACTCGTTTGTCGTGTTTCATCAGGGGACTCCAAACACTCGAAAACAATAAAAACCTCGGGCTACGCCCTCGGTTTTCATTTGTTTTCTCGTGTTTGGAACCCCTGACGAAACACTCAAACTCGTGTTTGATCTATTACATCAAAGATTATGTAAGTGCGTTCGACACATGTGGACCAGCAAATGGTAAATGAATATTGGTTGATAACATAAAATTATCCTGTAACGAATTATGAAAATAAATAAAGCTAATCAATATATTACAGCGTCTTAATTCAAGGAGACGCTATAACCTCAACGTTTTTGACAACGGTGACATCCGGGTGATCCCGCATGCATGATTTCCGTATGTTATTTTAATATTAGAAGGTATCCCCGTTCGTTTGTTCGATTTGAAATATGACTGGTTGCGGACCGCCAGATAAGTCGTTCAATTCAGAAATATTACAAACGTGCAGTTTGATTTGGCAAAAGTGTCGCTTGAATGGAAAATTTATAATTACTTCGCGAGGCTTGCTCGTTTCGAGTAAATGCATGTTGTACGTACGAATTAGATGTATGGCATTCAAATGGTCATATTGAATTTTGACATTAATTTTAATATTAGAAGGCTATAATGGGCCATATGATCGTCTTGATACATGGTTTAGATTGTTATCGAGTGGAACACGGCAAAAAAAGACAGCGTTTAGCGTTGAGACTATATACCTCATTCCTCAATGTTTTTGACAACTGTGACATCGGATCCCGCATGATTTCCGTATATATGTTGTTTTAATATTAGAAGGGTATTCCCGTTCGTTTGTACGATTTGAAATATGACCGCCAGATATAGTCGTTCAATTCAGCAAATATTAGGCAAACGTGATGTTCGGTTTGGCAAAAGTGTCGCTTGGCCTGATCCTGAACATTGCTCCAACCGTACCCTATGTCAGTCCCGTAGACTCCAGTCCCAGTCTTATATTATGCTTATGATCAGGGGAGCAACAAAAATCAAAGTTGAAAAACGAGAACCAAAATAAAATAGCATTCGTCATTGTGTTAAAATTATCGTATATACGTATATAAGTCGGAAACTCTAAGGATTTCAGATCAAGATACAGATACGCTTTTATCTTGTTTTGTCTTGATTTCTTTTAGCTGTAAAGCACAGTAATCATGACATGCATGATTCTCCTTAATAATATGGCCAGACCTCACATGGAGGACAGAGAAACGTAGCAAAATATCGAAGCAAAACATCGGGAAAGCAATTAGTGTTTGAAACGAGAGAGAAGCGACCGCAAGATTCCAGGTAGAGATAATACCACTAATAATAGGATGTATGGGAGGTGGTATTAACAAATTGCAACAACAAATCGAGAAGTTGATACGACATCAGAAGGAAGCTCAATGGGTAGTGAGAATTATGCAGAAGACAGTACTTGACTGCTGCGTAAAGTACTAAGCAAAGTGGTCCAAGAGGATTGATAATTTTCTGTAGTGTTGAAACATGCATGTAATTCTGTTTTCAGAATCGAAATCGGTTAAAGGTGGGAGACTCCACACCGGAAATGGCTGCTATATATGTACGTTTTTTATCGCAAGCGTGTAGAACAATATGGTGATTTAAATCCTTTGATTTCGAATTCCAATCTATTTTGCTACGCTGGTAGAGATGTCTCTAAACTGTATTTATTTCACACGCACGACATGGAAGAAATTCAAAGAAGAAAATAATTGATTAAATATGAACTATGAAGTGGATTCTCGAGGGTACCAAAGAATCAATTTATTCTGGTAAGCATTTTATAAAATACAACAAATCTTTGACCCTTTTATAAAGGCCTTCCATGTTCTTTAATACATGCTCTGATGTCGATTTTGTAGCCGTGTGTAAACGGTAAACTCTAACAACACCGGAGCCAATGTCAAGCATATTTTTATACAATGCAAACAAACGCTCTCTTTCAGTAGTAAAAGTCTCAAGCAAGAAAAAAGAACTTTATACATATATATATATATATATTACTTTATATATGTACCTTATTATAGTGTGGTGTATTTTAATATAGTATGTTTAAAATCGAAGTCGGTCGTCGGATTATATGTATTGTCATGTCAGTAAAAAAAACTCGAAAGCCGTGCGAGTTTACTTTTAAAGAACATGGAAGGCCTTTAAATGGTCAAAGGTTTGTTGTATTTTATGAAATGCTTATCAAAATGAACTGATTCTTCGATTCGGCGGCGATTCCCCAGAGGTTTTCGAAGCCGAAGAAATTGCCCAGGATTTTTGCCATGTCTCGTGCGTGTGAAATAAATACAGTTTAGTCTTTAAAGGCATCTCTATCAGTTTAGTATTGTATCTTAACTTAGCTGGATCCAATAGCAAAGTAGATTAGGATTGGAGTCTCCCAACAAAAACAAAACATGAATAAAACATAAACAAACCCCGCACATTCGCAGAAGGGACTGTTACCCACCTTTAAATATTGACCTAGCAGTTATTGCGCGATAATTTTGTTATTGCGCGTAATTTTATATTATTGCGCGCGATAACATTTATTATTGCACGATAATTTTGTTATTGCGCGATAAATTTATTATTGTCCATATCCCAATTGTCATTCCCGCTTTTCGTATTATTTTTTTTAGTCGAGCTATTCTTAAATATCTATTCCATCCTCTTCGTGTGCTAATTATTTTGCATTGTTTTGTAACACGACACAAACTAAAAATCATTTCCGCTTTTATCCACTGTCATCAGGAAGGCAGCACTCAGTATATTGCGGTTAGTTTTAGGGTTTGGTTTAGATTATCAAAAAAATAGTCGCGCGTAAAAAAGTCCCAAGATGCTACCGACCCCTCATTGTTTCGTTTACTACAATTTAAATGCCCAAATCAAACAACAGTTAAACTGTAGTTAAGGGGCCCAGTTTAGCTGAACAATTTTAACCAGAAACTTCTGCGAGCGTCTTGTAAAATAAGTGTAAAAACCTCACCTGGATCACTGAAAGGAGACAGGATATAGTCGACTGGTTCGGTACGGTGTTGATTAACAATCGATTCAGCAATCTTCTTACTAGCGTCAATTTCCTGCTGCATACTTCCTGTCTTATCGATGGTAAACATCAGGGTCACTTGACCCTTCATTGCTAACAAATCAGAATAAGCTTTTATACCAATGGATTGTATTAAATCACCCAAGAAAGTGGCAGCGTTTGTGGTTAAAACAGTTCCTCTCTTTCCGCGTTGTTTGCTAATTCTCTTTTCATTCATTTTTGTGATGGTGTACATCGCCTCGCCAATAGCCTTGCGCGCAAACCGATAACTTCGTTTTTGAACAGCACTCTTTATGAGATCCTGAAGTTTTTGTAATCTCTTTGCGTCATGGGTGATCCGTCCGCCGATTTGCTGTGCCTCCGCTAACGCTTTCTCGATGTCCTCCAAGGCTTCGACGAACTTGTTCGTCAAAACGGGCTTCGGCTGGGGAACAGGTCTTTTCTGGACACGCTTCGGAAGAACAGGTCTTAGACTTTGATCCACATTATGTAGTATGGGCTGCGGTTTTGATTTATGTTCTGTATATTTTATTTTAACGACCGCCTTTAAGCCGACGACACTATCTTCAAATATTAACAATGGTCGGCTCTTGGTCATGAAGGAAATCTTATTATTGGGTTTATGCACGGGCTTGTAGAAGGACATCAACGCATCTCTTGCGTCATTCATTGAGCCAAAAAGATCAAAGGAAGATGCTGCCCGGCCATTAACGACCAAAAAGAATCCAAGGAGCAAAAAGAAAGTGGAAAACAAGACCTTCGTTGAGAGCTGCATCGCGAACATGTCTTCTTTCACCGAATCATACCGCACTCTCTGTGATGCAGCTCTTTATAAACTGTACGAATGTGATCACGACAGGAACATGTTCTAGAATTACAAGTCTTCCTGCTTCAGACAATCAGCTGTGACCTTGTAAACGAACATTCTGGCACTATAACTATAACTTAGTAGAAGTGTGAAGTTATTGAGAACGACTATTGTTGGTGACTGACGTTTCGACGTCCTCGGCGATATACAATACGGGCGAAGGCCTTTCGTCAGACGAGCGGTGAAAGTGAAACGTAATGTGAACTTGACATTGTTTCATAGTTTTTGTGGCACAGCAGACAGCTAATTATAAACAGCAGTTTCGATCACGTTACAAAGATCCGGGCAAACGTATTTTAATAAGTATAATTAAAATTATATTATTGTAAAATAATTCAGAAACAATTACTTCGGAATAACCGAATCACAAGCTGACCAATCACTGCGTGCGTAAAGTAAGCATTCTCGATGGAAACATGGATTTTTCCCGCCATGTTTATAAAATGGACTGTAAGACGATTAACCTTTCGATAAATATGTTCTAAAAGATCGGATGCTTTTCTTCACAGTTAAGAGCGTTTATGTTCATTTGATCAGCCGACGACGCAGTCTAGCGTGAGTAAGGAGAATGTATATTTTCATCATTTTAATAAAAGAGGCTTATTACTTATTTCCTCAGTGTTATTTTATGAAAGAAATAGAAAACACTCGTGAAAGTTTGGGAGAACTCGAAATAGCGTGGAAACAATCGCCCTGCGGGCTCGTATTCCCACTGCCATTTCTCATTCTCCCAAACGTCCACTCGTGTTTCTATATATAACCCTATGAAAACACGGATAATGTTTTCGATTTCTTAATTATTTTATAATTTTGGTTTAATACTTGAACGAGTATGATGGTCCGTCCGATGGATCGCGTGATAACGCATGGTCAAAACGACCAAAAAAATACGGAAATAAAATGCACTCCTAGTTGGAAGCGAAAAATTGGATATATGATCCAACCGGTGGTTAATATGACGTCAGTGGCGAATACAGAAATATAACCGCAAGAATACCTGTGCGAATGTGAAAAAGAAAAAAGTGTTTTGCTGCGTAGGCACCGTAGAAATAAACTAGGACTAAGGAGTTCTTATCAAAAGTAAAATGCTGCCTCGGAACATACACAGGAGCACTGGGTACGAGGTTGGAGGTATAATGCTAGAAATTTTCTATAGCATGTGAGGATCAAATAAATAGAATGCAGAATCTAAACCACAATCTAAATCAAGGTGATCATATAGCCTTGTAACTATTAAAATAACATACGGTAATGATATTGCGCGTTTAGAATGTCCATTTTGGAAATTTTATAAAAAATTAGACTTCCGATGGCTTTTGAGGCAGCACTTCCCTTGCGATAGTAACTTCCAGTATTAAAATAGAACACGGAAATATCAATCATGCGGGATGTCACCGTCCTCAAAAACATTGAAGTTATATAGTGTCTCCTTGAATTAAGACACTGTAGTTTGTTGCTAACACTCCTTTCTATAGTCGCACTCGATAACAATCTAAACCACGTATCAAGGCGATCATATCGCCTTCTAATAATATCCGAAACTGAAACCTACGTCAGAAAACGTCAGAAACCTTGGACAGACCACTGTTCGCTTCATGTTCGCTTCACATAGTTCCGCGAAGAGGTCTGGACACGAAACACAGAGACCTAAGCGCAAACTACCGAAATAATGCATAATATGTACTTCTAGTACGTATTCCATATAAGGAAGTGACCGACGAGCAAATAGAAGGCATTGACGAGCAAATAGAAGGCATTAACGAACAAATACATGGCACTCGTACCAGCCCGCTGGATGTGGGATTGTTAACACGTTACGATATGTTCGATTATCCGCTCTTTTTAAGAAAACTACGTTCGCTAGCAGGATAATCTGTACGCATATTGTAAACAGATAATTTATCTTTGTTTTAATATATATTGTAGCTTTGGGAGTTGATTATTTCTCAAGAAAACGTTCGTCGAAGACAGCCGTGTTTTTGTTTACAAGATGGTATCCGTATTAGGAAAATTATATTTTGGCATGTTCGATTATCTGCGCTTTTAAAGAGAACTAAGTTAGCTACCGGGATAAAGCTGTACGTATGTTGTAAATAGATAATTTAACTTTCCTTTGATATATTCTATAGCTTTGGGGGTGGTTTATTTCTCAAGAAAACGTTTGCCAAAGGGTTAGGACCTTTGTTGTTTTGGGGTCGGTTACAATCTAATTAACAAGGAGGCTGGTACGAGGGTTGAACGTGTCAGCTATTTGCTCGTTAATTCACTCTATTTGCTCGTCAATGCCTTCTATTTGCGCTTCCTTATAAGGAATACGTACTAGATACCCCTAAATAAAATAATGAGGGTCTTCGCTTGCGCAACGTCAGGCCTAAATCCTATAAACTAAATCGGCAGTACACCAATGCCAGGGTACTCTTTTGATAACAACCACCTTTAACGTTTTCTATTCGCATTTTAACCCTGCCTACACAACACAGCTCTTTCATATAACATTATGTTGTGTATTTGTAAACACATAAGATGGCGGCCAATTAATATTCTATTGCGTGAATATAAATGAGCCTTTCGAGCATTGACTCTCTCTCCTCCGCCATAGTAGTATAGTAGTAATATAACCCGACGGTTATATTAACTTCAGAGGCTTCCAATGCGGTAGAGGGGGTCAGTGGCGTAGCTAGGATCAAAATTTGGGGGGAGCAACGGAGAATTTGTGGGTGCAGTTTTTTAATATATTTAGAATTCAAGTATTATATGGTGTAGAGTCGTGGGTTTAGCTGCGAGCAATGGAGGGGGTTATGGGGGCATCTCCCACAGAAGATTTTGAATTTTGGGGGCATCTCCCACAGAAGATTTTGAATTTTCGATTTCGAAGCCCTGTGAGGGCATTTCCCGTGATTTCTGAGAGGAATTTTCAGGAAAAAATTACCTGCACTGGCCAGTTGAAAATTGATAACAAGATTTGTATATACCCGGAGTCCTGGACCAACCTGTTAAAGTCAAAGATAAATAACCATGGATCACGCTGGTCAAAAGGACCAAAGGGTCTTGGAAGCGTAATTCTGCGCAGTTTAAACTTCATGTCAGTCTGTGACTGTGAACACTGATTCCACTGGTAAGCCTATCAGCATCACGATTAGCAACAGAAACACACTTCAAATTTCATATAAGCAAAAGTTCAAATTGGCTACGCATGCGGTAGTTCCGAATTTCAGCGGTTTTCCTAATCCCATTACCCTCTACCGCAATGGAAGCCTGTGCGGAGGAGAGAGAGGCCTTGACCAGTCAGTGTTTCCACTTTGGAAGGAAATTTCCTTCCACAGATGCGTCAGATATTATTAGCCTTCTTTTCTAAAGCCGTATAAGTGTCCCTCATTCCTCGAAGCCCCTCCCTCATATAGTGACGCATCTGTGGAAGGTAATTTCCTTCCAAAGTGGAAACACTGGCCTTGACCTTGTGTGAAATTCTTTGGAATTATAAACACAAGGTCGAGGCTTGAAAGGCTAATTCATATGCACATAAAAGAATATCATTTAGCCGCCATCTTTATGATTCGGTTATAACAGTGAATAAACAACTCTAAAAAGGTTGTTGTACTGCCGAAATAGGATGTGTAGGACGTCTAACGTTTCGAGCGAAGGCCCTTCGTTAAAGAGAGAGAAACGTGAAGTGAACAGTTTTTTTGTTCAGATTTGGAATTTTCAAGAAATTTGTTATTAGTTAAGTTAGGTAGTTGCAGCTTGATGATTGTAAAGTTGTAAAGGTTATGCTGTGCAAGCTGTGTTCAGTTGTCAATACTCAGGAAAACTCTGAGAACCAGACAGGACTCGAACCCGTAACCTTCTGAATGCTAGACGCTCTAACCATTGAGCCACAGGAACTCAGATGGCAGGTTTAAAGACTCGTCCCAGGTTTAAATACCGTATTTAACCTTGCTCTGCCATCTGAGTTCCAGTGGCTCAATGGTTAGAGCGTCTGTCTAGCATTCAGAAGGTTACGGGTTCGAGTCCTGTCTGGTGCTCAGTTTTCCTGAGTACTGACAACTTAACACAGCTTGCACAGCAAAACCTTTACAACTTTAAATGTGTTATTCTCAAAACGTTTCAAGAAATTTGTTATTCTCAAAACAGCCTGTGGGGATTTTACATATCGTAATCTTTGGGTTCTACTAAAAATAAATGTAATATATTTTATTGTTCGAAAATTGCATCTTCATGCCCTTTTCCCCCTGCTAAAGTTCACATGAAGTGACGTCAACGCAGGGACACGCAATATTTTGCGGCGTTATTTTCAACAGTGAATGTTTAGGAATTGAGTGAATTTTGTCTAAACAGGATGTTTAAAGTTCAAAGCCAAGCTTTCGCTGTATTTCATTGCTGAATCACTCCGCAAAATATCGCGTGTCCCTGCGTTGACGTCACTTCCTGTGAACTTTAGCAGGGGAAAAGGGCATGAAGATGAAATTTTCGAACGACAAGATATATTACAATTTTTCTCAGGAGAATCCAAAGATCACAAATATGTAAAATCCCCACAGGCTGGATAAATAAAATAAATAGCTGATAATTCAAGCAAGAACCAAATTTGTGTTGCTGTCTTCCAGTCTTATAGTTGCACAATGTCAATGAGCATTTGTCTTTGAACTTTCATATTGACTTAATCTACATTTATGTGTCCTTGAAGTATTCTCTTTCAATAAACTCAATTTGTTAAGGCACACAAAGCATCAACAACATTGCCATTATGTTCCCTTAAATTCCATTCTGCTGCAGATTTTGAGACCTCCATTTCCCTCATCTAGAAAATAGACATGTGCATGTATTATTTATTGTACTATTATCATTATTATTATTATTTATATATATAATTCAAGCCTGGATATTAGCGGCCAGTCACGGACATTGTAGACATGTGCATGTATTATTTATTGTACTATTATATCATTATTATTATTATTATTTATATATACATGTATTATAATTATTTATATATATAATTCAAGCCTGGATATTAGCGGCCAGTCACGGACATTGTCCGGTACAAATATCCCATTTCTAGAGATTTAACAGTCACAATATTAATTGTGTCTGTCATTTTGACAATTTTGTCCGATGCTCATTTTGTCCCGAGATTATACTAAACTTGTGAAAGTAAAACATTTTTGTGTTCAAAGGACTACGTTTAGAATTCGTATTGTACAATATTACGCTAATATTTGAGATGTTACGCTAAGTTTGGAGACGTTACGCTAAGTTTAGAGACATTGCGCTAAGTTATGAGACGTAAGCATACATGTAGTTTGGAGACGTTGCGCTAAGCTTGGAGACATTGCGCTAAGTTATGAGACGTAAGCATACATGTAGTTTGGAGACATTGCGCTAAGTTTAGAGACATTGCGCTAAGTTATGAGACGTAAGCATACATGTAGTTTGGAGATATTGCGCTAAGTTTAGAGACATTGCGCTAAGTTATGAGACGTAAGCATACATGTAGTTTGGAGACATTGCGCTAAGTTTGGAGACATTGCGCTAAGTTTGGAGACATTGCGCTAAATTTGGAGAAATTGCGCTAAATTTGGAGTCATTGCGCTAATTAAACGGTGAAAGATACAATTTTTTATGTCCGTTACAAATTTATTTGTGCTGCTCATTCTGACAGGTACAACGAAAATAATTATTCCCAGGTTTGATAATTATTTTTTCAAAATCTTCATAGAAAAGTGGAATCTAATGTTAAAAGATACAACATGAATTATTTATAGCCAAATCAGGCCTTTATTTTGCAGCATGCAACTCATGTTGAAATCTTGGCAATACTAACAAATCTAGTCTACCAGTAGTTTAGAAGATTTATCACTCATTTCATAAAAAACATTTAAAATGCAAAACTTACAATTAAGTCAACATGTTCTTTCTTTATAACAACCTTTGCTAGTTCTTTTTCTCTATAAAACAAAAAAATATAAAGGAAAACTGGCCACAAAATATCAAACTAAATATAATTAACTGAACTGTTACGTCTTTAAATGTGAATAACAGTCTCTACTTGGTCCACTGTGCATATATAATATATATATATATATATATATATCGCTCTATATGACCTTTAGGTCATATTGAGCGCTCTACAGGATGAACCATTGTCGCTTATGCATTGTGCGCACGCTCACTGCTTGCAGTTTGAGCGCTCTGGCCGCATGGTTCTTGATGTCCCACATTTTGTGTAGCATCAAGGGTGACTGTTAATAGCAGTTATCTTCATCCTGCTCATCAGCACTACACATGATGAGGCCCAAAAGGCCGAAACGGTACCGTCTGTAGTTATATATATATATATATATATATAAAAGTAGAGTGGTGCGTAGACAGTGTTTTGAATATATAGCAAAGTGAAAAGGTGGTAAACTGCCAAGAATTTAGTGACGAGATACTGACGTTTCGAGCGGTGCCCTTCATCAGAGTAAGACGAGATGAAATAAAATAAATAGAGCTTATATATATGCCAAAAGGGTGTCACAGGTAGAAAGTAGCCAATCAAATGCATGGGAAATAAACTAACTAATAATTAATGAGATGGGAAAAGTTAAATCATTTGCTATTTTTAACAGTCGATCAATAACATCTCCCACCCCCTCAGTCTGCTTATTGATCGACTGTTAAAAATAGCAAATGATTTAAGTTCCCATCTCATTAATCATTAGTTAGTTTATTTCCCGTGCATTTGATTGGCTACTTTCTACCTGTGACACCCTTTTGGCATATATATAAGCTCTACTTATTTTATTTCATCTCGTCTTACTCTGATGAAGGGCTCCGCTCGAAACGTCAGTATCTCGTCACTAAATTCTTGGCAGTTTAGTTTACGACCTTTTCACTTTGCTATATATATATATATATATATATAGTGGACTGCCTGAAGATTCTTTTACAGATGAAACAAGTTGTAGCAGACCAGTTTTGAGGTAAGCGAAAATATAATATATTTGCTCTAACTATATGTTGTTGAGCACTCTTTGCATTTCGTAGACCAAAACCTACACGTATATATATATATATATATATATATATATATATATATATATATATATATATATATATATATATATATATATATATATATATATATATATATATATATATATATATATATATATATACGTGTAGGTTTTGGTCTACGAAATGCAAAGAGTGCTCAACAACATATAGTTAGAGCAAATAATAGATTTTCGCTTACCTCAAAACTGGTCTGCTACAACTTGTTTCATCTGTAAAAGAATCTTCAGGCAGTGACAATATCGAAAGGGATGACCGCTTATTTATAGGCTTTCTGCCGGAAAGTGGGGGCGTATGTGGGGGACAAAGCATGAGGTCATGGCTTTGTTTGCGTTGATTACGCGAAATTTATTACGATGACGACACTGTGAAATTATTTCCGCTCTTTTGTTGAGTAAACTATTCTTATTTTTTTCTTTTAAAATACAAAATTTTTCTTCTAAACATAAATTGCATCGTTTTGATCCTCCTGTGTACGAAATAGAATGTTTTAGAATTTGCCAATTAATACTGAAATCTTTATTGTTTTCTTTCAATGTCCAAATATATTTCGAAAGTTCGGTGTCATTTTCATGCTTTTTATGTTGAAAAGATTTAGTGAAAAAGTGATATAGATGAAATTGACTCAGAACTAAAAGACATTTCGAACAATTTAGGAATCGGCGACAGAATTGAAAAAATGAAAAAACGCGAAGCATTTATATCTTTAAAAGACCACAAAGAAAATTTCGAAAACAACCCAAAATGTCGATTAATTAACCCCGCCAAAAGCGAATCCGGAAAACTAAGCAAAGCTATTTTGGACAAAATTAATTCTAATTTGAGACAAAAACTGAATTTAAATCAATGGAGAAATACAAAACAAGTTATTGAGTGGTTTGGCAATATAAAAGATAAGGACAGACACAGTTTCATTTCATTTGACATTGTCGATTTCTATCCATCTATTTCTGAAAAACTATTGGACCAAGCTCTGTCCTGGGCTTCAAATTTGGCTACTATACCCCAAAACAACATTTCAATAATAAAACACGCTAGAAAATCTCTCCTTTTCAATAGCGGAATTTCATGGATAAAAAAAGATAGCAAGAATTTGTTCGACGTTACCATGGGCAGTTTCGACGGCGCGGAAATTTGTGAGCTCGTAGGCCTTTTCATTTTAAACCACCTAAGTAAGAAATTTGGCAAAGAAAGCATCGGCCTATATAGAGATGACGGTTTGGCTATCATAAAAAGTAAATCAGCACGTTTAGCAGACAAAACAAGAAAAGATCTCCACAAAATTTTCGAGCAATTTGACCTAAAAATCACCGCCGAATCAAATTTACGTATAGTAAACTTTTTAGATGTAACTTTCGACCTTAACAATGGAAACTATAGGCCCTATAGGAAGCCCAATGACGATCCGCTATACATAAATATGCACTCTAACCATCCACCAAGCATAACAAGGCAACTACCTGCATCAATTAACAAACGCATTAAACTCCTTTCGTCAGATGAGCAAACTTTTCAGGAATCTGCACCCTTATATCAGAACGCGCTTAGGCACAGCAACTTTAATCATGAACTTAGCTACACTCATGATACACCGCAACGACCACGTAGGAATAGGCAACGCAATATCATTTGGTTCAACCCACCATTTAGCAAGAGCGTCAGCACTAACATAGGACGTAATTTCCTTAGCCTAATTGACAAACATTTCCCTCCGCACCACAAGCTCCATAAGATTTTTAACAGAAATACAGTTAAAGTAAGTTACAGCTGCATGAACAATGTTAAGTCAATAATCACTAAGCACAATGCACGCATAGCTAGGAACATCAAACCGCAGGATAGGGCGCTACTAATTGCAGTTGTAGAGAGAACACCATTTGCCCGCTTCAAGAACAATGCATGACTAGAGACATAGTATACAAAGCAACAGTGACAGTAAACATCACAAACGAAATAAAACACTACATTGGTATGACTGCAACCACATTCAAAGAGCGATTGGCCAACCACACTAAATCTTTTCAACATAAAAAGCATGAAAATGACACCGAACTTTCGAAATATATTTGGACATTGAAAGAAAACAATAAAGATTTCAGTATTAATTGGCAAATTCTAAAACATTCTATTTCGTACACAGGAGGATCAAAACGATGCAATTTATGTTTAGAAGAAAAATTTTGTATTTTAAAAGAAAAAAATAAGAATAGTTTACTCAACAAAAGAGCGGAAATAATTTCACAGTGTCGTCATCGTAATAAATTTCGCGTAATCAACGCAAACAAAGCCATGACCTCATGCTTTGTCCCCCACATACGCCCCCACTTTCCGGCAGAAAGCCTATAAATAAGCGGTCATCCCTTTCGATATTGTCACTGCCTGAAGATTCTTTTACAGATGAAACAAGTTGTAGCAGACCAGTTTTGAGGTAAGCGAAAATCTATATATATATATATATATATATATATATATATATTATATATATATTATATATATATTATATATATATATATATATATATATATATATATATATATATTATATATATATATATATATATATATAAACAGCTGAATTATTCAAGCAAGAACCAAATTTGTGTTGCTGTCTTCCAATCATAATTGCACTGCACAATGTCAATTGACCATAACCAGCAAAATCATTTGTTTTTAGTCGAGAGGTTAATTAGAGTTTCTCGCTTCCTGAAGAATAAAGAAGTAAAAAACAGGTTTCTCACAGTGGGGGGCTGGTGTGAGGCACCTTCAGTAGTTAGCATCTTATGTCTTTTGCAACCAAGTAACAGGCTGTCCAAAATTGCAGTAATGAAATCTGCATTATGGCAAACATAGTTTTACAGTAACAATATCTTGTTACCCCAGAAGGAAATATTGTTACCCAAAAACAAAAAAATGTGAAATATTAAAACAAATGCCTTTTTTGTGATGTCTAATTTCCTCCAGACATTTTTGTAATTATTTCAATGGTTCTTATTTCTCCAGAACGTTCTAATTTCTTTTCTACGCTCTATCAAGTAAGTTTTGGACAGGGGCTAAATCCAACGTTATGTATCGTTTGCTGGTCGCATTGAGTTTGTTTTGCATTTGAAATGTTGGGGCGTTTGTGTGTTGTCTTATTAACCAATAAGATTTTACTAAGCCAACTGGAAATAGCAGTATTCAGTGTACAATTTAATTCACCGTTTTGTGTCTACTCTGTATAGCTGTGTGTTTTCAAAAATGTTTGGCATTTATGTAAGTTTAAAAGAGGGATAATCAATTTCATAAAATAATGCACTCAATGTGATGGTTAAATTAGTTAAATTGTTGCTTTTAATTTTACTTTGACTCACTAAAAGCTTTAACTACTTGACTTATTATTCACAATCAATTAAGTTGTTGAAGAATGTTATAACATTAAACAGACCTAAGCCTTAATCTTGGCTTTTAAAACTCTTGTTGTCCTGCATGCACCCAGTGTTTTAAATCCTATCAGTATGTGTGATTGTCTGCGCTTTCTCGATATTATGAACAAACCCAAATTCAAATAATCCCTAATCCTAATCCTAATCCTAACCA
Source organism: Chrysogorgia sp. JL179-B06 (assembly GCA_035772405.1). Classification (NCBI taxonomy): domain Eukaryota; kingdom Metazoa; phylum Cnidaria; class Anthozoa; order Scleralcyonacea; family Chrysogorgiidae; genus Chrysogorgia; species Chrysogorgia sp. JL179-B06. The sequence continues at coordinate 436,085 of JAYKKM010000049.1, forward strand.
AAATCCTAACCCTAAAACTGACTTGGGTTGATGTTATAATAATTTTAAATTTCGGTTGCTCATATATCGAGAAAGGGCCTGATTGTCTGCAGTAACGGTGGTGTAATTAACTGTAAACGCATTTCCCTAAAAACAGACCTGCGTAAATGAGATTTTGTTTCCACCAACAAAATCTGACTGTAACATAAATTACATGTACATTGCCCCATTTAGTTTTGGACAGCCTGAGAAACACAGTTAGGCCAATTAAAAAAATATTTCTGTTTTTCATCATTTTTTTTGAAAAAAGTGGGGCGGGCGTGCGGTTTTTTTTTTATTATTTTTTTTTATTATTAATAGCGTAAGTAGCTTATTTCGCTTTTATTTAAAAAGCGGGTTAAAGGCTGTTTTCCATTTCATAGTATGAAATTCATACACTTCGTTTGTGGTCCCTTTGTGCACGAAATAGTCACAGCAATCTATCAAAGATCTATCAAAGCTCTTTTATATTGATAGATCGGTACACTGCGAAAAAACATGAGTAACGAAGGGCATTGTTGGCTAAATCATGCCTATTTACAAAACATGGCCGCCAATGTTCGGTTTCCGATGTCTTCCGACCAATTACCGATTTAATATTAAAAAAAATTAATTTCCGGGCGGCCAATTTTCCAGGGGCGGGCGGCGATGAAAAATAGAATATTTTTTTTAATTGGCCTTAGTAGGCCTCCTCCCACGTCCATGAAGTATGGTTATGCAATAGTAGTTGATTTAGCAATTTGTATTTGGGTAGTTGTTTATGTTAGGTACTAGGCACTGTTATCATGGTGGCAGACAACTTGGCTATGGCAGACAACTTGGCTATGGCAGACAACTCAGCAATCCAATGTGAAAATAATCCAAATGACAATATTGTGGTCTTCCTTGGAGCCATATATACTAGATATATCAATTACATAACAAGCATTCTCTTGTGTGAGCCTCGCAAAAGGCACATACACAGTGCCCCATTTCTAATGAGGTGAGTAAAGGATAAGATCATTTTAAAGAAAAACTGACATGATTGAAAACAACTTCTCCCAACTAGTACTATACAAAATGTTTGGAGACCAATAAGGAGAATTTGGTGCTTAAATAGTTAGGCCAAGTAAAAAAATAAAGTAGTTCATCGTCCCCGCCCGCATTCTTTTTCCGGCCGCACCAAATTTTATTTTTTATTTTATTTGCATCAAAAAGGGGCCTTTTGCACAACCTTTCGCCCATTTTTGGGCGTTTCGGAATCTTCCGTTACCTTTCTGCAACTTTGGGGACTTACTTAACCCTTTATGACCCAGGGGTGAACATCATCTAACTTCTAATAATATTCATGAATAAAAGAAATGATCACCAAAGATAAAAGAAATGATCAACAAAGATAAAACAACTTCTCCCAACTACTACTATAAGAAATGCTTGGAGACCAATAAGGAGAATTTGTATGTTGAACAGTGATACCGAGGCTTTTAGCAACCGTTAACTGTTCTATACCTTGCTGCTTTTGCTTCCTTTTGCTTTGAGTACTTATCATCCACAAAAGAAATGGCCTGAAAAGACATATCATCATCAATCAAATGCAAAAGCATTTTAAATATCTATGTGGATCGATTTTGTCTGATTAGGAATGGCCAAACAACATTGCTTACATTGTTGATATTCACTGAACTAAACTCTTGATCTTCTTCATAATCAGTCACTCGCTCAAGATCTGCTGTTGTTTTGCTGTCAAAGGTCTTCGTATTGATTAGAGCAGGAGAAGCAGCAGCATCGTCTGGTGCGGCGGCCGCCATATTGCATCAGGACTGGTAAAAAATTTCCCGAAATTTTTTTCGCACGAAATTTTATGGAAAAACAACATGGAGGACGAAGAAGGAGAGGATTCTTGTGCATTGAAAAGGAGGAAAAAAAGCTCAGGCTTTACGATATGTGACTTACAGCGAGGAACAGAGACGAGGGATAAAAGATCTTTATCGTTGTCTCTCAAAGATACGCGAACTAAAAAGAAGCGGCATGAAAGTATTCTTGAAATAAAGCGCTCAGCGCCCGAGAGATTAATATCTAAGAAAGATGACCTCGGATTTTGTCCTGCTTGTCAGGCTCCTTTCTTTGGATTGGTTGGACAGTCTGCTCAGGTGCACGTGCAGCAGTGCTTAGAAGAAAAAGAGAAAGCTACTGGTACCTACATTTCTAGTTTAACCATGTTTTATTAAAGTTTTTTTTAGTCTAATGCGTGGAATTTTCCCAAAATGCGCAAATTTGTCTCGCAAAATGCGTGGGGGATAAATCCCCACGCACAACAAACTTTCCAGTCTGGCCTCCTTATAAATGACACTTCGGTTTCATTGTTTCGAAGTGTCCGCTGTCTATAGGTGTTCCCCGCGCAGCATTTTTCATGCTAATTTCTGTCCGCGCATTTTTAGGATCTGCTAAATTTGCGCAGATTCTTTGTAATTATCAACCATTACCAGCTGCACACTTCTGATTAGAACTTTCTCAATTTTCTTAATTTCAACCTACTGATCTGTGATTCAGGCATTTGGTGGATAATTGGACATACATTTAAGTATAACTCACTAACTGAACAAGTCGTTGTGCTTTGTAGGACTAGGACCTGGGGCGAGAATAAAATTTCCTCGTAAAGTTAGAAAATCTGGAGAATCTCGTGAAAAACATGCGAGATGTTCTCGTGCCGTGCAATTTTCAAGATATTTAATGTTCCTCGTGCAAAAAACTTTACAGTCTGGTATAGGTTTTCTATTACCGTAATAAATAATTAGATCAATGTCTGGACAGCTGGACTTACTTACTGTCCACAGTCTGTCCATTGTCCGTTATAATATAGAGTGTATCAGTATTATATTGTCACTACAGATATTGATGATGAAGATTAGGTGATGATAATTAGGTAATTGATCAGTGATTTATGCAGGTAATCAGGTTTTAATTACTAGATAATGTATTATTATCTAGCTAACCTTATTTTAAATGCATAAATTCATTGATCAATGAATACCACCTATAAATCATAAGGTACATGTAACTAACTGTTCAGCCCGGCTGAGGCCGATCTAATAATAATAATAATAACTGTACTGCTGTACATGATTGTAATCTTCATCATTACTATCTCCATCACCTTGTATTACCATCAATCATCATCACTACATATATACATGTATCATTCACTATATATATCATCATCTTCCCAATAGTGATGTGTCCTGATGGAATCAACTGTAATTTTACCAGTCCTCAGCATTTCAAGAAATTTTCACATCAACAACTTGCAGATTTGCGCAGTATAAAAGTCACTAAACAACACATTTCTACAAATGAAGAGGTATATACTGTACTATATCTCTATCCTAAGGATATTGCAATTTATTTCCCATAATTATTATACAGTACATAATTTTATTAGCAAATGATTTGAATATCTTGTTTTCTAGCAAGTTGAAAAACAAAGCAAATGTTCCAGTGAAAGCAAACATGAGAACAGAATCAAAGGTTATTCCCCCTCATCTTATTCTGAAAAAGGTGATTCCTTAACACTAGACATTGATGCAAGTTCCACTCTTTTATCCTTTAAAATAAGTGACACTTGTTCAGATGAACATGAAATGACAATTAAAGACAATAAAGACAACATGGACACCACTTTAGAATTATCACAGAGGGAATGTACTGTTTATAGCATAAGTGATGAATGTGATGATGAGATAAGTCAGTGGTTGAATGATGATTTAAAGTATGAGGATTTTGAACTGCTCAAAGATGTTGCAGGGAGTATGGACGGTGCTCACAATTCTGATTCTAGCTCAAGTCACCCCTGTCCTACATCACAAAACATCGCTTTCTCCACAGACAGTAAATCAAGGCCTATTGTTGATCTATTGACTGGGCACAAAAAGGAAACTGGTGCAGGCAAAGCTATGAAACAGATGGATATTGGCATATTTTTTGGGTTAAAACCAAAACTGAATACAGAACTAATTGGGATAGGAATACCAGCTTCTATGACTACAGTATCTCAGAGCAGTAAGCAACACACCAATGAAAGAGAAACTAGTTGGAAAGCCACTCACCAAAAATGTCCATTTTACAAGATTGTTGAAGGTACAGTGTAGCGCTCATTAATAAAAGGGATACGGCTTATACTGCATATCTGTTTTGTTGTATACTAGTGTATGTGTTTATGTGATAAAGTACTGTAATTATAGTACTATAAGCTATATGTTGAAGATCTGTCTTTATTAGTTGTAGCCTAGATATTCTTCAAATGCTTCAGTGCATTTGAGACTGCTTTTACTGTTCTGTACATTTGTTTTGGTATTGTTGCCAGTAGTTAGCTTGAAATAGCAAATTAGTAGTAAAAAAGTAGAGTGCTGCGTAGACAGTGTTTTGGATATATATATCAAAATGAAAAGGTGGTGAACTGCCAAGATTTTTAGGAACAAAATACTGACATTTCGAGTACTTCATCAGAGTACATGTAACTCTGATAAACTAAAGGCTCCACTCGAAACGTCAGTATTTTGTTGCTCTGATATGAAGGGCTCAGCTAGAAACGTCAGTATTTCGTTACTAAAAATATTAGCCTGCGAGAGGCTCTCTGCCCGCCCCAACCCGCAGAGAGCCTGCTCGTAGGCTATAAAAATGTCAGTATTTTGTTACTAAAAATCAGGCAGTTCACCACCTTTTCACTTTCCTAATATTATAGTAGTTGGCAGTTTCATTGCTTATCTGCAGGTGTATTCAATATTTGCTCTTGTAATTTTTTAGGTAGATTCCCCCTGTTGTTTTCTTGTCATTGAAGATGATTACATTTTCATTTCAGGGACATCATTTGTGGTGGATGCATTTTGTTATGGAAACATCCCTAGAATCACAGCATATTTTCTAAGTCATTTTCACTATGATCATTATTGTGGACTTAAGAAAAGCTTTTCTCATCCAATTTATTGCAGTCAGGTAAACTATAGCCTGAGAGGATCAGACCTATCAGACACGGGTTTCCGCCACCCGCGGAGAGAGGGTTCTGAGACTCCATACATTTGACGTCATATGTACCCAGATCTGGGTAATGAATCTGATTGGTAAACTTTTCAACACTATAAGCCTATTCAAAGAAAATCAAAAATGGTAGATATGACTGAGAAACTGTTTTAATCCACATATTAAACCACATTTGCAAATTTTCTTCAGATAAATCTCTTGCAAACTGACTCACAATGCACTATGCAGTATTTTGAAAAATTGACAAGTTGCCCCATGTACAGTAACAGTATGTGCTAAAAGCAGATGATGTCATTTGTATGGAATTTCGGCTTGGGTCTCAGACTCTCACTATCATTTTAGCGTTTAAAACTACAAACTCCTTTTGAAAATTCGCAATTATATAATAGTAAATTAATATACTATAGATTTATCCTTAAAAACGTAGACGCACGTACGCATTTGCGTACCTATTTTTGTGTCTACTGTGCATACGCAGTAGACGTATTGCTGTCGTGTAGGCTAAAAAAGTGTAAGTAACAATAGATCATCAATCGGAACCAATCAAACAGTGAATACAAAGAGTCGGTCAGTTTACGACTAATTCCGATCATTTTTCATGTGATTTATTTACGTATTTTCCTCGAGACCAAATACATAAAATACGTGTCATATTATATTACGCTAACGTGCATACCCATCGTAAAAACCTTTTTATGTACTCAGAAATTAATCGGCATTCAGAAGGCCGCTTCGTCGTAGATTTTTGAACGTTATCTCGGTGAATCATTTTAAGATCATTACAAACCACAGTGCGCTGAAGACTATGGCTTAAGTTGCTCTCCAGTATTGAGCCTAAAGGCGGATTTCCAGTCCTCGCACGAAGCAACTCGCAGCTGGCTGCGATCACTCGCAAGCTCGCTGCGAGTGTTTTAGCCCTCGTGGCAGATAGTTGAAAATGTTGAACTATTTTTTACTCGCAGCAAGTACTCGCAGTAAACAACCAATAAAAACAAATTATGTCAACATTTCAAATCATTAGTAATTTATGGAGAAAACTGCACAAAGGAAATCATTACCGTGTCGGTGTGTATTTGCATAGATATTGAAGGGAAGAAATTACATAAATTAATCGAACTTTCACCTCGATTTTCTCATAAATACCGATTTATTTGAGGTGCTATATCTGAAACACCCAGAAGAGTGCTTCATCAGGATATCCAAACACCTCGAAGTTTGTTAAAAAACGTGGCTATCGCTTCATCAGTCTTGAAAACCCTGCGAGTTATCGCAACAAGCTGCATGTGGTGGAAATACAGTGGAAACCATGCGAGTACCCGCAGTGAGCTGCGAGTTGTTTTGTGCGAGGACTGGAAATCCGCCTTAAGGCAGTAGCGAAGTTGGCCATAGCAACTGGTCGTGCTATGCAAATTTTGAAACGATGTACATATTCAGATATTTAGAAATATATTGTTTTCAAAGTGTGCAGATGTTTACAAATTAGCATACAGTAGCATGACCAGTTGCTGGCCAGCTTCGGCACTGGAGGGAAGATTAGCACGCTGCATGGATTATGGACCTACAAGAATTTCAATTTTCATAGAACATAGGGCAGGCAAAACCCATCACAACGCAGATGTATTACTATCCAATTGCCTCAACAACTTTTACACGTCATCCTTTCCAACGTATCTCCAACCATAGCAAGCATTGCAATAGGACCAGATGTCGTGAATAATAAGGCGACAACAGCAGTGAACGAGATAACTCATAACGACAGTCCGTCCGTGCTGGTTAAAAAGCGCAATGGCGAGTTTCGACTTTGCGTAGATTATTGTAAGCTAAATCAAGTTACTCAAAACGATTCACATCCACTGCCGAATATAGCCGATATCCTTGACGCGTTGGCAAATGCACGGTACTTTTCAACTCTTGATTTAAGAAATAGTTACTGGCAAATATCCACAGAAATTAGAGATACTCGACATACAATAGAATTTAACAGAATGAATTTGCGGTAGGCCTTGCTGGATACTATAGTCTATAGGTGCTTCATTAAAAACTTTGCGACGCTATAGCTGCGCCGTTAACTAGGTTAACGACAAAGGAGGCAAGTAAACAGTTTGATCGTATGTTTACGCTCTATACGGACGCCTCCGATGCAGGTTTAGGATTTAGGAGTTGTGTTATCTCAGGATGATAACCACGGTGTCGCTTATGCATCCAGAGCACAATCAGATAGCGAACGTAAATATGCTACTACGGAGAAGGAAGCCTTAGTCCCTGTTTATAAGCGCTAGGGTAACCCTAGGAGTAGGGTTACCCTAGCGCCAGGGTGAAAAGATAGCTTGCATTTATAAGGAAATCATCGGGCTAGGACTATAGGGTGAAGTATACTCGCGCCGTGGAAATTCGAGTGTAAACATGGCGGAAATAAATAAAATTATTGCTGTATTATCGATTTTAATCTCTCTACTGCCTGTGCTTACTTCTCTTCAGTTAGATGGTATTCTTCTTTGTTATTCAATCATGTCTATAACTGTTAAACAACTAACACTCCTTCACGCGGCTCTACATTCCAACTCTGCCCTATCTCGACGAAATTGACATATGCGAGGCTTGCGAGTGCATCAAGAGGCCTGATACCTAAAAACTTGACCCAGTTGTCCATATATCGATTGTGTTTATAAGGTAAAAACATATCCCCAGTGCTAGGGTTTCCTTAGATAAGTGATAGGATGACCCTACTAGTAGGGTAACCCTAGTTTGCTTATAAATGCAACGTAGAAAAATAACTACAGTAGGGTCACCCGGGCGCGGGGTAACCCTATTCCTAGGGTACCCTAGCGCCTTATAAACAGGCGTTTAGTTGGATAAGAAATAGGAACACGCAATATGTGATTATCAGACGGAGTGTCGGTGATACAAGTAGATGTTACTACGCAAGAGATATCAGAAGTCTGATCACTAGTTCCAGGTGTTATTAGTCGAGATAATGCATCTGCGTTCTGATGGATTTTGCCGTCTCTATGTTCTACTGAAAATTGAAATTCTTGTAGGTCATCTACTTCCATCACGTCATCCTTTCCAACATATCTCCCACCACAGCAATGTCACGAATGTAGGATCAGATTTCGTCAATAATAAGGCAAAACAACAGCAGTGAACAAGATAACTCATAACGACAGTCCGTCCAAATCATGTTTAATTGCCATCAAACCGACGATTAATTTAAAAGATGTTCAACGACAGGATAAAAATCTCTCTAATTATTGACTATAAATTGCGTGGTCAAAACCAATTTGGAGGACAAATTGAAATCTCCACCATTCAATAGAGCTAATAATGAATGAAAACTTTATAATTTATAAGCAAAAAAAATAAATATATATTAAGAAGTGTTATATTGTAAACAAAACTTTATTGCCATTTGCTGTTCTAATATTTTCAGTTTACCTTGCTGTGTGTCAGTGCATTACATAAATTTTTATTGTTTCATCTGTAAAGTGTAAATCAACTAGCAGTATACACATGTACGTATTGCGTACCTATTTTATATATAGTAGCTAGGATTCTTTTTTAATTAGTCCCTCTCAGTACTGTATATATATCATAGATTCCGGGAATGTCCCGGTTTGGCCTATGTTGTCCCGCTGTCCCGGTTTGTAGACTAACTGTCCCGTTTTTTTATGACGAGACTGAGCTAAGCTCTACTAATATTTTCATATAAGTTTTGGCGAAAATTTTCGGGATGTTTTCATGATAGATTTCGGTCAAGGGTTACTTGAAGTAGCTTTAGGAAATGCGGACTCTCTGGAAACGAGGTCCTTACCACAAAAATTTGACTGGTGGAAACATTTATCTGTACAATGGGAATTTTAACCGCCAATTTGCGCGGATAAATATTGCATGACCCCGCCGAAAACAATAGGATGGAAGGAGATTTTGAAGATGGAAAGAAGACACGGTAGTATGCCCAAAGTCTGAAACTCTTGATGTGCCGCTTCTTAGAAATTCAAACTTCGCATGCGTGGCAATTTAATATTCTAATTTTAACGTCTCCACTTTCTTGACAGCGGGAATTAAATGTCCCGGTTTTGAAGGTTCAGAGGTTGGAATGTCTGATATATATAATTTCTAAATTAAAGCTATTGAATCAACATGCTACCATGGCTGTAATAATGTTACAGTACAACCTTGCAGTGCTTTGTGGCTCTTCCAAATTTTATTTTCATTTATTTATTATCATTAATTTAGGCGACAGCCAATTTAATTTCACTAAAGATTAAAGTTGCTACTCAATTTATACATCCATTGCCATTACACAAAACCGTGCACATTCAAAATGTTGAAGTAACTTTACTGGATGCAAATCAGTAAGTAATATAGTACTTTTTTAATACCGGTAGTCAATTTTTTAGACATTCAGGTGACAATTCTTAAAACTATGATAATAAACTATGATAACTAGAAATACGAATCAGCAATAATCCCCTCGCCCGCCTTTTCTATCCCCCTACGGGATTTTCCCCATCCATGGTGCCCATACCTCGCACGCCGTGTATTTGTGTATTTGCAAAAATTCAGAAGCCCGTTTCGTCGAAGAAATGTTTGAACGTTATCTCGGGCAATATTTAACCGATTTAAAATCTGAAAACAGATTTGGAATTAGAGAGTCAACATACATAACATACGTGTTTACTATATAACGAGAACGTGAGTACTCTTCGTAAAAACGGTTTATGTACTTTAGTAGAAATTAATCGGCTATAAGCCGGTCACTTCGTCGTATATTATTTTGAACGTTATCTCTGTCAATATTTAACCGTTTTCAATTCTGAAAACAGATTTAGAATTGCCTAGTCGAAGTACATAACATACGTGTCTAGTGGTTTACACTGGTTAGATCGTTAGCTCAATCGTTAGCTCAATCGTTTAGCTCAATGGTTAGAGCGTCTCACCGGCAATAAGAAAGTTACAGGGGGACTCAGAATCATTTTTCTGAGGATATGAGCTTGACGATCGTCCACGTATCGTCTGTCTACTCCGAGCTCTCGCACATTCACTATACAACATTGTGTATATTAACGCATAATAAACTATGATAATAAACTCAGAAAGTCTCTGGACTTTAGCTTTATTGGAAATCAGACTAAAGAGCCTGTGCTCGTTCCAATTCTTCACTGTTTAGCTTAAATATCTCTTTATTTATTATGAATCACTGTCTCTCGTTCTCACATACACAAAGTCACTGTCTCTTCTCTCAAAAACCCGAATCAATAATAATCCCCTTTTCCGGCGCACATTGTAGCCTAACTCATGTTTCTATATGTCAACACGCCCTTAACTATTAATAAAATGATTACACAACTCCCCACACACTCCCCTATTCGTCTCCGAAGGAGACTAATACAAGAAAGTGTGAATGTTTCTGAATTTAAATTTCCCAAATAGAGTTCAAATATGACTCCTACGTGTTCCTCTATATGTGATAAAATAAGTGTCAAATTATGGTTATATTCTGTTCGATCATTCGTCATTTTCCATGTCTTGAATGCGACAGGCTGCCGCAATAGCCGCGTCTCTTCTGGGTCTGAACGATTTGGCTTCAGCGTTCAACGGAACCACATTTACTTCCACAGTCTGGTCACACGACAACTCTAGTGGATAGAGTTGCTGAACGGCCCTTTCTAGGTTGTTCTGTCCCGCCTTGAGTCTCGCAGCTCTCACCACTCCGTCTCGTCCTCTGATTAAACTCTTGACCACACCCATTTTCCATTTTCCTCTGTTACGATCGTCACTCTTTATTATCACTACATCTCCTTCCGCTAGTCGTGACTTCGATGACTTGTGCTTTAAGTTGTGGCGTTCTCGAAGTGCCCGTAGATATTCGCTTGTCCATCTTTTCCACACTGCATCCTTGCACCGCTGCAGGTGTCTCGCTCTCTTGCGCAAATCTTTCGTCTCAAGGTGATGAGCTTGTAACTCTGGTAATGTATTTGGTTGTGTGAACATGAGAGAATTTGGCGTAAGGATAGGCATTTGTACATCATCTTCGACATAGCACAATGGCCGGTTGTTTAGCGTGACTTCTACGTCCAGAATCACGTCTTGAAGCTCGCTCCATGTCAGGTGTCCTCCTCCGATCGACTTGTACAATGACTGTTTCACTAATCCGACCATTCGCTCGAATTGCCCACCCCACCAGGGCGCTCTGCTCAAGTTGAACTGCCATTGGATCTTCTGTTGAGCCAAGAAGTTGTTGAATCTCTCGTCACGCATCACGGTCTTCAACCACTTGGCTGCCCCAACGAAGGTTCCTCCGTTGTCGGAATAGATCTTCGTTGGTCTTCCCCGACGGGCGATCAGCCTCTTTAAACTCCCCCAGAACTCTTCGGTTTCCATCGACTTTAATAGCTCCAAGTACAAGGCACGGGTCAGACTGCAGGCGTATAGGACTATATACGCTTTGGCCTGTTTCTTGGTCTTCGTATGGTAACGTAGGGGTCCAGCAAAATCGACACCGATGACTTGAAAGGCTGTTTGTCCCGTGGTCCGATCTTTCGGTAGAATTCCTGGTGGTGGGTTGGCTAGGGCGACGGCCTGAAACCGTCTACAGCCATGACACGCCTTGATGACCCGTTTGGTTAGGCGTCTTAATCGGGGGACCCATATTTCTTCGCGAACTTTTGTCATGGTCAAGCTCACTCCCCCATGTAAAGTGGTTTTATGGGCATGTTCCACCATCTTCTGCGTATATGGGTCTTCGTCTGGTAGATACGTTGGGTACTGCCCTTGAATTCTCCCTCGACATTCCAGTATGCCTCTCTCGTTTGGTTGAAGGTTAAGTCGTAGGGTGTCCTCCTGGAAATGTTTGGATTCTTTTGCTCGTTCTTGGACTCGCCTTTGGTCGCTTATCTCTGTAGTTGTCAATGGGCCTGCAGCTCTACTCTCTTTCGAACTTCTGCTATTCTGAATGAATCGCGTTATCCAAGCGGATATCCTTAGCGTTCGCCACAAATTCCACTTGACCAGAAGGTTGTCGAAGTCATCCTTTTCAGCTAACGCCACTCCAAACAAGGTTTTTGTCGCCTTGGTTTCAGCCAGAGTTGCTTCGTTTTGAGTAGTGATGATGTCCGTAGGCCACTCTCCTTCGTTGCTCAACCATTCCGGTCCTGTCCACCACAATTGCTGCTGGTCGTCTACGTTTCCTCCTCTACTCGCTAAGTCTGCTGGGTTCTCCTTTGTTCCAACATGGCGCCAAGTTGTTTCTCCGCGCTCCTGGATCTTCCGAACTCTATTGCTCACGAATTGTTTATACTCGCCTGGTCTCCGGATCCAGTGTAACGCGACCGTGCTATCCAGCCAGCAGAAGACCTTTGACATTGGAAACCCTTCCAATGCTTCTTTCACATTATGTGCAAGATTAACCGCCATATGTCCCGAGACAAGTTCAAGGCGCGGTATGGTGAGGCCCTTCTTAGTCAGTCTCGCTTTGGCAGCGACCAATCCCTGACTCACTCCCGATGGTTGCTTGACTACAGCGTACACAGCTGCGGCTACACCCTTGCCACTTGCGTCCCCGAAGGCATGTAATGAAATGTCACTGATGGCCTCTTGATGTTTCGGAATCGATCTGGGAATCATCACTTCGTTTGGTAGTTCACTCTCCCATCGAATCCATCGTTTGGTCAGTTCGTTTGGTAACTTCGCGTCCCAGCCACACTTTTCGTCGCAGGCGTCCCTATACAGCTGCTTCCCACGCAGGGTGATGGGTGATGTGAATCCTAGCGGATCATATATGCGTGCTACTTTTCCTAGGATTCCCCTTTTCGTTGACTCGGTTTTTTCCAATGGGAAATTCACTCCGATAGTGTCTTTCCGTTTGTCCCACGTTAATCCCAGAAGACTGCTTGCACCGGAGTTGAGTCCCAACTGTTGTTTGGCATAGCTTCGCCCTTCCACAGGGTCCTCTTTCTGTTCCAGTTGGTCAACATTCGAACTCCACTTGTGAAGCTTAAACTTGGCTTTGCCAAAGATTTCAATGGCGGTTTGCTTGATTGCCTCAGCTTCTTGGGTGTTTGATCCTCCCATGATCAAGTCGTCTACGTAGATGCTACGCTCTATCTCATCCAGATATTTGGGATACTCTTCACGACAGCTCTTCAGGTGCTGTTTGATGACTCCCCCCAACAGAAAGGGTGAGGGAGCCAACCCGAACAGGGCTCTGGTGAATCGCAACGTTTCTATTTGTCTTGACTGCAGATCCTTGAACCAGTGGAATCGTAAAGCATCTCGGTCTCCTTCCTTTATTCTCACCTGCAAGAATGCTTGCTGGATGTCTCCTGCTATCGCGACTGGATGGAAACGACCACGAACTAGGACTTCCCAAAGACGATTCTGTAGTGGTGGGCCAATCTCTAGGCACTCGTTGATGGATGGTGCATCTTGATGTGCTCTCGCTGAGGCGTCATACACCACGCGCAGCTTGGTGCTCGTAGCTGATTCACGGACGACTGGTTTGTGTGGAAGATAGAACTCTACTCCCGTTGCTGGTGCTTCAACTCTTTCTACCACACCTTGTTCCAATTGATCTTGGATGACCGCATTGTACTCTTCCAGTCGCTTCGTTTTCTCTAGTTTGTGGACAAGGTTGTCCAGCCTCCGCAGACTTCCTTTCTCGTTGTTGGGTAGTGGTGGGTGGCCCCCTTTCCAAGGAAGGCCGGTTTCGTACCATCCCTCTGGGCAGTGTTTGAGTTGTTCTCGGAATTCTGCGTGAACGGTTCCTTGGTCTCCGGTCGGCGAATCTTCTAACTCCAGCACGTCTAGGCGGCACAGTGCTTCGTAGTCAGCAACAGATGTCTGTGAAAGGAACATCTTCCCAAGGTCCAACTCCTCAGCTCCAGATGAGATAATGGTCCACCCGAATCTGGTCTTTTCTGCGACTGGATCACCAATCTTGCCCACTTTCTGGCAGGTTCCAGTTTTGATTCTGGTGTATTCGCTTGCTCCGAGGATAAGATGCACTGGTAACTTGGCTTTGCTGTCTTCATCCTCCATCACCACACCACACAAGTGCGAGTACTTGCACAGCATCTCTTTGTATCCAGGATTATCCAGAATCAAAAGTTCATTGCGATCAACTTTCGTCACTTCGGTCTCAAGGGTGAAATCGCCTTTGATACTGCGAACTTGTAGATGATAAATCTCGACTCTCTTCGTTGTGACGCCAATCATCATCTCTATTCGCCGAATTTCTGATTTCTCTGGTTGAAGGTGTAGTTCTCGAAGTAACGCCGCTGACGCATAAGAACTTCCGGCACCCGTGTCGAGTAACGCACGACACTTTACGCCATTGACTTCCACCAGGACCACCGGATGACAAACGGCGCCTGTCTCGTTTTTCGCTGTCAACATCTTGTCTTGGCTCACTTTATCACAGATAGAGGTGTGATGTTTTCGTTGGCATACCTGGCATACCGAACGACTTTTACATTCTGCGGCTCTGTGCTTGATTCCGGTGCAGTTAAAGCACAGACGTTTCTCGCTGAGCTTCTTCTTTCGCTCTGGGACGGTGGTAATCTTGTCGCAATTTGTAGACTTGTGGTTGACGTCTCCACAATAAACACATCCCTTTGTTTGATAGTCGCGGTCTTGCGCATAAAAGCTTCGGTTGCGCGGATGATGATTCTTTTCTTGTGTTTCTGGGCTTTCCATAGGGTTGATGTCTTTCCATTTCTTCAGAGCCTCAAGAAGTTGTTTGAAATCCCATTCTTGCCAATTCTGCTCACCACTGACTAGATCAGCTTTAATACCTTTCAACTTGTCGATCACACCTCTAACATTACCCTTTACCTCCTGGAGTTTCCCAAGCGTCTCCAATGACTGTACGTTGTACGTCAACGACTTGTAAAATTGATTAACCTTTGCCGGATGTGACCCTGTTATCGTTGGAAGGGCCGCGATGTTGCGCACGTATGCATGGACAATCTCACTAGTTTTCCCATATTCATTTTTAAGGATAGTTTTGGCTCGTTCGTATCCATCGGTAGTGAATGGCAAACCGTCAATATCTTCTCTTACCTTTAGGTCGACCAACTCTTTCAAATAGGCGAACTTTGTGACCGGCGCTATGTCGGCTTGGTCAATCTCTGCTTGGAACTTTTCCAAAATGACAGCCACTGTTCGTACGTTCCGTTAAACTTCGTGATGGCCAGCTTAGGCAACTTCACTTGGTCCCTTTGCGTTGTCTTTGCAGTTGATACGGTCTTCGTTTGCTCAGCCTTTTCGTTGAATTCCATTTGTAGTTGAAGTTTTGCGCGCTCGAACTCGAGTTGTTTCTCCCTTTCGCGGGCGACTTGCTGGTTTTCTTTCTCTTTCTTCTCGAAATTCTCGTGTTGTTGCATCTCGGCGAGGCGCTTGGTTAAGTTAGCGATGTCGTTGTCAACTTCATCTATCTTCCCTTCTATTTCAAGGGACCATGTTGCTACCTCATCTTCATTTTCGTTGTCGTTCAACTTGGCTTGTTCGACGTCTCGTTTGAGGCTATCTGCCTCTCCAACAATGGTTATAAGGGTTTCTTTGTGTCGTAACATCGTTTGGAAATTTCCCTTCTCCACCACGCTCTTGGTTTTGTTTTGGGTCAACTTTAGTAATTGGAGTTTTTTCGTCAACTTGTTTATATACTCATCCATCGCTTGATTTATTCCGTCGCTTGATTTATTCTGTGAACTATCCCGTCGGAGGTGCCACTGTATTGGAAATCAGACTAAAGAGCCTGTGCTCGTTCCAATTCTTCACTGTTTAGCTTAAATATCTCTTTATTTATTATGAATCACTGTCTCTCGTTCTCACATACACAACGTCACTGTCTCTTCTCTCAAAAACCCGAATCAATAATAATCCCCTTTTCCGGCGCACATTGTAGCCTAACTCATGTTTCTATATGTCAACACGCCCTTAACTATTAATAAAATGATTACACAACTCCCCACAGCTTTTTGTTTTGTAACTCCAAACTCACAAAATGTCACATTAATTATAACCATGAATCATGGCACTTGCAGGAAGCCCGCAATGCCCTAAGCATCAGTGGCGGCACTAAGTGGGTGTGGGCTCCAGTGCAAGAAAATAATTTGGTGCCCTCCCACAAGTGACAACATATGTAGGGCAATCTGGGGGATTTTCCAACAGAAAATTTTTGAATTTAGGGTTTCCTGGCATTTTGTGAGCACTTCTGAGTAAAATCTAAAGACCACAAATGACTTTTGTGTAGTGTATCCATTATTTTTAAGAAAATATTATTAATAATAGCACCATTAATAAAAAGAGGCAGTTTGATGGATGGGCTGGATGGGCTGCATGCGACGTACCGTTTGCACACCCATGGTGCCACCACTGCTAAGCATTGCTGTAAGGTTTGAAGTTAAGCCCAGTTGGATGGGGTTAGTGTCTGGGTATACCCGTGTTGACTTCGAGCTTCAGACTCATGTGAGTGGAGTTGTTAGACTGGTTAGTTCTCTCCTGCACGTTGAGGGTTTTCCCTGGTTTCCTCCCACTACACTTAAGTGATTTTAAGATCTTAGCTGTAGGACATGGTTCTATTGCGGCTGCCTTGAGTGCCTTTAATATGCCTTTGACTCGGCCATGTTTGATCTGCATCCTTCACAATTCAGCCACTAGCTGCAAGTAAGGATGATTAGTTTGTAATGCGCATTTGATCATACATTAATATGGAAACTGCGCAATATACAGGTAATTAGAATTAAATTAATTGATATATGAGAGGATTTAATATTGTCAAATACATATATGGAAAAAGTGACTGCCCCAACCGGGAATCGAATCAACGTTTCGGCGCTCTGACATTTGAGCTAATGAGACACGGTCACTGACCGTGCCAGAACAGTCAGTGATTTCTCCATATACATATTAAATTCGCTGCTTTCACTTAACACCAACAGGCAGACATCGCATCTAACCATAATGTGGAGAAAGGCCTCTCGAGCGCACTTCCCAAAGTAGCGAAGCGATACACAACTTCTTGTATACAGAGGGCTTTAATAATAATTAATTGATATATGAGAGGATTTAATATTGTCAAATACGTATATGGAAAAAGTGACTGCCCCAACCGGGAATCGAACCCTGGTCTCCGAATCAACGTTTCGGCGCTCTGACCTTTGAGCTAATGAGATACGGTAAGAACAGTCAGTGATTTGCCATATACATATTAAATTCGCCGCTTTTATTATTCCAGCATATAAGGCTGCCAGTCAGGCTGCACAACGATAATAATCATGATAAATATAACCAATTCACTCTACCAATCTGAGTGCATGTAGCACTAGTGGGGAGAGTCTCAATAGCAATCAGAAGGTTGTGGGTTTGAGTCTTGTCAGGGACTCTTTCTAAGACTAATTACTTCTAAGCCTATTACATCCACTTCTTATCAATTCTAATATCTTTAATACATGTTAGTTAATTATAATTTTTAGTTGCCCTGGAGCTGTGATGTTTATTTTTAAATTACCAAATGGAAAAACTCACCTTCATACAGGTAGATGACTAACATTACTATTAATGTCTTGAAGTTGAATCACAGTTGATTCGAAATTCTTAAACTTTCCGGATGCCCCAACAGTTCACTGCTATTAATGTGCACATGGTTACATATTTCCCCCTAAATATTTTAGGAGACTTCAGAGCCTCTCCTTTAATGGAAGAGAATCCATTCCTTCGTTCCTCTCATATTCACACCTTGTATTTAGATACCACGTAAGTTCAAAGTTAAATTTTATTGCTTGGAAATATCTCTCAAAACGTGCACCATCCACTAAGTTCTGTAAAGTATCATGCGAAACTGTAAGAGAAAAATACATGTAAAACCGCTTTCATCTTTATGCCCCAGGTTTTAAGTGATAGAACAGCCAATCTTTATCTGATATACAAAGGCAAGCGTTTGTATATCAGATAAAGATTGGATGTGAATATATATGGCCAAATGAATAACACAAATCTACTATCTTGAAGACACAAGCTGTTTTAGCTGAGGAAATTGAAGGAACAGGACGACAAATCTTTATCTGATTTTTCCTTCATGAATTATTAAAGTTCCCTGTGATCAAATTTTTGGTATCCCGAATTTTTACATATTTGTAAAGAGCATGGTGTTGTTACTTAACTTGCCAAATTTCAAGCAATTGCGAGCATGGGAAGTCGCCTTTTCAGACTGTTTTTATACGAGATTATACGGCCGCCATTACTCGAACATGTTCCGGACGCTTAGGTTGCGATTAGAGGAAGTGACGTCAAAGACTCAACACGCGGCCAGTTATATATGAATATGAAGCTACTTGGGGAAAACTTTCTATTGTAACTTGTCGTATAATTCGTATAATTTCCATAAAGCTTTGTCACGCGTTGAGTCTTTGACGTCATAATCACATACTCTGCTGTGGAATCGCGGGCTCGTCTGGAACAAGTTTTGAGCAATGGCGGACAAAATTAGGGAGACTTCTTGTGATAGAATGTTTGTTGTTCAATTTTGTTGGCAAATGCGAACATTTATTGACCTAAAATGATGTTCTGTAACAAAAAATGCCAGCAAACGTAATGTGATATTTCGTCGCAGGGGCACTTAATGAATTTGATAACTTTTAATAATAATATGATAATATAACACGGTTCGAGAAGAATTAATGAAAAATCGCACGCGTGTTTGGCGAAATATTCATAATACCACGAGTGCGAAGCACGAGTGGTATTATGAATATTTCGCCAAACACAAGTGCGATTTTTCATTAATTATTCGAGAACAAGTGTTATTTCCTTTTAATACCTTTTCAATCAATTTTACGCGTTCCTAAATACCCCTAAATGTTACTACGAAGTGGGAAAACTGATGTTTGTAAATACTAAAATCCAAACATCCCGGATGTGATTTTTTACTAGGGGTATTATTTTTACTAGGGGTATTTTTTTTAAAAATTTTTAAAAAAAATTTAAGTTTAATACTGATGTCATTAGCCAATCAGGAATGAGTAAAATTGATTGAAATGGTATTAATATACTAATAATGGTAATTAACCAAGCATAGAATGAGAATAAAGGAATGATCATCAGAATAAACATTTTAAATTAGTACTATATAAGAAAGGTTTACTAAAGCTTAAAGGGTTAACTACCCATTCATTTTATTTCAGTTATTGTGACCCAGATTACAGCTTTCCTCCACAATCAGACACTGTCAATTATTGTGCATCATTAGCTTCAAAAGCTGTTGCAAAAAATCCCAAAACATTGATAGTGGTTGGTACTTACACAATTGGAAAAGAGAAAATATTCATTGGTAATATAGCATCATTTTTTATTTTATTCTGCTTTGAAAAATCATAAAAATCTTTACTTATGATTTATGTGATGTTATCTGATCTGTTTGGCAGCTGTGGCTGATGCCTTGAAATGCAAAGTTGGTGTTCGAGCAGATAAACATAACATATTACAATGCTTGGAGTCAAAACACCAAAACGAAATCATTACGCGAAATTACAAAGATGCACAAGTTCATGTGCTTCCAATGGCAAATCTTTCCCACAAGGTGAATATTGTATTGTTAACTGTAAAAATATTAGTCTATGAACAGACCACTGTACAATTAAAGTTAAAAAAACTGTTTTTCCCTAATGCTGAAATTTCTTAAACAAAAAATCCTCCACAGAAACTGGCTCTTCATCACAAGGACTACAGTTCTCTTTATTGTGAGATTCTGGCAATCAAACCAACTGGATGGACCTACAAAGACTGTGAAAGTAATTTAGCAACTATAAAGCCTTCGAAACGAGGACCTGTGGCAATCTATGGTGAGACATTGTTTTACTGCACTGTATATGGTAGTGAATTTAACAAGTTTGAGTAACACCAATATAGGGAATATAATAAAGATTATAAGAAAAATATGAAAGCCGCTAAGTTCTCAAAAGAACTGGATATAATATGAAAAAGTGAAATAAGAGAACTTCAATGTATCGAAAAATACTTAAAGGACATTGGCAACAAAAATTAAGTTTGTCTAATATGAAAGAACTCGTAAAATGATAGAGTAACACCTTTTACAACTTTTCGGTATTTTACTTCGTTTTTGAAATATTTCAGTTTGTTTGATATGTAAATGAATATGTCTCTGTCTTGTGCAGGGTAGAGAATTTTTGCACATTAAAAATGTCTTATATCTCAGTGATTGCTACGTTTACAACGTTCATTATCATGAGGAGTTATATTATACGCACATTTTCAAGTAAATTTGTGGATCAAACTGAAAATTCTCTACCCTGCACCTGATGTCAGAGACCATCTCATTTACATATCAAACAAACTGAAATACTTCAAAAAACGAAGTAAAATACGGAAAAGTTGTAAAAGGTGTTACTCTGTCATTTTACGATTTCTTTCATATTAGACAAACTTAATTTTTGATGCCAATGTCGTATCTTAAGTAAGAGTATAACACTTTCGGACGATGTGTCCTTCTTCAGGTCAGTCTGACCTGAAGATCGTCCGAAACGTCGTCCATGTTGATCTTACTTATCTTACTTAAGTATTTTTCGACACATTGAAGTACTCTAATTCATATTATATCCAATATAATAATGATCATGGTTGTATAATAATAATGGTTGTCAAACAAGTATAACAAATAACTGATTTATAGAGCGCGGCTTCTTCATCAGAGTAAAGTGAAAAATAAAATTGTACAGTATATATATAAACAAATATACGGTACTGTGGTTAAAGTGTCTATGAAACGAAAATTAAGTTTATTTTATTTGAAAGAACTTTTAAAATAATGAAGAATATTAATTTACAGCTCTTTCATATTTCACTTGGTTCTTGAGATATTCAGACTTATGTGATATTCAAATGAGATAACCTATGACGTCAAAGGGTTTGCAATACATTTTAACATATTGGAAAATCGTGTATGTCTTTAAGATTATTAAACGAAATCACTTGAAACTTTGCATGTGGATACAGACAACTAAACTGGAGAACATCGTTCTAGTTTTATGGTCGCCATGGTAACAAATTAGTTTTCAGACATCTTGATTTCTAAAATAAAATGATTTGTTTTCTCTTCCGTCCCAAACATTTGCGGGTTGGTACTGGTTTAGCATATTTTCACGGACTTAACCAATTCTAAACTGAAGTTTAACTTTGGTGCAACACATAGCTATGTAAGAAAACAAAGATTGTATTATTACTATTGCAACATTGAAACTTGAACGATGTTCTAGAAGTTTAGTGGTTTGTATCCACATGCAAAGTTTCAAGTGATTTCGTTTAATAATGTTAAAGATATACACGATTTTCCAATATGTTAAAATGTATTGCAAACCCTTTGACGTCATAGGTTATCTCATTTGAATATCACATAAGTCTAAATATCTCAAGAACCAAGTGAAATATGAAAGAGCTGTAAATTAATATTCTTCATTATTTAAAAGTTCTTTCAAATAAAACAAACTTAATTTTCGTTTCATAGGCACTTTAAGGAGATACCAAAGGTATTACGTAAGCTAATTGTTTGTCCAAATTTACCAGCTTTACTGCATCTACAGTATTTATGTTTTGCAGCTGCTTATTGAGTATATTTTAATGTGCCTAATTTTACATATTCGTAATATTTGGGTCTTCCTGAGCAAAATCATAAAATATATTGTCAGCCAAAAATTTAATCTTTGTGGAGTTTTTCGCTGTTAAAATTACCAGATGTGTTGTCACAAGTGGCGTTCCAAACCAGTTTTCTTTTGTTATTTGCCACAAAAATGCTTCTTGTGACATCACATCCAATAAATTTAACAGCAAAAAAGTCGATGAAGATGAAATTTTCAGCTGATAAGATATATTATGATTTTGCTCAAGAAGACCTGACCCAACTGGATGAGGTTTGAATGAAACAGTTGTAAAATCTCTAGTATAGCATTCAAGTATACTATCAACATTTGAATTAGATTAAATTTCTCAAGCAGCAGAATATTGTATTCAAAATGATGACTGATGTCATACTAGTCATTAGCGTTTTGGATATTATAGATTGGCAAAGCTCAAATCATAAAATATTTTGGCATTGCAACTATAGTAGTTCAAGCCCGGTACAAATATACCATTTCTAGAGATTTGACAGTTACAAGAATTGTCTGTCATCTTGTCCGAAGATTATACTCAACTTTTTGTGAAAGTTATAATATTTTATGTTGAATGGACTGTGTTTAGATTTCGTATTATACAATCTCAGATGAGAGACATTACGCTAAGTTTTGAGACATTGCACTAAATTTGGAGATATTACACTAAGTTGTGAGACATTGCGCTAAGTTGTGAGACATTACGCTAAGTTGCGAGACGTTACACTAAGTTGTGAGACATTGCGCTGCCGCTAAGTTGCGAGACGTTACACTAAGTTGTGAGACATTACGCTAAGTTGCGAGACGTTAAACTAAGTTTTGAGACATTGCACGAAATTTGGAGATATTACACTAAGTTGTGAGACATTGCGCTAAGTTGTGAGACATTACGCTAAGTTGCGAGACGTTACACTAAGTTGTGAGACATTGCGCTGCCGCTAAGTTGCGAGACGTTACACTAAGTTGTGAGACATTGCGCTAAGTTGCGAGACGTTACGCTAGGTTGTACATTGACAGGTACAAATTTATTTGTGCTGGTCATTCTGACAGGTACAACAAAATAATTATTTCCAGGCTTGGGTTATAGGATTTTAAAAAGGAATATTACCAACTTAATAGAGAGTACTACTCGATTTCAAAGAAGTTGGGATAACTAGCCATGAATAATTGATATTTATACTTCTCTCTTTATTATTCGCAGGTATACCGTATAGTGAACACAGCAGTTACAAAGAATTAGAACGTTTCGTTAAATTTATTAAACCATACAAGATTATACCAACTGTAAATAATGGCTCTGCTACAAAAAGAGATGAAATGAACAAGGTATTTAAAATGTGGCTCATGAAGTGATGGAAAACAAAGTTAACACTTTAATATTTTATAAGCAAAGCAGAATTTACAATATTCAAACAATCTGCAGTACATGCATTGTAACTCTAGCTCTGAATTGTGTACAGTAAAGTAATTTTCATGATATATTTTTAATTATTTGTATATGGACTAAATTATCAGTATTTATATCCAATTATTATTCTACCAGTACTTTGTTGCCAAACAGACATTATATTGATCACATACATTGACAAATTTAGTATAACAAACAACCAGTAACAATGTTTGTAAAATAATACATACCACTATATTTGAAATGTGCTAATTAGTTTTTTTATTAAATATTTTTTTGTCTTGATATTAACCCCACTTTAATATTTTCATACTTTTTACTCAACATAATTTCTATATTTTTCTTTGCATGCTTTAGTTTTATCATAATATAGCATACACCATACAACTCCTTATTCTTTTCTTACAATTCAAATATTTTCTGTAATGTACAGTACACTCAGTATCTTGTTTTAAATCTCTATTATTCATTTAAATATGTATACCAGTACAATAATATAACAGTATTATATATATTTTTGTATTAAATATCCATATCTCTTTTCCTATATATCCATTTTATTGCTTTGTGCATGTTATTGAATATGACATGACAGATTTATTTTCACTGCTGGGAAGTAAACTGTTTGACATAGCCTTCTCATCAGCATCGTGGGCTCTGAAATAAGGCAACAAAAACAAATTTTAGGGCTCCTTTGTGTAGTGAAAACAGAATATTGCATCATTAAATGTTAGGTTTAGAAGTGGGGTTAGTTTTTTCAGGGTTAGGACCAACCTCATACCCAGGGTCTTACCTCCGCTCCCTGCCCAACCTCGTACCCAGGGTCTTACCTCTGCTCCCCCAACATATCCTCCTACCTAGAATTACCAATACTCAGTAAGTGTGCAATGCCCTTGAATTACCAATAATTGATAATTGTAGGGTTTGAACCCAACACAAACCCTAACCCCTGCCTAATGAGTTTTCTAACCCCTGCCTAAAAAGTTCTACGACATGACCCGACCTATCCCCCACCCTTGTCTCCCATACTTGGTGTCTTTAATAAGTAGACTAATAAGAGAGACTAAGTATGTGGGATTACTAATTGATGTTAAATGCATGCGTGATTCTTATGACCTTCAATTACCAATGATTGGTAATTCTAGGCCATTGCACACTTACTGATTATTGGTAATTCTAGGTAGGACATGTTGGGGGAGCAGAGATAAAACCCTGGGTATGAGGTTGGGTTAGGACTAGAGTTTTTTAATTTGGTTTATGGTTAGGGTTTTTGTTCCAGTGAAGCTTCTGAATCTTGAGAAAACAACCTTGATGCGACTAATATGACATAGCCTGTTTGTTTTTTCAGTCCGTATCCTACCAAGTCTGCTTTCTGATTGGCTTACGATCGGCAGTCTGTATGTAATAGATCAAACATGAGTTTGAGTGTTTCATCAGGGGTTCCAAACACGAGAAAACAAATGAAAACGCCCTCGGGTTTTTATTGTTTTCAAGTTTGATCTAGTTTGATCTAGCTTCTCAAACGTGTATCCCTATAGCGATTTGCTCCCATAACGATTTTATTTCAATATGTAGATTAAGAAATGTGATCCAGTTCACTAGAAAATTTCCTACAAATTTCATTGGGTATCAAAACTCATGCATGTGATTTATTTATATTCAATTTATTTATATTGAATAATCCACAAAGCGTGAGCATCAACGTGGATGCAGTATACATTCATGGATTGGCTATGATAATTCATGAATTATTAATGAGTTTGAGAAGAGCACATACAGGCTACTCGTACAGACCGCTCGACATAATTTCAGTTTAACATGTGTTTTATAAGCCGTAAAATATTATAAAAACATAGGAAAATGAACTCAAACGAGATTGAACATATTGAAAGATATACCATATTTCCTCTAATAAACGCCCCTAGCATTTATTAAATTTTGAAACAATTCGATGCGGCATTTATTAGAGGGGGTGTTTATTAGAGGGAGGCGTTTGTTTATTGAACAATATGATATTGACCGATCGTGAGAGGTCCAGTAATTTTTCGTTTTTACTTTTACTTTATTTTACTTTATTTAACTTTAACAATGGCTGGTTTAAACTGAATTGTTTACATCACTTCGACAATGAAGCCAGTCAACATCTGTGGAAGAAGAAATTAAAAAGATTCCTTGTTTGGTTCCATTGTTGCCACATAAAAATAAATCTGTCAATTTTAGCATCCTTTTTCTTACACTTACTGTATTTTTTCTAATAAACACCGCTCTGATGTGTGCAGCATTTATTAGAGGGAGGCGTTTATTAGAGGGAGGCGTTCATTAGAGGGAGGCGTTTATTTGAGGCTAGCCATTTATTTAGAGGAAATACGGTAAGGGAGTTTTTTTTATCTGAAAAGAGACTTAACTCTCAATTTCCTTTGATGAAGAAAAAGCAGACTTTTCTTTTTTGTCTACTAAAAATACTGATGACGACCAAAAAACAAGCCAGGATATTATGGAAAAAACAAATTATTTACTGTTTTGGTAATTGAGAAATATTTCTCTTGGTCTCAAAAACGTCCCTGGGCCTGCAGCCGTTCTTGAGACCTTGGGAAATATTTCTCCATGCGGACCTCCCAGCTGGTAAATAACATATATTTATTGTCTGTCATGTACACAAATATGTAAAACAAGACTGTCTTACTTTAGCATTTGGTCCACACATTCAGATATATCAAAATATTCGTACTGTGTCAGATTTACTAGAGCAGGCTTCCAAATCGGTGACAGATGAAGGCAGGATCTAGCCGCTGCAATTGAAGCTGCGGTAACTATTGATGGCTTGTAAGTCAGGAATGTATAATCTGTATTTAAAAATAAACAAGGAAAAAGTTTTTATGTATTGAATGATTTAGGATTTGAATATGCTGTATATTTCCATGAAACTGCACTGAGTGGTGGATAATATTTTGGTGCAATAGTGGATGCATGTGCAAACTTTATTTTTCACTCTCAAAACATAATAGACATCCTACACATTATTTCAGCAGTACACAACCTTTCAGGGTATTTGATTTGTACCATATTTCTACACTGCCTGCACAGCACAGCACTTTTTAAATCACTCATGTGGGTAAAACTATTTTACATAGATCTACACGTTTGTGCACAGGGATTTATTTGCACAACTTAGTGTTTGTGTTATCTCATGGTGTGAAATAGTGAGCTTCCGAAATAGTGAGTAGGGGGTTCCTTAAGCGTTACCTTGCAAGGAAATTTCTAGAAAATAATGAACGTATTTCTTTACATAAACTCTTGCTTTCGCACAATTGTTCAGTGGGCGATCCGAATGGGTGTCATCGCTTAACACTGATTGTACTAAGAAGATGTCCACAAAACTTGCAGAGGTCGGGAGGGCAATGTTCCAGGAGAAGTGATCCAGCAGCAACAGCTCCATTTCGTGAAATTCTGCTCTTTCAAATGAGTTGTGAACAAAAGAATTGAGCTGCTCAATGGTAGGAATCCTGTTTTCAATTTCATCAAATTTTGCTGAAAAAAGAAGAGATACTATTATATGTTATATTAAGATGAAGTTAAAGTATATCTTATTTAATTACACATATTCTCAGGAAAATTGATCTTATATGAAAGCTGTTAAATTTCCCTTAGGTCCAACTCCAAGGCAGCACATGGGCTTGTATTCTGCACGTACCTGCGAGAAGAAAGCAAGTGAGCGCAACCAAGTGCAACTGTGGCTCTGGAATATCATGATTATCCATGAAGAAATCCATTAAAGCAACACTCAAATGTAAAACGCCATAAGAGGAGCCCATTTTCTCGAATATGATAGCCAACCAGTCCACCAGGTATCTTCGTAAAGCCAGTTGAGGGGACGAAGCCTTGTAATGCGCCAAACTCAGCTCTTTCTTGCGAAGGACTTCGTGAATATCGTTCGCCAGTTCGCTTTTCCACCATTCTTTCTCCATCTTAAACAATTCAAAAGCCGGCTAAGACACGCTTAAAGCACGTCCTACCCATAGGTGAACAAATGCCTGAATAAAATATGGATTTAATGTGCAAATTCTCATCTTTTATCCCAACTCAAATTCACCGCCTTTCCATTCGCGCAATCTGCTTGACTGCCAAATAAGGAGATAGACGGGGGGTGGAACTGTCAGTTAATAAGCCCAGAATATAATTAGCCTACCGAATAAAAACTCCGTTATAAGCCAAGGCGAGGGGTAAATTACTCTGAAAATCTTCGTACACTTCGTCAAAAATCCAAAAAAATCTTTTAAAATATCCCAAAATCTTACTAATTTTAATAAAAATCCAAAAAAATCCCACGAAATCTCAGAAAAAAACAATAGAAACCTCAACATCGTCGCAAAATCGAGAAATCCATCAAATTTTGAAAAATCTCCCACGGAATATCCTATTTAAACCCTTAAAATACCCTTATATCCATTCCATGAAATCTCCATGTTCAGTGCAATACTTCATGTAAGAATTTTTTTATCACAAGGGAGAAAAATGGCGGGAGAAAAATGGCGACAAACACGCAGCAAACATAGCCTCCTCCGCAGGCAACTCTTTGGCTTCTTTTTCCCGAGTCAAATAGCTTCCAACGCTGTTTTGGCATCCCTATACTTCCCTGCAATCCCAACGAAAACATTGCTCGTACAGCCTTGGAAGCGATTTGACACGGATAAAAGAAGCCACAGAGTTGCCTGCGGAGGAGGCTACAGCAAACCAGTGAGCTCTATATATATATATATATATATCTGGAGGGCTATCTGCCCGAGCAAAAAGTGAAGCCCAAGATGGCCGACTTTGCACGTCAGTTTCAGTCCCCTGCGCGGTTTTTACGTCAATTTCGTATATATAAACCGCGTAGGGGACTGAAACTGACGTGCAAAGTCGGCCATCTTGGGCTTCACTTTTTGCCTGGCCAATGACTGGCAGATAGCCCTCCAGATATATATATATATAGAGCTCACTGCAGCAAACACGTTTGGGTAAATAATTTAATTGACTGCACTTCGGAAAAAGTTCGGCGAAAAAAAAAACGGGGAAAATATTTCGAAAAAAATAATCCCTGAAAATTTGGCAAAAAAATCCCAGAATCCCGAGAAAAATTACAGGGATTTTTTTATCCCAAGAATCTTCGTACGCTTTTTTCAGAGTAATTTACCCCTCGAGCCAAGGGCTTATTTCAGTCCCAACTGTTTGGATTATTTTATTTTGAGCATTAGGCAGCCTCGTGGGGGCATCCACGCGCGCGTCACGCGACGGGTGGTATTTAAATAGGTGAATACTAGTTTCCATCTATCAAACTGACGTGACGTCTTTTGTCCTTCATTTTTTCTTCTTTTTAGGGTTAGGAATACGATTAAGGTTATTTTTATGGTTATTTTTATGGTTAGGATTACTTTCATTGGTTAGGATAAAAGTTCATTTGTTGATGCAATTGTTGATAAAAAAACACACGTCAATTTCATAGATGGAAACTAGTACTAAGTTGTATAAATAATGTTTATTTTTTGCAGGATGTCCAAATATGTGCATGCAGTATGGGACTATGGGGGTTCCTATTTATTTTGAATAAATAGAGAACTCTGCTGTTGTGACAGACTCGAACTGTGACTAAGTTTTAGGAAGTACTGTACGGTGGTCAATCGTTGATACTACGATGAACAAAGTTGTTCGCATCAAGCCATTACATTACATCCATCTACAAGATCTGGTATTACTATTAGCTTTAATGAATAATGAACAGTACAAATGCTTTGCCGTAAAAACCTCGCCAAAGATTTAATAACTTTTGAACTTAATTTAGCCAAGGAATATTTTGATTTGCCATAATTTTGTTGTCTGTTTTCGTTTTAGAGCACGAATATTACAACTGTGGAAGTTGGCCCAAGGTCTTTCATCTTGCAGGATAATCATGTTCTTGTCAAAGGGCCATTACCATTTGTTGTTATTCCACCTGGTCATTTTTGTGAAATAAAAGATCCTGTCAAGTGAGTAATAGTTATTTAGCATGCAAACATTGTTGAAAGTCTAATTCTCTCAACCTGTGCAAATGTCTATATATTTATAGGGGTTGTATGAGTTTCACTCTAGCTGTACCAATTCAGTTAATATCGTTTTATCTGCTATATCATGTGAAGTGCAGCAGAATGACAGAAACTGTGAACAAACATATTACTTTGTTGCCCAATTTCGGCATGCTTTGCAAATGTGCTGCAAAGTGGCATGTGCTGCACACCGACTAGCTTCAGGGGCGGATACAGTAAAAACCCACGAGTAAGAACCTAGTTTTTAAGAACCTGTTAGGCTAAAATTTGCCAATTATACCCCCTCTATACAAGAACCTGTTTAGCCTAAAATTTGAAACAGGTTCTTATTTTCTAAAATCTATATAAAAATATGTGTACACTTGGGTTATAAGATACAGATCAACATTTTTGGAGACACAGGTGCCTTATTACTCCAATTTAATACAATGTAAATGCCAATGTTTAAAATCAAATAGAATTGTTATTGTTGTAATTACACATAAATACTGTAACTGTATATATATTGTTTATACAGTATCTCCATGGCTATACACATCGATCAGCATGTGGAAGAGTCTGTTTTTTTCATGAATTTCTTTATAAAACTTACATGGTATGCAGATGTTATATTATAAGGAATACAGGCTGAATACCACTAAATTCTATTAGCTACAATGTATTTTTTTCTTTAGAAAGTAAGAACCTATTTAAGAACCTAAATAGCCTCAATTTATGCTAAGTACCATTTATATAAGAACCTGTTTAGGCTAACTTGGGAAAACGCAGGTTCTTACTCGCGGGTTTTTACTGTACAGCGGGGGTGACTGGGGTTACTAGTCACCCCCCTATCCCTGTCCCGATACATTATAATTGATATGCTTCGATTCGAAAACTGCAGTTGAAGTTATTTCTACATTCTTCCATTTTCTGATTTCTTGTTTTGAATCTATATCTTGCCTTGGGTGGTTGGGCCTTGTTAGTAGTGTATGATTTAACTTAGTACGTGGTTGGCTTATTAAAGGGCTATGTCACGCAAACATCGCTGAAAATGTGATTCTAGATCTTGAAAATATCAAAATTTTATTTTTTTTGAGGTCCGTAACTCAGGTCCGTAACTAAAATAGAGCCTTTTGATTGGCTGAGTACGAGGTCCGTATCACACCAGTACGGACCTCTCGCAACTTTTCGCGCCAAAAAATTGCAATTTTTTTGACTTTGCTTGAAAAAAATAAACACGTATTTACCGTTTTGGTCGGTCCGTACTGGAAAAATATTTTCCCAAAATCTCAGAAGCGGCCCGTCCCAGCCGGTAAATAACATATATTTCTGGATCTAGATGATGCGGTAACTTCGCCACGAACGTACGCCAGAAGTAACAAGTGTTGCTTGCCTTACAATTATATAGTTACCGTATGCCATTGCAAGCATGGGAGGCTCGTCAAAATGCCTCATTCCGTGACTAGAGAATGTGGTGAAGTCACCCCCCCCCCCCTTGAAAAAATCCTGTATCCGACTCTGGACTTGCAATTTTTATTTCTACGTATAAAATTCTTGATAATTATGTCTATTTGCAGGAAACCTTGTTTCCCTAGTAAAGTACATGATTTAAAACATGGCTTTGTTGAAGTGCATCTTCATGGGGTAAGTATAATTCTTGAATCCTTTGCTTTGCAGTTGTTATAATAATACTATATACTACTCCTTAATCGGTCGTGGCTCTTTAGTATATCCAAAAGGTCGAAATGTGGAGAGTTCTCAGGACTGGAACCAACTCCAAAACACCTAAACTCACACCTGAAACTCGTTAAGTGTGGGGTTAGGGTTAGGATCCTTGTTGTTTTGGGGTTGGCCATCGACATTAAGGCAAACTCTGTCCCAGTCCTCTCTCCACATTTCGACCTTCTGTGTATACTAAAGACAGACCTGCCAACCCATCCAAAGCAACAGTGAGATCCAATTTTTTTCTCCCAAAAATAGTGAAAAAAGTGCAAAAATAGTGAGATATCAACATAACGATATAATATTTTATACATTACACGATAAGATTTTTCGTTGTTTTTGAGGTTTTGCCCAATATCAGGCGCCATGTTGAAATACTTCACGTAGGTGCATAATCTCGGTCAGAAACATTTTGTCGTTAAGTTAACTCGTTAAATATTGAAATCACACCAATAAAGGATGAGGATTTAATATAATTTAAAATTGTGAGATTTTTAACCTTTTACCGTGAGAATCGATCGTAGAAAATCGTGAGATTGTGGTCAAAACCGTGAGTCTAATGGTAAAATCGTGAGACTTAATTGGCAGGTCTGTAAAGAGCCACAACCCTCCTTAATCTAAATCCCCTACTGGCTACGTACTACCTTATAAATGGTGATCAAGTGATATTCCCAGTGAAAATTCTAGGATCGATCTCAAGGATCTCTTTAGGCATCTCCATATCCAAAAGGATTTACAGTCCAAATACAATTATCCCACTTCTGCAGTTTGTTCTGTACGTATTTCATTATTATAAGTATAATTATGCATTTCATTAGGCTTTTAATGAAGAGATTAGATCTCAGTTCAGTAGCATGCAGCTAGCTAGTACAGAACTTGTGTAAACATTCATCAGTTATACTGAAATACAGATGCAGAAGTGGCAAGATCTTTGTATTTTGACTGTAAGCTAGATCATATTAAACCCGCAGGATAGTAGAACTTTTGTAATTTTGTAAAAATGTCTAATTTAGATAATTTCTAACTTAAAACTATTCTATTAGGAGCCTTTTCCACTATATCCAGGAGAAATTTTAGTTGGAGCAACTAATGATGGTATGAATAATGTGCGAATCAAATCGAAATGTCAACATCCCCCCCGGGCATACCCCTGGGAATTTGGATTTTTTTATTTTATAAGTTCAAATTCCCCACCTATGTTCTTTTCTTCCATTCAAAATACCATGTTTTGGAAAAATTGGAGATCAAATGCCCCACCCTCAATGATTCTATTCAATATATTGAAACAAATATTCATTTAATGCAAAATCTATGAACATGAAAATAGACTGCATGATCAGAGATTGCACATTTTTTTGTTGAATATATAGACATAGACAATGAACATTTCAGCAAACACTAGTGACTTTTTGTACCTTCAAACACTTGTTTTAGCCTGACTAGGCCATTTTCTTCTAGCCACTCCAAAACAAAGACAATTTTCTGAAATCTGACAAATTTGTTGCCATTTTGAACAGAATCTGTTCAAATTCCCCACCCCCCTAGCAAATTCCCCACCCCCCTAGCAAATTCCCCACCCTCCACCGGGTTAGAATGTCAAATTCCCGCCACCCTGAAACGTTGAACGATCAAATTCCCCATGTATGCCTGGGGGGATGTAGACATTTCGATTTGATTCGCGCATAACATGAAAGCAATATAATAAATTATCAAATAAATATTAATGAGTAATGTGAGTGGTCAGTATGTTTAAAAAGTTGATTGTCATCATCAGTGTTTCATTTTTGGATATAGTATAAAAATAAGAAATAAAAGAACAAAAGTAAAAGTTAATACCGTACATTTACATTGACAAGATTTCAGATGATGCACAATGCGCATGCTTCATTTTTACCATGCACATTTGTGCAGTACGTAGGTGTGTATTGAAATAATTCATTAAGTTTATTTCATGTTTGTTGGGAAAAAGAATGCAGGTGCATATAAATTATGCAATAAGTCCCCGCCTCCCCTTTGGAAGACACATTTTGTAATAAGCCCCCAATTTTTTGTGTTGCAACACAAAAAATGAAGTATATAATGGCAAGGCTTTCGCTTAGTTCTGAAGTAGGTGGCATATCCCAATGAAGTACCCGTCAGTGTCAGACATGGCCGCCGAATTCATGGAGGGCCAGGGGGCGCGTTCTATACTACCCCTGCAAAATGTGAATCTTAGAAATACAATTTTCAGCATTTGGAGAACCTATCCCCTAGCATTCACTGTATGAATTACACTGATGATTGAATTTTAGCAGCTTTTCATAAAAATAAGCATACAGAGACAATTTTGCTTGGACATGGGGAAAATATAGCCAGTGATTTACTATACAGTACCCGCCGGAGCTCTTAACGAAAGCCCTGAATGGTAAACTAATTGTAAATCAGTTTGTAAAAAGAATGTTGAAAAATGTTGTCCAGAAATTCTGCACAGGAGCTGTTATGTGTTGTGTTTTACTTAGTGCTGCAACTAAATGTTGGAGTAGTTAATTCGACTTTCATCCAAAATTTATAATTTGTAATAAGCCCCCCTCGCCTCTATTAAGCCGCCCCCTCCCCTCTATTAAGGCCCTCTTTAATAAGCCTTCTCCCCTCTATTAAATGCCCCTCCTGCTATTAAATGTCCCTCCCTCTCTATTAAGACCCCCTCTCTATTAAGCCCCCTCTCTCTATTAAGCCCCCTCTCTCTATTAAGCCCCCTCTCTCTATTAAGCCCTCTTTAATAAGCCTTCTCCCCTCTATTAAATGCCCCTCCTGCTATTAAATGTCCCTCCCTCTCTATTAAGACCCCCCTCTCTATTAAGCCCCCTCTCTCTATTAAGCCCCCTCTCTCTATTAAGCCCCCTCTCTCTATTAAGCCCTCTTTAATAAGCCTTCTCCCCTCTATTAAATGCCCCTCCTGCTATTAAATGTCCCTCCCTCTCTATTAAGACCCCCCTCTCTATTAAGCCCCCTCTCTCTATTAAGCCCCCTCTCTCTATTAAGCCCCCTCTCTCTATTAAGCCCCCTCTCTCTATTAAGCCCCCTCTCTCTATTAAGCCCCCTCTCTCTATTAAGCCCTCTTTAATAAGCCTTCTCCCCTCTATTAAATGCCCCTCCTGCTATTAAATGTCCCTCCCTCTCTATTAAGACCCCCCTCTCTATTAAGCCCCCTCTCTCTATTAAGCCCCCTCTCTCTATTAAGCCCCCTCTCTCTATTAAGCCCCCTCTCTCTATTAAGCCCCCTCTCTCTATTAAGCCCCCTCTCTCTATTAAGCCCCCTCTCTCTATTAAGCCCCCTCTCTCTATTAAGCCCCCTCTCTCTATTAAGCCCCCTCTCTCTATTAAGCCCCCTCTCTCTATTAAGCCCCCTCTCTCTATTAAGCCCCCTCTCTCTATTAAGCCCCCTCTCTCTATTAAGCCCCCTCTCTCTATTAAGCCCCCTCTCTCTATTAAGCCCCCTCTCTCTATTAAGCCCTCTTTAATAAGCCTTCTCCCCTCTATTAAATGTCACTCTGACTCTCTAATAAGTCCCCTTCCTATGTCCCTCCCTCTATTAAGACCCCCCTCTCTATTTATTTATTTATTTCGTTTTGCCACAAATATTGGAATGTGTAGTGATTAAGATTCTATGGATTAATTAATAAGTTATTTGCTGAGGTTGTATTATAAGTATAGTACATGTGGCAGGGTGGCCGCAACAGCAATCGCCAAATACTGCGGTCCCGAAGTGAGTTGAGAGAAAAAGGAATTAATAAATTAGGTCCGCGCGCGGAGCGAGACGCCCTGACCTGTGAGCTCTTGTGCGGAAGTAATTTTATAGAGCTCAAAAGACAAAGGAATCCCGTTCCATGCGCAAAAGCCCCCTCTCTATTAAACCCTCTTTAATAAGCCTTCTCCCCTCTATTAAATGCCACTCTGACTCTCTAATAAGTCCCCCTCCTTCTATTAAATGTCCCTCCCTCTATTAAGACCCCCTCTCTCTCTTGAGCCCCCTCTCTCTATTAAGGCCCTCTTTAATAAGCCTTCTCCCCTCTATTAAATGCCACTCTGACTCTCTAATAAGCCCCCCTCCTTCTATTAAATGTCCCTCCCTCTATTAAGACCCCCTCTCTATTAAGCCCCCTCTCTCTATTAAGCCCCCTCTCTCTATTAAGCCCCCTCTCTCTATTAAGCCCCCTCTCTCTATTAAGCCCCCTCTCTCTATTAAGCCCTCTTTAATAAGCCTTCTCCCCTCTATTAAATGCCACTCTGACTCTCTAATAAGTCCCCCTCGTTCTATTAAACATCCCTCCCTCTATTAAGCCCCCTCTCTCTATTAAGCCCCCTCTCTCTATTAAGCCCCCTCTCTCTATTAAGCCCTCTTTAATAAGCCTTCTCCCCTCTATTAAATGCCACTCTGACTCTCTAATAAGTCCCCCTCGTTCTATTAAACATCCCTCCCTCTATTAAGACCCCCTCTCTATTAAGCCTCCCTCTCTATTAAGCCCCTCTATATTAAGACCCCCTCTCTAATAAGTCCCCTCCCTCTATTAAGCCCCCTTTACCCCTTCTATATTAAGCCTCTCTCTAATAAGCCCCCTTCTCTATAAATACCCCTCCCCTATTAATCTCCTCTCTCTAACGAACCCCCTCTCTATTAAGCCCCTCTCTCTAATACCTCCCCCCCTCTTGAAATCTGAATTTGTGTACAGAGTATTTCTGGTTCAATGTTAAATGTTTTTATTTTAACTCTTTCCAGTCCGGCCCAGTCAAAAGGGGTCATAGAAGACCCCCGAAGTCGTCAATCGAAAAACACGGCACACGGTAACGCAAGATTAAAAAATTGAAATTCGACAAGCGCCAGGAACATGAGATCCACGCACACGCCAAGTTTGATTTGATTTCATACACAACTCTGCGATTGGTGGCATTTTGAGTTTTCAAGATGCTACGCGGGCGTGCAAGATGGCCTTTTCTAGAAAAATTTAAATTTTTCATTTTTCAACCTGATTTATGATAATTAATGCTAATTTATATTAACATAATGTGTCTTGTAATTCGGAAAATTCAAAAGCATTGGTAACAGCCGGTTTATTGGGCTTTCAGAAAAGGTATAGGTTTTGCAACAGTTATGAATATTTCCCGAGATATCAATAGAACAAAGAGGTAGTTCAATTTTGGATGTTTTTCAGCCGGACAGGAAAGAGTTAAGGTAAAATGACTGTAGTGAATAGTGCTTAATTTGTGGTGTTTTAGATTTCAAGAAGGCCATCAAAGTTCTCCCTATTATTCCTGAAAACCGTGCTGTTCAGCTTAGGGCAATTGCGGACTGTGAAATTGATGGGATAGAAAGAAAAGCTGGTGAAATGTGGCAATTAGAAGGATGCACAACCTACATTCCTACACCTGATGTGGTAATTAAATTAAAAAAACAAACAACATTTTTTGATTATGATCACAGTACCCAATCATACTATATAAAGTGTTAATCATTGACTTTGCTAGCAAACTGTTGGTTATTGTGATGCAATAATAATAACACATGGAGAGGCAATACATCTCAAGGCAAAACAAGATCTTGTTGATAAGAACGGCAGGTACACAAATTAATTGTTTTAGTATTAGCAGACAGATTAAATTATTAAAATATATTACAAATTTTATTAATTTATTTTTTATTTTTTAATTAAATTTTTTATTAGTTCTTAATGGTACCAACTGGTTACAATATACGGTTATAATATGTTATTGTTATAATAATATATTGTAGTTACTTTAATTTTCTTTTGTGAATAGGAAAAGAGTTTCTGGTGAAGAATGGTTGATCCGACGTATTGGAGCTTATCAACCTGGGGTTTATGAAGAGGTACTATGACGCATAGGCGTAGGAACGGGGGGGGGGGGGGGGGGGGGGGGGGCTGAGCCCCCCCAACATTAAATTCGTTCCTACGCCTCTCGTATGACGTGACTGGTATATAACATTGTATTGAAATTGAGCATGGAATCATTTCAAGTAGGTTTTTGCAGGAAAAAAGTGAGGTATAAAAGGCAGCTTTATAGGGTATAGCTAAGCCTTTTGAGTTTTATGTTTTAGAAAACTCTCTCTGTATGTTACCAGTAATAATAAGGACCTGAAACAATTTTATATAGAGTTCATAAAATTTTCAAATTATAATTTATACCTTATAGTTATCACATAATTTTGAATTTGATCAGTTGATCAAGAAACTGAAACAGAAACTGCATGATAATGAAATTAGTTAATTTTATAACCATGTAGCAAAACTCATGGTGTTTCAAGTATAAGTAGAGAAAAGGTTACAGAACAGATTTGTCCATATTATTAATTCAATGGAGATATAAACAGCTAGGTGGTAATATAAACCTGCATATACTGTAGCTAAGCACCTGCCAGCTAATTATTTTGAAAGTCCTGTTTGTGTAATTTACTTTTTGTGGATAGGTTGTGAGAGTGGAAAAAGCTTACACATTGAAACACAACACAGGGTTACATGTTAAAGCAACTAGATCGTGTGTAGATGCTCTTGGAAAGAAAAGGTATGTAGACATGCATGTACAATACGTAGATGTCGAATATCAAGAAAATGTTTCTGACTTCTGGGGGTTGCTGCAACCTTTGAGCTATAGCCTGGTTCTCATATGGTAGTAGTAGTTGTGCAACAATCGCGCAATAGTTGCACGATTTTGGTTGCAGATGTCGCGCAACAGTTGTGCGATTTTGGTTGCAGATGTCGCGCAACAGTTGTGCGATTTGGATACGTGCGAAACGCGGGACGATCGCGAAAAGCGCGCCAATTTTCAAACATGGCTCCTCTGGACGAGAGTGCTTTACTTCTTGTGGAAAATATGCTTATTTTAATCATGACGTGGTTGCGAATACGACAAAAACGAAGACCAAGAAAGAAACGTAGATTCTGGGTGAGAAAAATAAAAAGAACTTGTCATATATCACAGTTGCACTTCACACATAAAATCTTGGATACTGTTTAGATTACGATTCAAAGCCTGTTCCATAGTCAGATATACCGAAATGACAATATTATTCACTTCGAAAACTTCGAACATGTGTTGTACTAGTTCAACGTTCCCACACCAGAGCACTGGGAACGAGGATGGCTTCAAGGATTTCTGGGTGATTAATGTAGTCGCGCAACAGTTGTAAGGCCGTTCTGGGCCGTTCTCATTTCCTAGTTGTCGTGCGATGTGCAGAAATAGAACTCGCGTTCATCTCTGCAACCGGTCGTGCAACAGCTGCGAAGCTCAACTGGGTTGCACGACAAGAACAGTTGTTCCCATATAGTTGCGTAGCTATCGTGCAACTGTTGCACGACGACTACAACCATATGAGAACCAGGCTTAAACTTGGGGGTTGCTGCAACCCTTGAGCTGTCTGGGGGTTGCTGCAACCCTTGATCTTTCTGGGGGTTGCTGCAACCCTTGAGCTTTCTGGGCGTTGCTGCAACCGGCCTTGAGCTGTAAAATAATATTCTGGTTCGATTTTTTTTAACAAAGTCAACAACTTTAATCTTACAACATCAAATAAATTAAATTAGAATGAATAAGTTCTTCCTGGGATGATTGATGTTACTATATATACTACATTAATACGTTATAAGAAAAACAAAAAAGAAGAAAACAAATTGTATCAGAAAACAAAGTATACTGGTTCGATTGACATATACAGTATATACACTGATTATGCATGCACTATTTCAGCAGTCACTATAAATTATATTTGGGTGTGTACATGTATATTGATGTAGTGAATGTGGGAGCTTGGAGTAGAAATAAGATACAGGTTGCAGGTTCAAATCCTGTGCAGGACTCAGAAACTTTTCCGAGGAATGCTAATGAGACTTCTTAATATAGGAAAATGAATAGGAATTTCCACTAGAGAGTTCTATTAGATTTAATTGGCCCAAAATCCTATAGGAATTCTTATTGCATCCTATAGGAATTCGAATTCTTATAGCATCTTATAGGAATTCTTATAAAGCCTATCAGGAATTTTAATATTATAGAAACCTATAGGAATTCGTATAGAAAACCTATAGGAATTCTTAAACCTATAGGAATTCTTAAACCTATAGGAATTCTTATAGAAAACCTATAGGAATGCTTATAGAAGATTTTCTTATAGAAAACCCATAGGAATTCTTATAGAAAACCTATAGGAATTCTTATAGAAAACCTGTAGGAATTCTTATAGAAAACCTATAGGAATTCTTAAAGAAAACCTATAGGAATTCTTATAGAAAACCTATATAGGAATTCTTATAGAAAACCTATATAGGAATTCTTATAGAAAACCTATATAGGAATTCTTATAGAAAACGTATAGGAATTCTTATAGAAAACCTATAGGAATTCTTATAGAAAACCTATAGGAATTCTTATAGAAAACATATAGGAATTCTTATAGAAAACCTATAGGAATTCTTATAGAAAACCTATAGGAATTCTTATAGAAAACCTATATAGGAATTCTTATAGAAAACCTATATAGGAATTCTTATAGAAAACCTATATAGGAATTCTTATAGAAAACGTATAGGAATTCTTATAGAAAACCTATAGGAATTCTTATAGAAAACATATAGGAATTCTTATAGAAAACCTATAGGAATTCTTATAGAAAACCTATAGGAATTCTTATAGAAAACATATAGAAATTCTTATAGAAAACCTATAGGAATTCTTATAGAAAACCTATAGGAATTCTTATAGAAAACCTATAGAAATTCTTATAGAAAACCTATAGGAATTCTTATAGAAAACCTATAGGAATTCTTATAGAAAACCTATAGCAATTCTTATCGCAAACCTATAGCAATTCTTATAGAAAACCTATAGCAATTCTTATAGAAAACCTATAGCAATTCTTATAGAAAACCTATAGGAATTCTTATAGAAAACCTATAGGAATTCTTATAGAAAACATATAGGAATTCTTATAGCAAACCTATAGGAATTCTTAAAGAAAACCTATAGGAATTCTTATAGAAACCTATAGAAATTCTTATAGAAAACCTATAGGAATTCTTATAGAAAACCTATACGAATTCTTATAGAAAACATATAGGAATTCTTATAGAAAACCTATAGGAATTCTTATAGAAAACCTATAGCAATTCTTATAGAAAACCTATAGGAATGCTTATAGAAGATTTTCTTATAGAAAACCCATAGGAATTCTTATAGAAAACCTATAGGAATTCTTATAGAAAACCTATAGGATTCTTATAGCAAACCTATAGGAATTCTTAAAGAAAACCTATAGGAATTCTTATAGAAACCTATAGAAATTCTTATAGAAAACCTATAGGAATTCTTATAGAAAACCTATACGAATTCTTATAGAAAACATATAGGAATTCTTATAGAAAACCTATAGGAATTCTTATAGAAAACCTATAGCAATTCTTATAGAAAACCTATAGGAATGCTTATAGAAGATTTTCTTATAGAAAACCCATAGGAATTCTTATAGAAAACCTATAGGAATTCTTATAGAAAACCTATAGGATTCTTCTAGAAAACCTATAGGAATTCTTATAGAAAACCTATAGGAATTCTTATAGAAAACATATAGGAATTCTTATAGAAAACCTATAGGAATTCTTATAGCAAACCTATAGGAATTCTTATAGAAAACATATAGGAATTCTTATAGAAAACCTATAGGAATTCTTATAGAAAACCTATAGGAATTCTTATAGAAAACCGATAGGAATTCTTATAGAAAACTGATAGGAATTCTTATAGAAAACGATAGAAATTCTTATAGAAAACGATAGAAATTCTTATAGAAAACTGATAGGAATTCTTATAGAAAACGATAGAAATTCTTATAGAAAACCGATAGGAATTCTTATAGCAAACATATAGGAATTCTTATAGAAAACGATAGGAATTCTTATAGAAAACCGATAGGAATTCTTATAGCTAACCTATAGGAATTCTTATAGCAAACCATAGGAATTCTTATAGAAAACCTATATAGAAATTCTTATAGAAAACCTATAGGAATTCTTATAGAAAACCTATATAGGAATTCTTATAGAAAACGTATAGGAATTCTTATAGAAAACCTATAGGAATTCTTATAGAAAACCTATAGGAATTCTTATAGAAAACATATAGGAATTCTTATAGAAAACCTATAGAAATTCTTATAGAAAACCTATAGGAATTCGTATAGAAAACCTATAGGAATTCTTATAGAAAACCTATAGGAATTCTTATATAAAACCTATAGGAATTCTTATA
Source organism: Chrysogorgia sp. JL179-B06 (assembly GCA_035772405.1). NCBI lineage: Eukaryota > Metazoa > Cnidaria > Anthozoa > Scleralcyonacea > Chrysogorgiidae > Chrysogorgia > Chrysogorgia sp. JL179-B06. The sequence continues at coordinate 477,232 of JAYKKM010000049.1, forward strand.
TAAAACCTATAGGAATTCTTATAGAAAACCTATAGGAATTCTTATAGAAAACCTATACGAATTCTTATAGAAAACCTATAGAAATTCTTATATAAAACCTATAGGAATTCTTATATAAAACCTATAGGAATTCTTATAGAAAACCTATAGAAATTCTTATAGAAAACCTATAGGAATTCGTATAGAAAACCTATAGGAATTCTTATAGAAAACCTATAGGAATTCTTATATAAAACCTATAGGAATTCTTATAGAAAACCTATAGAAATTCTTATAGAAAACTGATAGGAATTCTTATAGAAAACGATAGAAATTCTTATAGAAAACCGATAGGAATTCTTATAGCAAACATATAGGAATTCTTATAGAAAACGATAGGAATTCTTATAGAAAACCGATAGGAATTCTTATAGCTAACCTATAGGAATTCTTATAGCAAACCTATAGGAATCCTGATTGCCGGTGAGATGCTCTAACCATTGAGCCACCAATGCAATTAGAAGGTTACAGGTTCGATTCCTGTCCGGGACTCTTCCTGTCCGATAGGAATTCTTATAGAAAACCGATAGGAATTCTTATAGAAAACCGATAGGAATTCTTATAGAAAACCGATAGGAATTCTTATAGAAAACCGATAGGAATTCTTATAGAAAACTGATAGGAATTCTTATAGAAAACGATAGAAATTCTTATAGAAAACCGATAGGAATTCTTATAGCAAACATATAGGAATTCTTATAGCAAATCTATAGGAATTCGTATAGAAAACCTATAGGAATTCTGATTGCCGGTGAGACGCTCTAACCATTGAGCCACCAATGCAATTAGAAGGTTACAGGTTCGATTCCTGTCCGGGACTCACAATAATTTTTCTGAGGATACGAGCTTGACGATCGTCTATGTATCGTCTGTCTACTCCAAGCTCTCCCACATTCACTACAGCAGTGTGTATATTAACACATCCAAACCTTACTGATATATAGTGACTGCTTTGCGCAACCTCGTACGCAGGGTCTTACCTCCGCTCCCCGCCCGGGTGAGGGGGGAGCGGAAATAAGACCCTGGTACGAGTTTGGCCTTTGCGTTTTCGTACCTATTTCGTACCTATAATTATTCGTACCTATTTTTCCTAATTCCTATAGTAGACAGCAAAATCCTATAGGATTCCTATGGGAAGTTCCATTTCCTATTGAAATTCCTATTGAATCATATACAACTGATTCGTAAGGAGCAATGATATAACACACAAAATGCGGTTTATAATAATATATTCACTATACACTAAATTAAATTCCAGACTGTGCATTAATTGGCGATATGAGAAAGCATAATTTTCTAAGATTGTGGACAGTGAAAGTCCATTATTAAGTTTAGTCTATTTCCACTATTTCTCTATTTGTTGATGGTTAGCTTACTGACTAGTAAATAATTTTAACATTTTAAAGGAATATTGGTCAGGAATGGCTGGTAACTATGAATGATGCTGAAACATATGTTCCTGAAGTTGGAGAGGTATGATAAGAAGGGTTAAGTAGGGATAGATGTGGATAAGAAGGGTTAAGTAGAGATAGATGTGGATAAGAAGGGTTAAGTGGGGACAGATGTGGATAAGAAGGGTTAAGTAAGGATAGCTGCGGATAAGAAGGGTTAAGTGGGCATAGGTGTGGATAAAAAGGGTTAATAGGTATCGTCTCGTAGCGAGTAGAATTATGTATATATAATCTCGTTCAAATTGTACGATCATACGTGCAGTTAGTAAGCGTGAAGCGAAGAAATAACCCTCGTCACGTGACCGTCTGACCGCACAACAAGCGCGGCCGCGCTGTCGGCAAGTATTCAAGATGGCGTGGAACAATATGGCCGCCTTTTCAACAATAACAGCATCAGGAGGAGTTGTGGAACTAGAATGTGGAACTTAATTATACAAGCTAAGCAGTACTAGCATGTATCAGCAACACAGTAATATGGTAGCTGTAGCATCCGTACCAGTAGCACCAGTAGCAGCTGTATATAGTACCAGTAGTTACTGAGCAATACAGTAATATAGCTGCAGTATATCAGTATGCGTAGCACCACTAGTTACTGTAGAGCCAGTAGCACCTGAGCAGTAAAGTAATAACTGTAGTATAAGTATTGCTTAGCAGTTAATAGTACCAGTACACCATAGGAACAAAACTGTAGAAAACATTGATGGATTTTTTAATAGTAAAGTGCTAATTCCCATTCAAAAAACATTAATGGGAAATCCAAACTGTTCCCATTAATGGTTTTCATGTGAAAACCATTAATGGTAGTAAAACACTTTAATGGTATTTTGAACAATACCATATTTTTTTTGAAAAACCATGAATGTATTTCTATTTACATTCATGTATTTCTTTGAAAAACTATGAATGTTTCGATCTCTATTCGTGGTTTTTCTTAAAAAAACACGAATGTATTTCTATTTCACATTCGTGTATTTCTTTGAAAAACCATGAATGTTTCTATTTACATTTATGTATTTATTCGAAAAAGCGTGAACGATACTGCAGCTGACGTATTAAGATTTAAGGGCACTTAAAATGTGAAGAATGGCACTAACAGTTCTTCAATATCTATTTTCGTTCTTGAGGTATTCAGTTATATGTGATATGTTAATGATCACAGGATGACGTCATAGCAGGCAAACAACGTTGCAATTAATTCTAAAATTTGTGTATATCTTCAAAGTTATCCAACGAAATTAGTTGAAACTTTGCACGTGGATACATACCACCAAACTAAAGAATATGGTTCAAGTTATGTTGTCACCATAGTTACAGATTAGCTTCCAGACCTACTAGTCTCTAAAACAAAATAATTTGTTTTCTCTCAAATGCAGAACATGTTGAGATTGGCAGTTCTCAATAACTTTTGCAATAACTTTTGCAATGCAATACCCAAGTTTGAAATCGAAAACGCTGCTTGCAACGACAGAAAATGAAGATGGGAACGGAAAGGTTTGGAAGCTAATCTGTTACTATGGTGACAACATAACTTGAACCATGTTCTTTAGTTTGGTAGTATGCATTCACGTGCAAAGTTTCTAGTAATTTCATTGGATAACTTTGAAGATATACACGTATCTTAGAATTGCCACAATGTTGTTTGCCTGCTATGACGTCATCCTGTGACTCATTAACATATCACATATAACTGAATACCTCAAGAACGAAAATAGATATCGAAGAACTGTCAACGCCATTCTTCATCATTTGAAGTGCCCTTTCAAACATAGCATTATCATTTTTGGGGTTAGGTGCACTTTAATAAAATTATCGTTATGATTGCATGCTAATTTAGGCCAGGTTTACACTAGTACGGTACGGTAAGTGATCCGTTAAAAAATCAATACGTTTCTTTGTTGTGTTTACACTGTACCTGCCAAATTCGGAGTGGTTTGCCGTATCGTAGTCACTACGCCAAGCACTCCGGATGTAAATCACTACGCTACGGCAAATTTAACGTAGCGTAGTAGTGTAAACATATGCATACGCGTTTAAAATGTTAGCGGGAAAAAATGTCGCCAGGTTGTTTATCGGCAGCAATTATAATAATTTTAGCTTGTTTATATGGTTATATGCAAGCATTAAACCTCTCTGCAATCGCGAGTGCGGAGAGCTTCCTGGGAAAAAGAAAACGGCTTGTAAACATGCTTGACATCAGCTTTTCGCTTCGCCATTTTGTAAAATATGTCGGGCAATACGCATGTGCGTAGTAAAAAAACTGCTGATGTCCACGAAAAAAACTCGCTTTGTCCTTTTTAGTGTAAACAGACGTAAATTTCACAACGGTACGCCAACCTATACTCCGGATCACTTACCGTACCGTACTAGTGTAAACCTGGCCTTAAGCAGTTTCTAGTAATCTACTAATAATCTATCACAATTACACATTTATACTCGCCTTAAAAGTGTTAATGAAACGAAAATTAAGTTTTTGTTATTTAACTGAACTTTTAAAATAACGAAAAATTGTAATTTAGAGCTCTTTCATATCTCACGTCGTTCTTGAGATATTTAGACTTTTGTGATTGCAAATAATAACTACCGACGTCACGAGGTTTTTACACGTTTTTAGAAAATCAGGTATATCTTGCCGCCGTTTTAAAGTTCTTGCCAGCGAGGAAATTTCCGAGCAAATTTTCACCTGAATTCAGTGCAATGTTTCCCAACATTTGCACCACTTTTAACCATTGGCATTACTGCTCTTGCAATACTTCGAAATAAATCTCCGAGACCATATCCTCAGGCTCTTGCGCAGTTAAACTGGACACTTCTAGCTGGGCGTCGCCGTCAACATCGCTGTATTGCTATTTATAAATGCTTAAACAAATTTATAAATTTTAATTTTAATCTCGTACGAAATGTTGAAATCCACTGTCATAATACACGCCGCCGTCAGGATTTACATCTTCCACGAGTGCGCACAAATTGGGGAAAACAGCGCTTTGTCTACCATGCGGTTAACGATTGGAACAATCTGGACTTACAAAAAAGACAATCATCCAGTCTGACTTCTTTTAAGAACTCTATATTAAATATTCTATAACACTATATAGGTTAATTTATACATGTATTTTAATTATTTAATTTTATTGATTGTCACGGTTTTATTTTTTCTTGATTTGTATATAGATTAATATAGTTTAATTATGTATATTTTAGTTGTTATCGTAGGACCTCCCTGAAAATCACCTAATTGGTGAGCGGAGCTTCCTACTCAAACATTGCTATAAATAAATAAAAAAAAATTTGACCATGACCCACTTGCCAGGGTCTCCCTCTGAAAATGATGTAACGGTCTGCATGACTCATCTTTATACAAAATAGGGGGAGTTTTGTTTTCTGAAATGTAGCGTTGCTATCACCTTTCACATTCAAATGGTATAAGTTTGCCTGTGTCATCCCTTAAAGGAACCTCAACGTCCTCAAACGATTTCCTTTGAACTGGTACGTATATAGTTCTTACCAATTTAACGTTCGAATCACCCACTACTTGCAGTTGTACGAGATCACAATAAACGTAAATCAAATTCATACCGCCGTTAATGTCTGCGCCATAAGGCTCACGATTTTCTTCACAATCCTCGCATCTTTTCCACTATATCCAAATAGGATCGACATTTTCTGTCAAGCTTAACTGATGACCATTATTCAAATGCCAAATTAATTTACTATATTTCTAATTACTTGATTTTCTGAAAACACTCGTAACGTTGGTGGTTACTCATTTACATATCACAAAAGTCTAAATATGCATGTCAAGAAAGACGTGAGATATGAAAGAGCTCTAAATTACCATCCCTCGTTATTTTAGGAGTTCGTTTAAATACCTAAAACTTAATTTTCGTTTTATAAACACTTTAACTCTTTCCTGTCCGGCTCAGTCAAAAGGGGTCATAGAAGACTCCCGAAGTCGTCAATCAAAAAAACACGGCACACGGTAACGCAAGATTAAAAATTGAAATTCGACAAGCGCCAGGCATATGAGATCCACTCACACGCCAAGTTTGATTTGATTTCATAAACAACTCTGCGATTGGTGGCATTTTGAATTTCCATGATGCTACGGGTGTGCAAGTGGCATTTTCTAGAAAAATGGAAGTTTTTCAACCTGATTTATGATAATTAATGCTAATTTATATTATCATGATGTGTCTTGTTCGGAAAATTCAAAAGCATTGGTAACAGCCGGTTTATTGGACTTTCAGAAAAGGTATAGATTTCGCAACAGTTATGGCTATTTCCCGAGATATCAATAGAACAAAGAGGTAGTTCAATTTTGGATGTTTTTCAGCCGGACAGGAAAGAGTTAAGCTAGTCAACATAAGCTATAAGTCCTATGGTTTCGATGTTTATTAAAATAACAGGTTGCTTTGTTCTGACAAAGGGCCATAATCAATGTTTAGTTTATAAATCATGCAGATAAAAGAAAGCTGTATATGCATAAGTTTGGCTAACAGATGATAAAAGTAGTTGTCTACAACAGTTACTGAATAAAATTGTTATCGAATTGTTATCGAATTTGCGCTGCATGTTCCATGAATTGTCGACGAGCAAATTAAATGACCTAAACACGTTAGTTTTCGACAATTCTCTTTTTCCGGTATACAATTCAACCAAATTGATGCACGATACGTAAAAGATAAGACCTTACTTTACGTTGTAGATTCTTCTGTGTATGTCATTTGATATTTTTTGCCTGATGGTTTCATAACAGCGACGCTGAAAATTGTTTTCTCAAACCCAGAAACCTCACCAGAAACATCATCCAACTTTTCAGCCTCTTCTGCCACAATTCTCTTTAACTTAATTTGGTTGCCAACCAGTTGCAAACTACACGCTTTCAGCTGCTCCTGTGTACCATTTGATAAAAATAGGACTGTCTTTCCGTCAATCTGTCACTGGCATATTCGAGGACATGCACACACACATGAAATCAAACAGAATATGTCCTTTGAAAAGGAAACAAACGTGGGAACAATGAAGGAACAAAAGTTGAAAATGAAACGAAGTTAATAAAGTAACTCAAAACTGAATAATAACAGTATTAGAAAATGAAAAATATCGCTATACTATTTTCGCAGCATCAGCAGCAGCATAAATATGAGGTATAGAATACAAAACTTACATTATCATGCATTTGATACTACATTATAGGAAGCAATCAAAGGTATCAGCAAAACTGTTTTGTCAAAAAACCAATACTGTGTTGTGCTGGATCCTGTCGATAAAAATGGTATTAATCAGCTTGGGAAGAAAGAGTTACGGGTTGGCATAACAAATTTTTTTTTGCATCCAGGTAAACTAATACTAATTAAATTTGGTATATTTGTGTGTAATTTCTTAAAATTTGTGTATTAATTTTAAATTAATACTAATTAAATTTGGTGTGTGTAATTTGTTATAATTTGTGTACTAATTTTTGAAGTAGAATAAATATGTAAAGTTATAGTTTTGATTGAATTTTTGTTGAGTATTAACCCTGCATTTACCTCAAAACCATCCAGGTGATCTTCTCTCTGCTGTGTAAAATTGTCTGGCATATTAGCCAGGATAAAATTCTAAACACTGGCTTAACTCTTTGCTGTCCGGCCCAGTCAAAAGGGGTCATAGAAGACCCCGAAGTCGTCAATCGAAAAACACGGCACACGGTAACGCAAGATTAAAAATTGAAATTCGACAAGCGCCAGGAACATGAGATCCACTCACACGCTAAGTTTGATTTGATTTCATAAACAACTCTGCGATTGGTGGCATTTTGAATTTTCATGATGCATACGCGGGCGTGCCAGATGGCCTTTTCTAGAAAAATGGAAGTTTTTCAACCTTATTTATGATAATTATGCTAATTTATATTATCATGATGTGTCTTGTTCGAAAATTCAAAAGCATTGGTAACAGCCGGTTTATTGACTTTCAGAAAAGGTATAGATTTCGCAACAGTTATGGATATTTCCCGAGATATCAATAGAAACATTTTTTGATGTTTTTCAGCCGGACAGGAAAGAGTTAAAGTGCTATTGAGATGAAAAATTCGTCTATCCAATTTTGATTTTATCTAAAAGTATTTTGAAAATGAAACAGAATGGCTTTCTCGGTTTCTCAATAAGTCATCTCGTTCCAGAGATATTCAGGTTTTTGGAACATGCAAATTAGAGATTAGATGCCCTATGACGTCATTTTCTCACATAGACAAAATAAAATTCACAAAATGATGAATATCTCTGCAAATAACAAGCGGAATGTTTTGAAACTTTGCACATGTATGCCAATGATGAAAGTGCACACCACTGTGCAGAGTATGTAGTTGCCATGGAGATCGCTTGGTGTCAGATCTCTTCCATTTGTAAAACAAAATTTGTTTATTTCTCTAATCTATCCACTACCAGTAATCGTTGTTTGATCGAAGGCCCACACACGTAGATAATGTATTCCTGAGGTCTAAATAATCTTATTCTTGAAGAAAGAGACAGAATTAAGATTTTAGTTTTTTTAGTTGGAAGAATCCTGCTTTCTAGTGGTCTCCTTGGTAACAACATACTTCACACAGTGGTGTGCACTATCATCATTGGCATACGTGTGCAAAGTTTCAAAACATTCCACTTGTTATTTGCAGAGATATTCCTCATTTTGTGAATTTTGTTTTGTCTATGTGAGAAAATGACGTCATACGGCATCTAATTTGCATGTTTCAAAAACCTGAATGTTTGGCGTATTGAAAAAACCGAGAAGTCAAAATTGGATAGACGAATTTTTCATCTCAGTAGCATTTTAAAGTCCGAGACAAGTACAATACTCAAATAAATAGTCTTTGATATAATTATCCTTTTTCTTTGTTTTTATCTTGACACATCTGTATAGGGGAAACTCTTGAGGCTGGCATTCAAGATGCATACATCCTGGGTGATGATGAAGCCTTGGTGCTTTCAGCTTTGGATTACTATGATGATAGAGTGTCTGGTATTAAAATTACATCTTGTACTAAAAATAATGAAGACAGCTGTGTAATTTAGACAATTAATATTATACAAGGCAAGCCTGGATATTAGCGGCCGGTTACGGACATTGTCCGGTACAAATATCCCATTTCTAGAGATTTGACAGTTACAATATTAATTGTGTCTGTCATTTTGTCCGAAGATTATACTCAACTTTTTGTGAAAGTAAAACATTTTTGTGTTCAAAAGACTACGTTTAAAATTCGTATTGTACAATCTCAGATGAGCGATATTACGTTAATATTTGAGACGTTACGCTAAGTTTGGAGATGTTACGCTAAATTTGGAGACATTGCGCTAAGTTATGAAACGTTATGCATAGTTTGGAGACATTGCGCTAAGTTATGAAACGTTACGCATAGTTTGGAGACATTGCGCTAAGTTTGGAGACATTGCGCTAAGTTATGAAACGTTACGCATAGTTTGGAGACATTACGCTAAGTTTGGAGACATTGCGCTAAATTTGGAGACATTGCGCTAAGTTATGAAACGTTACGCATAGTTTGGAGACATTGCGCTAAGTTTGGAGACATTGCGCTAAGTTATGAAACGTTACGCATAGTTTGGAGACATTGCGCTAAGTTTGGAGACATTGCGCTAAGTTATGAAACGTTACGCATAGTTTGGAGACATTGCGCTAAGTTTGGAGACATTGCGCTAAGTTATGAAACGTTATGCTTAGTTTGGAGACATTGCGCTAAGTTTGGAGACATTGCGCTAAGTTATGAAACGTTACGCATAGTTTGGAGACATTGCGCTATAAGTTGTACGGTGAAAGATACAATTTTTTGTTTGTTCGTTACAAATTTATTTGTGCTAGTCATTCTGACAAGTACAACGAAAATAATTATTTCCAGGCTTGAAGGTTGTGACCTTTCAAGCTTCCACTGCATTCACTACAAAAATGTATAGTAACTATATTTTATACAATTACTTTCTTTAATACTTTATGCCCCAGAGGTGATCAATGTAGCTAACTTCTCCTAATATTCTAATAATATCAATGATCATGGCGATCACAATGTTATAGTTCAATCCCTGTCAGCCCTCAGGAACATTTGAGGTTTTGAGCTTGACAGACGTCCATTTATCATCCAAATAATGCTTCCGTTTGGTGATTTTACATATTCGTAATATTTGAGTCTTCTTGAGCAAAATCATAATATATCTTGTCAGCCGAAAATGTCATCTTCATGGACTTTCTTGCTGTTAAAGTTATCGGATGTGATGTCACAAGAGGCATTTTTGTGGGAAGTGACAAAAGAAAACTGGTTTGGAATGCCTCTTGTGACATCACATCCGGTAATTTTGACAGCGAAAAAGTCCATGAAGATGAAATTTTCGGCTGATAATATATATTATGATTTTGCTCATTAAGACCCAAATATCATAGACACTTTAATAATTCTGTAAAAACAAAGGAATATGTTTCCTATATTCATCGACACATTAAATATATTGATTATGATTTACTGTAGATACTGAAATTATAAAGAGAACTCCAGGAGATAGATGGATGATCCATGGGCCACAAGACTACATTCCTCCAATTCAAGTTAAGGTTGAAGCAAATAGGTACTGTACTAATTATCCAAAATACATTAATTAAAAATTAATGAATATTAATTAAAAATTAATTATTATTATTAATTATTAAAATTAAAAAATAATTAATATTAATTAATAAATAAAATTAATTTTAACAATTTATGGTAATTTCCCTCTTATGTATTTTGTCAATGCATAAATTTGACATGCATTATCATCTAATACTAGTATGTTTTCTTCTTTCAGGAAAGCTGTTTCACTGTCTGAAAACAGTGGCATTTATGTGCAAAATGTTCATTCTGGTGAGGTGAGTTATTGTTTCCGATCAGTTTGTGAACATTGTGTTACAGCTTCCAACTCAAACCAATAAGGGGCCCGAAACGATAACCATCATACAAATCCTTCACATAGAATGAAGCTTCTAGGGCATTTAGGGGCTTGTGAAAGACCATAACCCCACCTTCTCTTGGGCCTATCTTGGCTCACGGCGGCCCTGAATATAGTAAGATGTGTCATCTTTCCAGTACGATAGTTGTGATTTTAACTTCAGGTGCGTGCAGTATTAGGCCCCCAGTCATATTTGTTAAAAGAGTTTGAAGAACTTTGGGAAAAGACACTTTCTGAAGAAGTTGAAAAAATGCTAAGGTATGTTTCATATAAGGTAAAATACTTTCATAGTTTAATACTTGTTGTTACATGTAATGAGAACTAGTTTTAACAAAAATCTCCAACAACATGCAGTTCGTAATGTCGACTGCGCGTCATTATTTCAATTCATAACATCAGGCTAAAACCACAACGAATTTGCAAGTGCAAATAGAAATGCAAATGTATATTGACAATATACATTTGAATTTCTATTTACACTTGCAAATTCGTTACACTGAATTCCCCAGGCTGTAGCCTGCGAAGCAGGCGTTTAGGCCGATTGGGGGAGGGGGGCGGGGACTGGGACTGGGGTGAGTGCAGATGGAACGCCTGCACGAAAGACCCATGTTTTTGGATTTCTACGTCCACCAGAGGACGCTAAATTCTGATTGGCTAACTCAACTCATTAGTATTCAGGGGTTTCCTGTCAGGAAATAAACATTTAAAAATGGCGACTTTAGAAAAACCGTGTTGGTAGATTATTTTATTTCGAAAGCTTTAACCGATCTTCAATTCGTTTCTGGTCGTAGCTTTAAATTAAAACAGGAACAAAAAGTTGCTGCGAGGGAGCTGCTGCCAGGAAAAGATGTTTTGATGGGATTACCAACGGGATTTGGCAAGAGTTTGATTATGGATTTGGTAGATTTACCAGACGTTCATGCGAGCGCGTGATTATCAGTCGGCAGAGGAAGCAGCTATATTGTTGTGATTTCTACCTTGTCCTGTCTTCAGGTGTTTCAACAATGCTCTCTGGGCCTTCGGAGAATTCCTTCGACGTTTCAGAATAGAGAGACTTACGGCTAAACGTATATAAGTGATGGTTTCTAGCTATAGGTTGTCTTGCATATGAAATTTCTTGGCCAAATCCCATTCTGGAATTACGGTGTTCGGCAGTCAGATGTCGCTTCATTCTATCAGAGCTATTAATGTTATCGGTTGGTGGAACATTGCTGTCTCCTTTTTTCGCATGTGTTTGATTTAATAAAGTTATAAAGTTCAAAAGCATTTCTTATTTATTCTGCCGCAAGACCTACAAACCCGCTCGGAGAAAGTTGCACTGCGTAGTAATGCAAAGCCGATTGATTCACAAGCCTCAGCCAGAATCAACTCTGTGCTTCCATGTCTACACGATTGCTTGAATAAATTTTCAAAATAAATCTTGTTTCCACCAGATGCAGTCAAGCTTTTTACGGAGTTTCAGACATGGATATTTCACGATTCGGCCCGAAGTGAAATGTTTTAATCATTGAGGAAACCCCGCTAGTCGCTGATTGGTTGTTTTTGACAGTTTTTCATGTGGGCGGAAATCCAAAATCATGGGTCTTTCGTGCAGGCGTTCGCTCCTCCCTTCCCCACTTCGCTTTCCCCCTCCCCCACTTCGTTTCCCCCTCCCCCTAACGCCGCCACGCAGGCTACCCAGGCTGATGTTATGAATTGAAATAAGTTTTATCCCGACGCAGAACGCGTCATTATGTGGCCCCCAATATAGTTATATATGACCTATCCCCTGATTGCAACCTTTGCTGGTCTGAGTTCCTCAATGGGCTATTCCATTTAATAACCGCACCCCCCCTATCGAGGAGACATGTTTCAGATTCATGACCCTGAGGAATTCCGGGCTCTGAAAGGTCTACCCCTGAGGAATTCTTGGCTAGAAAATGTCTACCCTGAGGAATTCCAGGCTAGAAAATGTCTACCCTGAGGAATTCCAGACTAGAAAATGTCTATCCTGAGCAATTCCAAGCTAGAAAATGTCTACCCTGAGGAATTCCGGGCTAGAAAATGTCCACCCTGAGGAATTCCGGGCTAGAAAATGTCTACCCTGAGGAATTCCGGGCTAGAAAATGTCCACCCTGAGGAATTCCGGGCTAGAAAATGTCTTCCCCGAAGAATTCCAGGCTAGAAAATGTCTTCCCCGAAGAATTCCAGGCTAGAAAATGTCTTCCCCCTGAAGAATTCCAGGCTAGAAAATGTCTACCCTGAGTTATGGTTAGGATTATTATTGGGATTATTATTGGGATTAGGGTTAGACTAGTTCTTGAAAATGAGAAGGTCCTTTTGAGTCATCCCTTTTAGCCTTCACCCAATGCAGGTTGGTTCGATCTCTTTCCGAGACTCATGCGAAACATTTTTTTATCATGTTGTTCTTCCATTATTTTCCTGGCGATATTGTTTGTTTTATAGCCTTGGTGGTGGGTATGGAGATGGCACTGACATTAGAAAGTTGGCTTACTTTGAGTCTGCTATTAATCCAGAGTATGCTGGAGGTCAGGTATGGTAACCTGCATGAACCACCTGTACTTAGTTCATAACTATATATATCTGAATGTCTAGCCAGTCAAGCATTGTTTACGCATGATCATATTCTCTTGGCAGATTGACAAATGCTGGTTTTGCAAAGTAATTTCTATTCAATATTTTTAATCAACATACAAATATTAATATTTATAGAGAGATAAAACTAAAGTTGTGGTTTACAATTGTCCAAAGGGTACAGCTGTGAAGGTGAGTGATGTATGATACTATAATTTCTATTTAAAGTAAATAGTTTGAAGTTTTGAACCGTAGGAGTATCATTAGAAGTGTGAAGTTGATATCTTCCATGTTGTTGCATGGTGACTGATGTTTTGATGGCGATCGACCTGCAGCGGTGTGGTCATCTTCAGAGTCAGGTAAAGATTGAGTGTTTGTCAGGTTTACCTACAATCATTTTCAAAAGTGTTGGGACACTCACAAGTGTTGGGAAACTCATTTCCTCTTTTTTGTGCTCCCCCGGGCCCCTGATCAATGTTGTACGCCATATCTACTGCGAATTTCGTCGAAATGATAACCTGTTTCGCTAGACAACATTGTAAAGGGAGGGGGAGGGAGGGGGAGGGAGGGGGAGGGAGGGAAAGTAGCCCCGTTGTCAAATAGATGATGTAGATCAAGTATATGATAGAAAATCTCAGGTGTCCCAATGACTTTTGAAATTGATTGTAGTATTGGCAAACCTGACAAACACTCTCTGAAGGCACGACCGCCACTGAGGCCATTGTATGCCAGGCACATACAACAGTTTTTCACAAGACTACAATTACACCTGGACAATCAACTACACAGTACTTCTATTATTCCTATTTAACTCTTTCCTGTCCGGCACAGTCAAAAGGGGTCATAGAAGACCCCCGAAGTTGTCAATTGAACACGGCACACAGTAACGCAAGATTCAAAATTGAAATTCGACAAGCCTCAGGCACATGAGATCCACTCACACGCCAAGTTTGATTTGATTTCATAAACAACTCTGCGATTGGTGGCATTTTGAATTTTTTCTAGAAAAATGAAGTTTTTCAACCTGATTTATGATAATTAATGCTAATTTATATTAACATAATGTGTCTTGTTCGGAAAATTCAAAAGCATTGGTAACAGCCGGTTTATTGGGCTTTCAGAAAAGGTATAGATTTCGCAACAGTTATGGATATTTCCCGAGATATCAATAGAACAAAGAGGTAGTTCAATTTTGGATGTTTTTCAGCCGGACAGGAAAGAGTTAAAGTGGTACTACGATCAAATTTTTACCTATCGATATTTTTACGTATTTATAAAGCAGAGCTGCTAAATAGTACTCGGTCGAAACCGTTTTGCGATTCGACGATGGCAAGTATTACTTTTCTGACTCTGGAGTTATTATGTCCGCCATTAATCGATCAAGCGTAAGAAAGTGACGTCAGACTCTCAACGCGACGACTCTACATGGATAATTCTTCAGGTAAATCCAAGGTCCTTTTTTCAAATTCTTCGTCTGAAAGGCTAGACATTTCATCTACTTCTCGAAGAAAACAAGAAAACAAGTAACCTCGACTGAAATTCAGGCGTAGCATTGAGAGTCTGACGTCACAAACATTATTGCCTTTTGAAATTGCGGGCTCACTTGGAACATGTTCTTAGTAATGGTGGCCTAAATAGTAGTGATATCAGAGCTTAAAATACTTAATTCAAAATACGTTTTATATTAAATAAATTTTTTAGGTTTTTTTAACATCAATAATCACTTTCGACCCTGAAATACTATTCTATGCTAAAGAAAATCTAAAAAAACGGGGGTGAATTTTCATCGTAGTGCAACTTTAATAAATTTTGTTTAACAATAAGTAAACCAGCTAATATTTGGAGGGCAATTAATATTTTTAGGTTTACAACTATAAGGATAATACAGCACGAGTGATCTTTGGACCAGACATAGTAAGAATATCAGAGATTTTCATAGCCTACATTTACCTGTATATATATATATATATATATATTTGGAATTATCTAAAATATATGCAATATGTCATTACACTGTGTTTCATGCCTTTGGCAATCTTCAGATGACTAATCTGAATATTTAATATTCTGAATATTTAATATACAAACTACAACAAGTTTGTATAGAGCACTCTATCTTCTGGAAAATACCCAAGTTATTCATTTATCTACTATATAATATATATATATATATATATATATATACACACTGTAGTTTAATTAACATCTGCATGAGGTATTTAAATTATCTGGTAATATACTGTTTTAAATTTCCAGGTCATTCTTGAACCATATGAGAAATTTAATGTTCTAAGTTTGAGTGGTAAGTGTTTATAATTTGATCAGTGTGTAATACCGTAGGTATGATGAGTGCTGCAAAACTGTTGTCAGTGCAGTATTGATCTTACCCTTAAATTATTTTTTTATTATTTCTGAACTTTAGCTGGAAAGCCCAAGAAAGAAGGTGCACTAAAAAGCTTCTTGCTGATGCTTGGTCCTGATTTTATTACTGATATCATTGAGGTAAGCAGTTTTATTTGCAATATTATTTTCCTGTGTAAAATGGATGCCAATTATTGGTGCAAATGGTTACTGCAGTTGTGGTTAGCAGAGTAGAGGTAAGGACAGGTTGTGGTCAGCATAGTAAAGGTAAGTTTGTGGCTATAGTATAGTAAAGGTAAGTGACTGCCGCATAGGCAGTGCATATATCAATCGAACCAGTACATTCTCAGTGAGTCTCGTTAGCTCAATGGTTAGAGCGTCTCACCGGCAATCAGAAGGTTACAGGTTCGATTCCTGTACGGGACTCAGAATCATTTTTCTGAGGATATGAGCTTGACGATCATCCACGTATCGCCCATTAAACTTCATGATTGTAACAAAACAGTTTTAGCCAAGAAATATGATAAATGAAATTCATGAATACGGCAGTACTGAAATTATTTTCTTACATATCATTATGTCATTGTTATTATCAACTCATTGGTATGATATTTACGCTAGATTTTGGCCTCCTGTGGTGCAACCATCTCCCAAGGGCTTTCTGTATAGCAAATCGCCGCTATATATTTTCCCGATGTCGAATCAAAATCGTCTCTGCAGTTTGTTTTTATGAAAATCTGCTAAAGTTCCATAGTCAATGTAATTCAAACAGTGAATACCAGGGGGGACAGGTCGTTGATAATATAGTTGAATTTTCTACCTATGAATTATTTCTCCAAATGCTGAAAATTGTATTCCTAAGACTCACGTTTTGCAGGAGTAGTATAGACCACACCCCTGGCCCTCTGGACGGATTTTTCCCTGTACCTAAGTCACAAGCAGTGTAACCCTCAGTTAACCTCACCAATCTCACGATCGGACGGATTTTTCGGACTACCGCCTCAACAATTTTTTCTTCACCAGACATACCACCATTATCCTCTCAGATACACTTTTAACCACTACATATCCCAAAATGTTCATATACCCACGAATTTCACGAATCGTACGATTGGAATCTATTCGACAGTATTGGACAACTCTCCTAGATTGAATCAGAATGTACTTTCGGTACCCATGTCTTACCTACTTCAGAACTAAGCGAAAGCCCTGCTCAGTGGTCAGAGCACTGCACCAGGGTTGCGGGTTCAATTCCAGCCGGTGGACCTTGATGTTGCTTTTTCGCAACTGGTCCAACTCAGAAAACTTTGCAGGGGGGCGTAAGCTCACTTCAACCGACTGACGCACTAGCTTGTACCGACTACATCCTATCGATCGAAGCTTGTCAAAACAGTGGCGGATCCAGGGTTGTTCGCACGTTGATGGTGTATCCCACTGAAGGGTCTGGGGGTATACCACCCCAAGAAAATTTTTAATTTTGTAAAGCCCTGCAGAAGTGCTTTTCCGGCGATTTCTGATACGAATGTTTGCGAAATTAGGGCACCACGCCGTTGCTAAAAAATGCACGAGTACAAAGGGGCATCAAGATTATGAAACACTTTGATATAAACTCAGAAGTAGTACAGAACCAATATATACACTTTAGCCTTTAGGCATCTGAAAACGTCCATCGTTTTATCTTGGAACCCATGTTAAAATATCTGTGAGTGCATGCAAACTGGCTTTTGCAATGAAAATTGGATAAGCTACCAAAACAAATCGGTCATATAATATTGCGTTTATCACTCCGACTTCTTCATCTTGGTAAAAAAACAGAAAACACTTGTTTGCGGAAGGGGCGCGCGCGCGCGCCGCGTGCGTGGATCCGCCACTGCAAAATATTGTCTTTCCGTTGGGTGCCTACTAAAATGACCCTGGTCAGCTGGTGAAATGGTTAATTAGTCCTATACGTTAATGATTCTACTTGTCCGTGTTAAATCGAACACGTCTAAAATATAACTTCTGCCGACTAAAATATAACTTCTGCCGACTGAAACTCGCATAAAGATTTTTTGGGGGGGTGTTTCACGCCCCGTACTTTCGGCACCCATGTCTGACACTGACGGGTACTTTATTGGGATAGCCACCTACTTCAGAACTAAGCGAAAGCCCTGTCTCCCTGGTAAGCCAGCACCGCGAGCTAGGGGGCTTTAGCCCCCCCCCCCCCCCAATAATTTTCCAAACATATGTGATTTTTATATAGCCCCAATTATAATCTATAAAAATTCCTGTTGTTTGCTTGCGGTTTGCCTCGTTCGGTTTGCCCAGTACGCTGGTGTTTGTTTGCATTTATTGGTTTCCTCCTATGCATTAGTAGTCTCGCACTTTCCATGAAAGTATTTGTAAGAAAAATAGTGATAGATAAGTATGGAAAATGCATTTTTAAAATAAACAATATAAAGCCCAGCAAATGACGCTTAAACAAGACATTTAAATGGAATAAAATCTATTTCAAGAAATGTAAGCAAACAGATTTTATTCCTTTCAAAATGGCTTGTTTTAGAGACATTTGCTGCGCTTTTCTACTGTTTTTGTAAGAATTTGTAAGAAACGTTTTAAACCGCAACTAGTAAATTTGATTGCATTTCGGGGCCTCTGGCAGGCTTCAGATTTCAAAATTTCTCGGGGGAGCATACCCCCGGACCCCCCTATAAGGATCACGCCTTCGGCGTTCGCTAGCCCCCCCCCCCCCCGCCCCCCCAACCCAAAAATTGCTCCGCGGTCCCTGTAAGCGACCACTTACTCCTGACCCTGAGCTGGTTGATTAGGAGAGAGTTGACTGTGATAATAATTAATGCTGCTGATATAATGACAATGACATATGATCATTCCTGTTATGATGATCATTATACAATTATTTTCATAATCCCCAGGTGGAGACATCAGATCATGCCCGACTCAGGATGAAACTTGGTATGAATAACCACTTTGAAGTGGACAAAGGGTCGGACACAGAATCACAAAAAGCGATATTTTCTATCTCAGATTTCATTGGATTTGCATGTAGGAATGTTGGTAAGTGGCTGCACATATTGATTCAAGTGTACCCTTCTTTTGTGTAGTGATTACTGTATTCATTTGAACTGTATATTATTTATATTTCAGGAGGTAGAATTCGAGGAGTTGTGGCGCAAACACCATTCGACGAATTCCACCGTTATTCTAATAACATTATCCGCAATGCTGTTTTTGGGGTGGATAAAGATGGAAAAATCAATAAGACACTAAGATTTGAGGCCAATAAACTTGTAAGTGATATTATAGTACGATTTGAATTGTGTTATTTCTGTTTTGTTGAACTGATTAAGTATTATATATTTATAGTTCATTGCATTACATGTACCAAGCCTGGATATTAGCGGCCGGTCACGGACATTGTCCGGTACAAATATCCCATTTCTAACGGACATTGTCCGGTACAAATATCCCATTTCTAACGGACATTGTCCGGTACAAATATCCCATTTCTAACGGACATTGTCCGGTACAAATATCCCATTTCTAACGGACATTGTCCGGTACAAATATCCCATTTCTAACGGACATTGTCCGGTACAAATATCCCATTTCTAACGGACATTGTCCGGTACAAATATCCCATTTCTAACGGACATTGTCCGGTACAAATATCCCATTTCTAACGGACATTGTCCGGTACAAATATCCCATTTCTAACGGACATTGTCCGGTACAAATATCCCATTTCTAACGGACATTGTCCGGTACAAATATCCCATTTCTAACGGACATTGTCCGGTACAAATATCCCATTTCTAACGGACATTGTCCGGTACAAATATCCCATTTCTAACGGACATTGTCCGGTACAAATATCCCATTTCTAACGGACATTGTCCGGTACAAATATCCCATTTCTAACGGACATTGTCCGGTACAAATATCCCATTTCTAACGGACATTGTCCGGTACAAATATCCCATTTCTAACGGACATTGTCCGGTACAAATATCCCATTTCTAACGGACATTGTCCGGTACAAATATCCCATTTCTAACGGACATTGTCCGGTACAAATATCCCATTTCTAGAGATTTGACAGTTACAATTTAATTGTCTGTCATTTTGTCCGAAGATTATACTCAACTTTTTGTGAAAGTAAAACATTTTTGTGTTTAAAAGACACGTTTAAAATTCGTATTGTACAATCTCAGAGGAGTGATATTACGTTAATATTTGAGACGTTACGCTAAGTTTGGAGACGTTACGCTAAGTTTGGAGACGTTACGCTAAGTTTGGAGATATTGAGCTAATATTTGAGATGTTACGCTACGTTTGGAGATGTTACGCTACGTTTGGAGACGTTACGCTAATATTTGAGACGTTACGCTAACATTTGAGACGTTACGCTAACATTTGAGACGTTACGCTAACATTTGAGACGTTACGCAAATATTTGAGACGTTACGCTAATATTTGAGATGTTACGCTAATATTTGAGACGTTACGCTAATATTTGAGACGTTACGCTAACATTTGAGACGTTACGCTAACATTTGAGACGTTACGCTAATATTTGAGACGTTACGCTAATATTTGAGACGTTACGCTAATATTTGAGACGTTACGCTAATATTTGAGACGTTACGCTAATATTTGAGACGTTACGCTAATATTTGAGACGTTACGCTAACATTTGAGACGTTACGCTAATATTTGAGACGTTACGCTAATATTTGAGACGTTACGCTAACATTTGAGACGTTACGCTAACATTTGAGACGTTACGCTAATATTTGAGACGTTACGCTAATATTTGAGACGTTACGCTAACATTTGAGACGTTACGCTAATATTTGAGACGTTACGCTAATATTTGAGACGTTACGCTAATATTTGAGACGTTACGCTAATATTTGAGACGTTACGCTAATATTTGAGACGTTACGCTAATATTTGAGACGTTGCGCTAACTTTGGAGAAAAGTTATGAAACATGACATTACGCTAAGTTTGGAGACATTGCGCTATAAGTTGTAGGGTGAAAGATACAATTTTTTGTGTCTGTTACAAATGTATTTGATTTCTACTGTTCCAAATTATTACCAAATAAGTTGTAGTTGAAATATCTTCCTTATTGTGCTTTTTATAATTATAGGTTATAACACAGATTGATGTACAAAGTATCGAACCAGTTGATGAAACTATGAGGAATAGCTTGATGAAATCAGTGCAGATGGCAATAGAAATATCAACAATGTATGTCTAGAAGCTAGCTGTAACATAGTGTTATAATACTAGATTCTTTTTCTTTCAAAAATAATACAAACACGAAGTTCTTGGTTTATTTCAAATACAAAGGTCGACTGAAAAAGCTGCAGACCACGAAGCCAAACGACTTGAACAAATTGCAAAGGGACTATTGGAAAGACAAAAGCTTTTTAACAAGATGGTCAGTAATTTTATAAAAAGTGTTAAAGGAGCTAGCCTGCATGTTGTGCACATCTGGCAGAGCCGGATTAAGCGCATGTTGGGCCTGGATCTGCGGGTTATAATATATACATAAAGCTGTCTTTTTTTCATATTTCACAGATGAGTGTTGTAAACATCTGTTGACAATTGCAATCGATAAAGACTTTTATGAAAGTACGCTTACTCGCTAAGACCTTATTTTTCAAGTCTGGTGACAAAAATGGCCTACAGTTAACTCTCGTTATAACGGACACGGGGACCGTTATTTGGTGTCCGTAATAGCGAAACTCCGCAATAGCGGGATGCGATGAAAATTTCCCTATTTCAGGTTGTAAAATGTCACTACGATGTATTACTGCTTTTTTGTTTTAAAATGTCCAGTTTATTTCAATTTTTATTTGACGTTTACATAAGTACACAGTACAAATTTGTATTCAAATATTTTTTTATTCCAAAACCAAAAATACAACGGTAACACGAATCAGTGTCAAATGTCTTTTCTTTCCTTCACTGTAAAGGTACAGTAACAAAACTCAGTAAACTTACACGAAGTTTTATTCTGTGACGAAGTACCTCTCTAGTGTGCTTTGATGTGATCTTTCGCTCACGGCATTCTCGCTTACTTTATATTTTCTGTTATTTATATTTTCTTACCTTATATTTCTGAATCTTCCGCTGACAAATAGCAAGATGTAAATATGTCACTCGATAAATTAAAAAGTCGTTCACTTTCGTGTGTCGAGAGAAAAATACGTCCAAACTCCAAGGTGTCCGTTGTAACGAGAGTAGAACAATAAAAATTATTGTTGGGAACCACACGAAGTGTCCGCAATTCCGTAATAGCAAGAGTCCGTAATAGAGAGTTTTTTCAATACATTTCATAGTAGTTTAACTGTCCTTAATAGCGGGGTGTTGTGTTCGTAATAGCGGGGGAATCGGCAAGGCGAGAGTTGACTGTATTTTTCTCCAGGGCCTGGAGCTGCCGTCCCCACCTCTGACATCTGGAAAAACTGCTTTTGCAAAGTGCCAGTATCAACATAGAAATTCTCCTTATTGATAGACGAAAGACTTATTTCGATTTGCAGACCGTTGCTAAGGAAGCTTAGAATTGACAAAATTTGCCATAGAATTTCACAGTTTTAAGAATCCATCAAGACAGTGTATATGCACTATATATATGTGGACAAAACTCTTTCGTTTGGTAATGTCATATGATGACGTCATCGTGACGTTTCGAAATATGAAAATTCCTATAATCTTTGAAGGTTTTGAAGAAAAATTATTTTTTTGCATGTGATTAGAATCTGGACGGTTAACTTTAATAAAAGTACGTATGGTTTTAAGAATTTTTCAAAATTTGCCGAGATATCAGATTTTTAAGGTCAATAAACACAATAAAATTTTCATAACTTCGTTTTTATTTAATTTATCAATGAATCCATACGTACTTTTTTTGTAGGAATTAATTTAGGTTTATATGACACCAACAAATATACCACACTGTCAAAAATGACGAAAATTATAGAGTTTTTGTGTTTGTTGATGACGTCATGGTGACGTCGTCAAATACGTCACCAGACGAAAGAAGTTTGCAACATATTCCACACATAAAATATCGTGGTTATACCTTGAATTTATTGTCCACTCGTGAAGTATATTGGGCACTAAATGACCTGTCCTTAGCAACCGGTTGTTTAGCAACGGAATACGTCCGAACACCCTTAAACATTTAGTTGGAAGAAGTTATTTAAAAACATATCGTTCTATCTTTGGTGATTTCCTTTATTCTGATCAATATCTCAGTATGCTTGGTTAACCATTGATATTATGATAAGTTAGCTGGTACTCATGATCACCCCTGGGAAATAAAGGATCATACAAATAAAGAGTACTATAAAAGTTGATGTACTTCCAAAAATAATATTATAGTGAATAGGATTATCCAACATTTCACACAAAGACCTGTGTGCAGAGAGTGAGACTTAAAAATGTTTCTCTGTTTGCTGTGTACACCAATATATTCAGCACTATAATCCCTATTACTGTAAAAGTTACTGGCATACTGTACTAACAATTATAAAGCACTAACAAAAGAACTAAAGCTGAAACACTTTAGGAAGCTGAACAGTCAAGAAAAACATTGGCAGAGTTTAAAGCAATCACAGCTGCAGTTGAGTCATGTGGACAAAGCAAGGCTGAAGCACAGGTAATCTTAGCTCTTCCCCCCATCCCCTCTTCGAGAGCCGCTACGCAGGCTAGTAATGTTATTGAATGGTAACTTTTACTTTTTTATACCACGGTCGTCTTGTTGAGTATATTTTTTGTAATTTTCATGTGCTTATCGGTTCCTAATTATCAATTCCTTTCTTATTTTTTAGGCCAAGGCTGAAAAACTGCTCATTGAAGGTCAATGTGCCATTGGACATAATATAGCACCATTTTTGGACAATAATAATAATCTGCAAATCCCGATCAGGTATTGAATCTACAACCTTCTGATTGCCGATGTAACCGATTGACCTATACAATGTACTGGTTTGATTATATGTACTGCCTGTATGGGCCATGTGTTGTTATAATAACAATAATAATAATAAAAGACGTATTAGACATTATACTCTTACAACAATATATTCTTAATTTTACTTATAGAATTAATTACAGTTTCATTATAAGATAAAGCTTGCTACATATTTTATTTTATTAGCTTCTTCAAAAAAAAAACACCAAAAAAGAAACCTAACATAGAGATTACATTATATAGTAATAAAACAATCACAGGGTGACCGCAACAGCATAGCCAATTACTGCGGACCCAGAATTTAAAAGTATATTTACAAATAATAATAATAAATAATTACTGTTCATTTAATAACAATACACAACAACTGTAGCTCAGGAGGTCTGCAATACTCCATTTCTACTATATATTACCACTATGAACAAAAACTATTAATTTTAAAGAAGAAAAGTCTTTATACCGGTACTGTACGTACAGGTTCGATCCCTGACCACGGGACTCAAGGTTTGTGCTTTTGTTCCGTCTAATACCAAACTCCCATAATCACCATGTTAATAATTACTAAGTTTTATAATATACAAATTGCTGTACTTGTACACGGTATGTTTCACTCTCTGCAGGGCCTTCACTCAAAATGTTAAGACCTCCCAGTTTAGAGTAATTATTAACATATTCTAGCCTGGTTATTGGTTCGCATAAAGATAACCAGTAATGTAAGTTATTTCTGTTTCTATTCAGTGGCTAGATTAAAAGCTGAAGCTGTTGCAGTCCAACATGAAGCAGAATTAGAAACAAAACAAAAGGTAAAAATACTCAATAATAATTTGTGAAGAAAAAACAAAAGCAGTGCCTGTCTAATCACTAGTTATAAATTGGTTATAGCATTGTCCTGACATTCCTTTGATTCAGTCTGCTAAAAGTACTTGAATTACCAAAATATTTGGTTAACCAAGGTTATTTAGGTGCATTAGTGTTTTAAGTACAGTATAAGATACAATATTCACATCCAAACTGTATTGTATTTGCAACAGATTGCCTTGTGAATCACATATAGCTTGGCTGTGAATATTGAGTGATTAAAGTCAAGGTGATATTACCATAAATGTTGATTATAGGATAACATCTTTTAACTTGCAACAGAGACGAAAAAATGGCAACTGTATTGATTGGCCTAATTTCCTTTGTTTGTTTTAAAGCAAAGAGAATCGGAGATTAGATACAAACAAGAAAAAGATAAGCTTGAGATTGAGAAGACCAAACTATTATCTTCTGTTGAAGTGGGTACTTTATATTAATCCAATTTTCAACTTCTGGACTATTAATATGTATTTCAACTCCACACCTTCATTACCTTTCAACAGGTCGCCAAATTCTCATCAATTATAAGTGCAATAGGCCAAGACACTCTTGCAGAAATTGCTTCAGATGCCACCGAATGCCAGGTATGTAAAACATTTTGTAATTAGTTACTGTTTAATGCTGTGGTGTCGTCAATGAACAAAGCATTCAATACTTCTTTTACTTCATGTTTCACTTTGTGACAAAGGGCCTTCACTCGAAATATTAGGGCTCCTACACACTATTTTGGTAGGCAACCAACATTTTAGGCTGTGATTTTGATAAATTCTGGAATGGTACTAATGTTCCAACTTCATATCCCTTATTAGGCCAAATTATTGCAAGGGCTTGGTATAACCAATGTGTTAATAACAGATGGTACAACACCCATCAACATGATGTCAGGACCAAACCATTATTTATGATATGTATTAAGGTAACTCATAAGAACAATGCAAGAGGAAAACCTCAAAGATTGTTGAAAGATTGTACTGTGTTCAATCAAAATTACAAGGAACTTCTGCTGGTCTTGGGTCACTTGTTTGGCAGGCATGTGGATACAGAAATCAATTCCTGTTAGATTCAGCGTGATTCACACAGATGGGTTAAAGCTTGTAGAAATTTTGGACAGCTGTGAACTAAAAGCACCCGGCTTGCCCCGCTGGTAATTTGATGTCCTCAGCCTGCAACACACCCTCTGGTAGCCGTTAATTAGTGATATATCTTACTTTATTGTCAGCCTAATTAAGGACTGTGCTTACTCCTTCAATACATGGTCATTTGAATAAATGTGTTAAAGTGTCTATCCGATGTGTGGGCTATATATATATTATAATCGTTGGCAATTTCTGATAAAAATTCATATCAGTCAGAGTTTCATCTTCATGCCTTTTCCTCCTGCTACTGTAAAGTTGGTTTATTATTCTCAGGAAATGACACACAAACAGTTTGTGGAGTGATTCAACAGTGAAATATAAAGAGAGTTTGCTTTGAACTTTAAACAGAGTGACCTGTTTGGAAAACATTCAACCATTCCATCGCTTTTGAATCACTCCATTTTTCAATTGTTGCTTACAGTTGTTGATGATATTATAAATAATAATATAAAAAGCTGGTACACATAAGATAGGTGCTTGTCTCCCTCTGACCGAGTGGAGCTCAGTAGAGGGCCACAAGTTGTTCAATGGTCTGAACTGTGTCTTGGTGCAGATGGACTTGCCAAGCTCAATGAACAAACAGTGGAGTGGTTGATAACAGATGTGCCTGTGTGACAAGCAGGGTGGGTTCAAACAAACGAGGTGCTTCAAAAATGATTGGAACAAGTCTGAATTGGTTTACTGATTATATAATTTAAAATTTGTTTTACCCATACATAAATAACATACAAGCAGTGCAATCTATGAACTGTGATATTCATAATATAACACAACTATGGTACATTGTGATCTGTTATGGCCATACTACAGTTTAGTTTCAGTGGCACAGTGGGAGAAGGGGTGCATGAAGTTTGTGCTGTAACATTTTCATGGCAGTTTTAAATGGCACCTTAAATGCCATTTTGACATAATTTATTGTTCGAGAAATTTTGCACACAAGATCAAACAATGCAAAGGAAATTATTTTCTTTATTATAATCATTTAGACTAAGCATAATTATTTCCTGCTGCCACCTTACCACCCACAGTGCCACTTTTCAGCCTTACACCACAAAATAATGGTTTTAGACTTTAGTCAACTGAGTACTTATAGTGAAAGATTTAATCAAGTTTAATCCTGTAGATCACTGGCCACAAAATACAAACAAATGCGTTTTACTCTTGCACAATATCAAGCAAAAATTGTTCATGTCTGCTTTTGTCAATTTCAGTGTGCACTGTACACAAAAATTACATGCTAAGCTAATTTTAAGTACCATATTAGTTGCAATAGACACCAGTGATTAAATAAGCAAATGCATGTCTTGAGTTGGCATTTAGTTTTCAAATAACGGTTTTGTTGTTGTTTTCAAGTTATTATGGCCCTTTTTTAACCAAATCCGCTTCAATCCCCTACAGACAATAGCTCCACGTTCTGGTTGGTGTTGGAGCCATAGACATCACTCATAATAGCAACCAATTTAGCTATTCCTTTATGTGCATCTTAATTAGCCTTTAGGACCTAGTTTGTGTGTCGGCAATTCAAAAGAATCTTCGCTTCGTAATGAGGTTAGGTTGTAAAGGCTAATTTAAATGTGCATAAAAGAATATTTAAAATGGCAGCTATTATATTCCTTATTCAAAAATGGCCGCCAAATTAATATTCTTTTATATGCATATAAATTGGCCCTTATGAACTCATTTTCATGTACGTAATTGAAAAAGATTCTTACTTTAAAATGAGATCATAAGGGCAAATTAAATGCATATAAAATTGTCAGCCATTTACGAATAAGGTATATGAAAGAGGTCTATTGTTTTTGGGCATTGAAGGAATTTTGAGAAAGGCAATTCATTGCCAACAACATTTTTATGTTTAAGTTTTATCACCAACACAATTCTAGACATCATTTTTGTTTTTTTAGTGAGCGGACACTTGTTAGTTTAGAATTCATTTAAAACACAGTGTCTGTTGGAATAAATACGGTACATGTTGCAAAAAATGTAAAATTACCTAAACAGAATGTCAAAATGGTCGATTGTTCATTTTGTAATAAATACTGTATGTTTCGTTCTCTACTTTCTCATTATGTCAATATAGATACTAGATATTGCTAAATATAATAGGTTTCTTTCTAACAAGAACCTACTGGTCATGGAGCCAGCACCAGAATCAAAAGAAATCTATCAGTAAGTCGTACATTGGAAAATACAATTGAATTTTGATACAATTATCAGAAAAACGACCCTGAAAAATATTTCCAGGGCTTGGTATTTGGTTAATGATAACCTTTAGGATGGAGTTACATGGTAACTAGACACAATAATAAATAACACTTTGAAGCAATCTTTCTTTTAGGTCTGTGCTAATATTGTTTTTACAGAAAGTGTTCATTCAGCTTGGCACACAAAACCTAAAGATATCTTGCAGCACTAACAGACTGGTTGGTTTTAATGATGATTAGCAGATATAAAGAAATGTGATGCATATTTAGCTTCAGTCAAATCACAGGTAAAATGAATGCCTTGTCAATTTTTTCTAATTAACCTGGAGTGATTCTGTAATACATGTCAACTCTTTCTTCTGCTGTCCCCTACTGTGTACAAACAGAGTGTTTTAATTGCAAAATAGCAATCTCGTCAGTTACATTCTGGTAGTCGGCACGTCGATTCTTTCGGGCGACTTAAGAAAATTACAAGTCTCTCAATTCATGGAAGTGGTTTAATATTTGCTTGATTACTTTAATAACCTAGCCCATACATGGATGAAAAAGCAATTTGCTTGTTGATCTTTGTTGAAAGTGGCTTGCTTGTTCAAGATTGTATTTCCATTGTATTTTAAAATACAAAGAATTGCTGGCTGAATGAACACTTTCTCAGATTCTCTAGCAGAGTTTCCAAATGTAGCAAAATGTAACAAATTAACCTAATTTGTAAAAATTCAATTTCCTGACATTTAAGCAACCCACACCACACTGTGACATTCCAAGGACATCTAGAATAAACTGTTTACTTAAGAATGGTTCAAATTAGTCGCGAGCTATGGCAGGAATTTCCTCCCAGATCCACAGAACAAAGCCCTAACATTGTTCAACATTCCAAGATATTTTATGAATGAGAACCTTAATCTTAACAGTAGCTGCAATAAATCCTGGTGTTTACCAAGGAATTATATCCAGCAGTATTTCTGACCCATCGAATGCCACAAAAGATCTCCTTGTTTGCCCTCTGGTGCCCGAACAGACAAAATACCTTCATTGACAAGGCGTCCAAACGGAAGTTAAGCTATGGACGCCAATGCTCGGAGCACTCCCAATCGAAGCCCGTCTTCGACACATTAAACTAATAAAAGCTAATTATTACGTCCTTTTTCTCAAATAGTTTCTAAAATCTACTTCGCTTGCTAATCGGAGAAATTTCCAAAGCGAAGAATTAAAATTGTTTCTGCATACCTGAGATGTTTTCGTCTACACTCGGTATCTGTCGTCGTCATTAATTTTGCTTTCAATTTCTGGCAACCTTACAGCCATTTTATCAACAATGGGGGACACTCGATCATTGTTATTTGATTCGTTTGACTTTATAACGGATGTTTGAACGTGCAAGTTCGGCAGAGAGACAACAGAATGGCCGTTGTTAATAGCCACCATTGTAGGAGAAGCGTTCTCGTTCTCCTTTTTTATCACTACAACCGTATTCTTCGACGAGTTTTCGTTTGAATTCATTTGCGAGGTCGCCTGAGTTATAACTCTTATTACTTCGGTCTGATACGAAACAGGTTGGCTCGCCAAAATGCTGCCATTATTCCCGTGTGTTTGCACTACGGTCGGACCAGAACCTGAATTCGATGTTGCGGGGTTAGGTCTAATAATAACACTTCCTTCTTGCACGAATACGTATGGTGGATTCAAAGAATTGTTCACAGAAACAGGGACTTGTGTGATTATCGCAGACGCCGTCTGACTTGTCGGTTTGAGGACAGTGAGATTTGAAAACTGTGTATTATCTTGCCAGGGGTTGGGGATGACAGGTTGGGACATGCTTGGGTACTGAGCATAAGGTCTTTTCATACCTTTTTGTCGCCGTTTCGGTTTGTATTTGTAGCCAGGATTGTCCTGCTTGTGCTGCTTGTCCAATTTGGCTGCTTCGTCCACGTACGGTTGCTTCTTTTCAGCTGGAAGCATCCGCCAGAGCTTCCCCAACATTTTACTCAGCTCAGCGTTGTGTACATGAGGGTATTGTTCAGCCAGTTGTCGTCTCATCGACTGCGCCCAGATCATGAAGCTGTTCATCGGTCGCTTGACGTGTCCGTCTTTATTCCCGTCCACCGCGTACGGTTTGCCCACCATCCCATGTGCCTGCTGTACTTTCAACATGTCTACGTGTGACAGCGAATCCACGGCAAATTGTCGCGGCCATACGGCTCCGTCGTTATGTCCTTGTATTGTTTCTGCATTATTTCCAGTATCTTGGTCGTGATCTCGCTTCATTTCCACATTGCATGTGGGTGAAATCGTCTCGCATTCTGTCGCCATGTTGATTCAGTGAACACAAAGCAACGACTATTGTTCTTCCCAAGAAAACCTATTGTTTAATTATCACGTGTCAAACCAAAAGCGTCTGCTCGACCCGCTCCGCTCGGCGTCGTTTCGAACTTCAAAGTACACTGTACTGCTTTCCTTTGCCTACAGTATTCGCTCCTTTTCCGCTTAGTCGTCTCAAATATCTTGCCCCCTCGCGTCGAAGACTTCGCTTCCCGTTGACAGCATGAGGCGATGAAAGGGCAACGGAAACTCGGGTATCTGAAAATGAATAGCTCTGAAATCATTAACTCTGCAAACAAAGGCTTCAAACAGACGCCGAAATCTATTGTCCACAAAGACAATATAGCCAGCGTTTACATTCACTGGCGCAATTTCCGATTCAGTCATACAAAAATCCCACGGATTTGGGAAAGAATTAGGACAAAAGAACAAAAGTAATTTGCACGACTTTTGTAAATTGCTTGCCTTTATGAGCAGTGAAAGACAAAAATTAACTACTCGATTATGCATTTCTAAAAATACTCCGAAAATATTTCGCATTTCTTCCATTCCATATCAATACCACACTCGAGATTCGTCACCAACAAATTTATAACTACGGTAAGATGAAACTCTGTTCATATTGACTAGAAAGATCACAATAATATATCAAGAATATATTCCAAATTACGGCCGCTAGAGGGCATCTGTCATTCGATATTTTTCTTGCCAATAGAAAGTCTTTGTCCGTCTCCTCAAGTCAAGGAAATTAAAGATAATTTTATGTAGACATTTTATTAAATCATCCAAGAATGCAGCAACAATTTATATTTACTGAAAAGGCATTCAAAGTTCTACACACTGTATGCTACTCTAGAATCCCATAGGCATTGGAGGAAATATTTAGGTAAATTGCCATCAAAATAATTTATATTGTTATGACTTTTCTATATACAGTATAATCATCATCATACAGCTAAGCACAGCTTAGCTTGTGTTATATATAGCTCTATATAGCTCTATGGAAATATTGTTGTACATGACCAAAATAACACAAGATGACTCGAATTCACAAGTTGCAAAGCAAACCCACATTGTATATAATTTTGTTAGCAATAAATAATTTGTGTGGGGTTTTCAAAAGCTTGTTTGCAATATCACTGCAAA
Source organism: Chrysogorgia sp. JL179-B06 (assembly GCA_035772405.1). Classification (NCBI taxonomy): domain Eukaryota; kingdom Metazoa; phylum Cnidaria; class Anthozoa; order Scleralcyonacea; family Chrysogorgiidae; genus Chrysogorgia; species Chrysogorgia sp. JL179-B06. The sequence continues at coordinate 508,278 of JAYKKM010000049.1, forward strand.
TCTTCAAAGATTTGAAAACGTTTATCAGAATGAACTCATTTGCATATTATTTGTGACCAGTCAGACATCAACCAATACAGTATCCAGCTGTAACAAGACTGTACAATAGCGAGTGCGAGACAAGCTTACTGTCTCATCAACTCAGAAAAGAAAAGTGTCATTGTTTAAGATGGGGTTAGGATTGCTCTGCAGATCTTAGGCAAGCAGGAATTACTAAGGGTATCTTAGGTTTTCCCTTTCTCAATCTGAGATTCAACCATTGCTCTTTGTTGGGTATGAGCCGATTGTTCAGTAAGTCTAGATCTCCATCATAGCTTGAGGCAGTCGATAGGACAGAACTTCCACTTATGGTACTAATGTTGGACTCCAGCTCTGGCTCAAAACCATTTTCAGTGATCCTTTTCTTTTTCTTGGGCTGAACCATGAGAAGATGGACTGCTTCGTTTAAATGTTGAAATACATCGAGTATCGCTAGGTCTGATTGCACACTTGTGTCAAGTGAACAGGCTTCTGAGGTCAGCCAATGTTTGACATAATTGAAATCGACTTGCAACTGATATGCACCAATTACACTGAAAGATGAAAAAGTGGGATTACATAGTCACAATGGCACAGCTGCACATTAAACTTATCATAATTACCAGCATGCTTGGGAAATCGGTTATCTCATAACCGCCCAACTGCATTTTGAGTCCTGCATGGACATATTTTTGTATTTTGTTATAATTAAATATTAATGTGTCATCCGACCAAACATCTGAACACTTATTTTTTTATATTTGATATTCCATTTTTGATATTGTCCCAAGTGGGAATAATTTTATAACAATGCTTTCATGATGATGTTTTGTGATCACAAAAATAGGAAAATATGTTCATTTCGGTTTGCGACAGCTACAGTATGCATTTCCTGGAAAAACAAAGAAATATAAAAAGACCTCCAATTTCGAAATTTTATATATTTTTTATATTATTTTGATACCAAAAATAAAATATAAACCTCTTGCCTCCTCAACATTTTCAAAATGTAGTGAATGAGAATCAAGGATTTTTTATGTGGCCTTAGGTTCACAAATAACTGCCAGTAAGGCTCCATCTTTATCACTATTTATCATGAAGATTAAGATGAGGTGATACAGTATAATTAGCAACAAATTGTACAACTTGTAGCTCAACAAATTCCCACATTGAAAGTTGCCACCAAATGTTGTGAAAAGTTGAAGTACTGTACTGTACAGTACTTTTTGTGACAAAAAGGTTGCATAACAAACAGGAAAAATCCTGGCTGGATTTTTTGAAGGGTGTCCAATTTCGGGACCAGGGAATTTGTGAGTTTGAGTTTTCGGCCGGGGGTTAGGGTTAGGAAAACACTGAATACGGGGGTTCGGGTTAGGAAGACACTTAAGGCGGGGGGTTAGGGTTAGGATTGGTGTTGTGTTGGGGATAGCTTCTATTTTGACCATTATCATCAAAATAAAACGAATGGGCAATTGATGATTATCGTCAAAATAACGGTGTTCTAGTAATGTCTGAAACCGCTGGGTCGACAGTTTGTTGGTTCACCCAGTAACTCTTAAGTCAACTCGCGGTTAACTCGAAATTAACTCGAACTCATGGATTACCAGATCCCTCCAATTTCAGTGGTAGATTTTGCATTTAGAAGATTGTGTGGTTTTCACACAACTGCGGCAAGTTTGAGTTTTCACTCTACTTGAAAATTTCCCTGAATTTCTTTTGTTCTTATGGTCCCATTAACAACTAATATACCTCATTAACCCTTTATGCCCCAGTAGTAATCAGTATATACCGGTAACTTCTCCTAATAATTACCAACGCTTAACATTAGCATAGAGGTACCGTAACAAGAATAATGTAAAGGAAATGATCACCAAAGATACCCTTACAGAAAAAGTCTATAGGCAATGTGCCAATTGCCTATAGAAGCTTATAGGCAGGCACCTATAGGCTATAGCATCTACATAGGCTATGTTTCTCTATAAAAAAGTAGAGTGCTGCGTAGACAGTGTTTTGAATATATAGCAAATTGAAAAGGTGGTAAACTGCCAAGAATTTCGTGACGAAATACTGACGTTTCAAGCAAGTAAGACTCTTACTCTGATGAAGGGCTCTGCTCGAAACGTCACCTATAGAAAATGTGCCAATTGCCTATAGAAGCCTATAGGTTTGCTATAGGATCCTATAGGTTGCCTACAGGCAGGCCTATAGACTCTTTTTGTTAGGATAAGTTTACTGACATGTTTTTAAAACAACTTATCCTTAATTCCCACTAATACAACCTCTACTGACCTCAAACCAAATCATATTAGTTCTACCTGATTTTTACATAAATGGGATTCAAAGTATCTCGTACACAAGCAAACCTTGGCAGAAATTTCGGTTACTGTACAAGGAAATACCATAAAAACAATGCCCTTCTGCTATAAGCCTGATGACAAGTTACATGTGGGTAGTAACATGCATGTGAAACATTGTAAGCCTTGTTGTAAGAAACTTAACTTTTAAAAAGCAACATTGTTTGCAAGAAAATTAGCAGGAATTGGTTGCTTGTATTATTCCATCATTAAGTAACAAGCGCAAGCAATCAAACAAGCTACACATTATTTCCAAAAGGCATTAAACACCTCTGATATATTCTTACCTAAATTTGATTTCTTCCTTAAGAATGTGGCTACTCCAAGTGTCCATCATGATCTCGACAGCCTGCAGGAGAATACAGTTCTGCAAGCTGACAGGTAGTTGAGAGACTCCTTCAATTACTGGTTGAAGAACTTGGACAATAGCATGCTCCACGTAAGAGCTGGGTTCACCACCAGGTATGCTACCTATAATTATTTAGTATTAATATTTACTTTCCCATAACTTTTTAATTTAACATAACTTTCCTTCATCTGATTCACTGAGTGTAAATGCCAAATATTACCTTTAATATACCATATTGCATCACCAGCATTACCCACATTATATAATACTGAACTTGTGGCTAAGCTCACAGCAATGACTTCTGTAGCTCAGTCAGAGCGCTTGTCTAGAGATCCAGTCTTGGTTCCGGTTGGGTCTAACACTTATAATTTACTACAACGCACCAAACATTTACAGTTTTCAATTCATTGACCTTCATCTACTTTGAAGCGAGATTGCGACCACGGACCACCCACATGCTTGCCAGCTTTAAGGAAAAGCTGGTCCAAGGCAATAACCAACAGTGTTGTCATTGATAGTTTGTTGGTGGCCTAGGGTTTTAGGTTATGTTATTTGTTTGTTTATTTATTATTATTGGCTTTCAGCCACCGAGTCATCAATGGTGATGTTGTTGGTTATCTGGTAGATATATACACTGTAGATACCTATAGAATTAGTATAGGAAATAACACGGTTCTGGAAAAATTAATGAAAAATCGCACATATGTTTGGCGAAATATTCATAGATTTTTCATTAATTCTTCAAGAACAAGTGTTATTTCCTTTTAATACTTTTTCAATCAATTTCACGTGTTCCTGAACTCAATAGTTTACGAAATTTTACTATACGAAGCGCAAAAACTGATGTTTGTAAATATTAAAATCCAATATCCCAGATGTTATTTTTTACTAGGGGTATTTAAAAAAAATACCACATGTGGTATTTGTTTTAAATACCCCTAGTAAAAACAATTTAAGTTTAATACTGATGTCATTAGCCAATCAGGAATGAGTAGAATTGATTGGAATGGTATTACGGTATAAATTTCTAAGATATAAAATTTTTTATTACCAGAATTTCTGCTGCGTTTCCAAACTCGGCCTTTTGGCATCATTTCTTGCCAGAACTCACTAGCGATTGTGATGAATTTCTGCTTGAAGTGCTCCCATGATTCTAATTCGATTACCTGAAATTGTTAAACAATGCAAAAAAGATGTTTTAACTCTTTATCCCTGATCTGCACCTAACTTAGTAGTTTCACCAGTTCTATGTCATTTAAGAACTTTGTAAGACAGATACTATCCAGTGTAGTTGTTTCTAATTTTGATATAGATTGGCCGTGCACCTGGACACTGGTACGCGACTGTCCCTGTCATAGAGCCTCTATGACATATAGAACACATTTTACATGTATATATTTTAATCTAAGAGGGCGGCGCCTCGTATGGGACTTTTAGTTCCGTTCGCATTTTCCCTTTTGGATCTCTTGTTGTTGTCTTTTTCATGGCAAGAATTGTTATCCAATAAATTAAATTAAAATAAAATAAAACTTCTCCTAATAATATCAATAATATAAAGGAATAAAGGAAATGATCACTAAAGACAAACTGACATGTTTTTAAAACAACACTAGCACTATACAAAATGTTTGGAGATCAATAAGGAGAATATGTATGTTGATATACTGTGCATGTAGAGAAAATGGGCAATGTGACTTTCCAATCCTTGTCAGGACGCTCTAGTTTGTGTGAAATTGTTTTTATTAACTATTAGTCTTACTGTCATCATTTTTGTTCAAGTTATATAAAGTCAGTCTTATGCAGGGATTTGCCCTTGCTATGATCTTCCATCATCTTCTATCTATCTATCACATCTGTCCTCATTAACCCTAGTATCTGCATGCAGGCCTGAAAATAATATTTCCAAAGGTGTCTGACAAAGTGTCAGGCACCAACTGATTGGTGCCTGACACAGGATACTTTTTGCCTGACATGAGAATTACCATAATAATCACTCAAAATTTCAATATGGTCAGGTGGCGCAGACAAACATGGGATTGGGACGAATTTTGAGGAGTTAGTACTCAGGACTTCCGAAAAGTTTTCGGACGAAAGCTATCTTGCAACTCGTCGAAGCTGGTTAGCTGTAGCTTACTTTTTAATGTAACAAGTATATTCAGACATGCAGCATTGATTTCATTTTAGTAAATTTGTTTACCAGTAATATTCAAATGCAGTTGCAAACAGTTTCATTTATAGGAGTATCATACACTGCCAGATAAACTGTCTGACACAAAAGCAGTTGTGCTGGACAGTTACCCTTTTTGTGCCGGACAATGTCTGTGTCTGGCTGCTTATTTTCAGGCCTGTCTGCATGTCCTCTTTGCACAGTTTTCTTCCATGTCATCTTTGGTCATCCTCTTGGAGCTGAACCTTTCACCTCGATCCTCGCACATCTCTTCACCAAGTAGTCATCCTTTCCACATGCCTGAACCATCTCAATATTTCCCTCCTAAGTACCAGGACCATGCAAAGTGTGAGGGCCATGCAAAAATGTGAGGACCAAGGTAAAACCTGCTTTGAACATTAGGCAGTGTATGTACAGTACAGGTGTTGTTACTCATACCTGAAGATGACCAGCTTTTGAGGATCATGCAAAGTGCAAGGACTAATGTGTGCAATGTTATGTCCAAGGTAAAACCTGCTTTGAACATTACATTAGGCAGTGTATGTACAGGTGTTGTTACTCATACCTGAAGATGACCAGCTTTTCTTTCCATCTGGTCCCAGTGTTGTTTCATCATGGTGCTCTGATTGCTACCACCACCCAACTGACAATGCCAGTGTTCCATCAGCTGTAGCGTAGTATTGATAGACTTGATCAGAATACCCAACTCGTACTGGGATATGACAAGAAAAGGAGACAATGTCCAGCTTGCCAAACAATGTTTCACTTTTGTTGTGAACCAGTAGATACAATAATTCAAGAACGTGCCAAATCTATTAAAAATTTCTTCAATTCGAACTGGCAAAGTGGGACATATGCCACCAGTAAGACTAGCCTCTGCAGGCTTGAACTCTTTCCAGTGGCTTGCAGTGGAGAAAAAGTGTTGGAAGACCGAACATGCCTGGACCATTAAGCTGGTAGATTTTGTCGATGGAAATCCATCAATAATTGTGGCAGACGTGCACTTGTCCTGTTGACCAACAGCTATCAGCAAGCAATGAACTACACAAAATATCAAAAACACAAAAAGGCTAAGGTGAAGTAATACAAGAAACAATCCCTGCAATTGTGTTTAACCCCCACTATCAACATACAAATTCTCCTTATTGGTCTCCAAACATTTCTTATAGTACTAGTTGAGAGAAGTTGTTTTAAAAACATGTTAGTTTATCTTTGGTGATCATTTCCTTTATTCTCATTACCCCTATGCTTGGTTTACCATTGATACAGTAGAGCCTCGCTATAGCGCATCTTTATAACGCGTGACTCGGTATAACGCGGTTTATCCTTGGACCCCAAATAGTGATAGTCAATCTGCCAAAAGGAACGCAGGCTCTGGGAAGTCTGATACATGTATTCACTAGGAAATATTTCAAGATGAATAACATAACAGAAAATACATGTTGATTTTATTACAGACGTTATAAGGATCCAACAGAGAGTGCTTCTGGCAGTATCCAAGCTTGTTCCCAGTCAATCTCGTTCCCAGAGCCTGCGTTCCCCACGCAGGTCATAGGGAACAAGATTGTCCACAATATTGCGCAAGAGTACTGGGAACAAGATTTGCCCAATAACTCGCTTCATCTATAACGCGGTCTCCACTATGGACCAACTGCCGCGCTATAGCGGGGCTCCACTGTATTATCAGGAGAAGTTAGCAACTTAGTTTGCCACTTTCATTATAAAGAACATGAACTATTATTTAGCATTATTTTTATAAACTGAATGTACAATAGATTTTGGCCAACACTTACGTCCATCATAACTGGCTAATACAGAATTGAGATAAAGGGAATGAGTGACAACTTGAACTGATTGCACCCCGGCTTCTGGAAAAGGACCTATTGAAATACGAAAGGAACCATAATTACCCTTTAAAAAAACTTTATACGGTATTAGTGAAGATGTTCCATTTAATGTGCCTATCCCATGTTTGGACTTTTTATATATTTATAATATTTGTAACTTTTTTTTAATAATTTTAATATCTTTGAACATTTTATCTTGATGCCTTTCCCCCCTGCTAAAGTCAGTTAACTATTCACAGGAATTGATGTTAACCTAGAGACATGCACACATGTTGCACAGTTATTTAAAAGTAAAATAAAAAGAGAGTTCTAACATAAACAGACCAGTTTAGAAAAATTCACTCAATTCCAAAACTTTCTTTGTATTTCATTAATCCTGTGAATAGTATAATATATAATTTATAATTAGTATATATAATATAACCAACTAATTAATGATTAAATCAAACTAATAGTATATAATAATATAACCAACTTTAGGGACCAATCATTAATTATGAATATACTGGGTCAGGTAAAATTTATTGACCCCAGGTCATGAAATATTTTGCTCTCCTTTCTACGGGCTATGAAATTTTTTTGTTCATCAAAAACAAAAGCGTAACACACAATAAGATGAGCACAATCACACATAAAAACACAAAGTGTTTGTGTTTTTAGTGAGACAGAAAAAACACAAAACCATAAATTTTCTTCATACAGTATTTCTGTTCATGTGTGATACAGGATTTTATAAGTTTGGAGACGAGACTGTCTCACCACGAGACTGTCTCATCAGACCAGTGTGGAAATACATCAGCCATGTGCTTTCAAAACAACAACATGCATTTCCATATTTCATATCAGATGTGCCCATGATCTCACAAGGATCAACCAAGTTTTAAATTCACCAATTATGGTCATAAAAATATTTGAATATAGTTTTAAAATATTCACGACCCAGTACTGTCAAATGTCAATCCTATAAATAATGACCGGCCCCTTAGCAGGGTGAAAAGGCATCAAGATGAAAGATGAACTGATAATAATAAGCAAGTTTTATGAGAAAGTGCCAAAGATTATAAATATAGAAAAACCCCAAACATAACATAGGAACGTTATGATGTAAAATGGACAGCTTGTGAATGAACAGGTTGACTAAAGTAAACCAAATTTAATAAACTTAATGTAATGCAAAAAATGTTATTTTTTATAATATTAGCTTTTTCGTTTTTAGTATAGGTTTATTAGGTTATTGAACCAACCAAGGTCAATTAGTTGTTTGTAAACCGAGGGAGCAGCCCGAGGTTTATAAACAACTAATTGACCAAGGTCGGTTCAATAACTTTCTTATTTCATGATTGAGGAGGTTTTGTCCATTTTTTTTTACCTTGGACAAAGATTTTCCTAGTTTTTTCTTCATTTCTTAGCAATTAGTATTCATAGGGCTGTATGCTATATACAACCCGTGGTATATCAAGAAAACAGACTCAATCGTGATATAATCAACGTTGTTGTACTAATTTTGTTGTATTATTGTAATGGAACCGCAGTAATTGGCGATTGCTGTTGCGGTTTTACAAGCCTTGTAATGAATATAGGATCTTTTTAAATGTAAATAAACTACACAATCGAGGCGAAGTAAAATAATGAAGTAAAAATAAGAAAGTGTGCATAATAAAATGGTAGTTTTTTCCACCATAAACAATTGGTTAATAATACACGTTGTTATATAACTCCAGACATGCATTCATTCGAGATTCTCGGGAATTTCACTGTTACCCTCAGGGCCAGTCACTATAAACTGAAATAGTATTTTATCTGAAGAGAGCATGCCGTAAATTATATTGAGCAGATGACTAAGTGTGTCAATTATAACAGATTACTGTTATTCATGGCATTGGCCTTCTTTTCACATTTGAACAGCTGGAGCAAATTTCTTTGGTAATGTTACAATAGCCTATTTTGTTTGGTTGCCTAGCTACAACAGCAGTAGGTTCACACAGCAAATATTATTTTATTAAGAATATATTGAAAAATGAAAAGAATGGAGATTATAAACAAAATGAAGTTATAATAATAATAATGTATACTGTGGTGTATTTTTAAAATGATTCTACATGTACACTTAACAAATCATGATAAATGTACTACAACTTGCTAAGTGCAAGACTAATAATAACACAACAGAAGTGTTTCTGTGATGATCTTAGTATTTGAATGATAATACTGTATCCCACCTGTCAAAGCCAAATTGCCTAAGTGCTGGGTGATACCCATGAGTACAGCTGTAGACCAGCAACAAAACAGGACCAAGTGGTGTGCCTGTGGAGTATCGCCATCTTAGGGAGCGCAATGAACTTTGAAACTCCCCAGCAAACATTGTCCATAAATCATCTCTATATATAGAGCACAATTGGAGCTTTAATTTTGTTTGCCGGGACTCCATAAAGAGGGCCCTGCGATCTTGGGTAACAGTTTCATCTCTGGCTTGTGGGGCTTCACTCAGGTCGCAGAACTCGACATCATATTCTGATCCATAAGTAACAGCTTTGACTAAGCTATTACTTTGTTGACATGTAGGACAGTTGCTTTGTGCCATAGTGCAATCACATGAACTCAGCATCAGGTGTCGCCGGCACACCTCAGTAGACCTTTTCCTGATTTCATTCTCGTGGTGTAGAAAGGCACAAACCGAAGCAGTATTTAATAACTGCTTTATAAACTCGTCTTCCTTATTACCATATTTCTTAATCACAGATTGTAGCTTGGCGTAACATACCTTCTCTGTACACTTTAGTAAATCAGTGCTTGAAAAATGCCCATCAAATGTCCATGAAAAACGTGTAGTGGACAAAAAATCTTGCAACTCGATCGCTTTAGCTTCGTAGGTAAAGTGCTCGTGCGTTAGTTTGGCAAGCAATTTCACTCTTTCAACACACACCATGGCTAAAATTTCGACGATGTTGAGAGAACGCGGTGTATCGTTTGAGTAAGCTGCAACACATCTGTTCTCCTCTCTCGTGCCATAAGCACTACAGAGACGATCAGATTGCTCTGAATAAGACGAAAGCATATGATTAAACTCCTCGATGCCTTGAAGGAAATTCTGAAGGTCCGCAGTGCTCGATAGTTGCTTAAAACTGGCATTGGCCAAGACGCGAAGACCGGCCAATGCTATCTTACTCAGCCAAAACAAGATCTGTCTTCTCAACGACAAAAAACCCTGGTGAAACCTCTGTATCCGGTGAACGACAGCCAAAACCTGGCCAAAGCATCTAGCATGTTGTTTAGCCTTAGAAACTAGATGTTCCCAGTGATTTAGATGAATCTTGGCTTCTTTACAAAGCTTATGATAATACTCCAAAGCTAGTCGGCTGTTTTTGGACAATTCATGACGACGAATGCCATCTAAACGAGAAATCTCATGCTTGGCGTAGGTTTCTAGCTTTTTCGTGAAATTCACGGCAGCCACATAACGTTTGAGACATTCTTGAGTAAGTCTAAGCTCAGTTGAGACCTCCAAATGTTTTTGCAATCTTTCAAAGTGCTTACAGTATAGTGAACCTCTGGAGAGATGAGCAAAGCGTGTTTCGTTTCTGGTTGCAAGTAGATGTGGTTTAGCACATCGAGTTAAGCCTTCGCAGATCTTTACGGGCAGCAAAAGGCGAGACGAAACTGTTCCATAATCAGGCAATGAATCTTCAACGTTTTGTTGGCATTCACCCTGCCCTGCGTCCAACGCCATAGTGTACTATTTTGAGGCAATATTTTCCAATAGATACCCCTTGTATTTCAGATATTTAAACATCTCCACTAGAAAAGATCCATAATTGGAAGGAAACCGCACAAGTTACTAGATAAACGTATTGACCAATACATCTTTCAAGAACTGTATGATATCGATCTCTAGTCTCGTTCAAAACAAAGTCTAATCGCAAATCGTCATATTCACCGTGTTCCCAAGGGTTCCCGTGATCCCGTCATGTTTTACACATAATTAGCATAATTAGCATGGGGGTGAGGTTGTAAAGATTACAATACACTTTTATTCCATAATTTGCTCCACTGCCCACAAAACAATGGCTCCAAGTCTAGGTTGGCAATCAATCATTATGCCATTTACTGTCCAGTTATAGATTGATGCACAGATGATGTTAGAAGGTTGTCTGTTTAGTCTCCTTCGCAGCCGTGAGTTTGAGTTCGTTCTCACTCCCCTGGTATTAAGCGAGCCATTAGAACGTCTGCAAAGGAGGCAAAGGTTGTCAGAACGTGGTAAGAACAAAAAAGTGGCCCACAAGACGATAGTTGATTGAAGCTCTTAGGGATTTCTGGGGCATGTAGCAAAAGACAAAAGCAGTCATTCTGACGTGAGCTGTGCACCTCTAATAGATCATGGCTAACAACCAATGAGAATGTATCAAGCTATTGTTAACGTCATGCAATATTAATTTAGTAAAAAGTATTAGTAGCTTGAAATAATTTTGAAGAAATAACTTTGAAGAAATAACAACCATAAGTTTGTTAAGTTTCTCTCAAATTTTTCAGCTATTAAGTTAACTCAGGCTTCACCCTTCACCTCATAGAAATTTTGAGCTCATAACCTAATATTATATACAGGTATAGTACTAGTTGGGAGAAGTTGTCAGTTAGTTTGGTGATCATTTCCTTTATTCTTAGTACTTCCAAGCTATGTTAACCATATTTGATATTATTAGGAGAAGTTAGGTGCTGATCACCCGTTGTCAGAGGAACGGATTTAAAGTTGAGGGGGCTGAAGTCGACAAGCAGGTAATCAGTGACCGCATATTTAGGGTTTAGAGGTTTGAGCAAACTTTCATCTAATTCTACAGCAAGCATAGTTTAAATGAATCCAAGCTTACCTGCACCTAGTACTGAGAGAAGGGTCTGGGAACCAATATAACACTCGCATGGCAAGGGTTTAGGAGTTGGCTACACCCGTTCGTAAAATCTTGTGTAGATAAAGCCCATACGTAGATTACCTTAAAGTGCCTATATCACCTGTGGGATCTTTACATATTTATAGTAATTGGAACATTCTAAGAAGATTTGTAATATATCTTCTCAGGCGAAAATTTCATCTTCATGGACTTTTTTGCAGTTAAAGTTACCGGATATGACATCAAAGGAGGAATTTTTGAAGCAAGAAACAAAAGAAAACTGATTTGCAATTCCTCCTTTGATGTCATATCCGGTAACTTTAACTGCAAAAAAGTCCATGAAGATGAAATTTTCGCCTGAGAAGATATAGTACAAATCTTCTTAGAATGTTCCAATTACTATAAATATGTAAAGATCCCACAGGTGATATAGGCACTTTAAGTAACTTCTCTATTAGCCTCTATAATCGTACTTTGAAAAAAAACATTAAATTTAGCGACGCTAGTCCTATTTAAAATTTGTGGGTGGCTGGGGCTGAAGCCCCCGGTTCCTAGGCCCGTTGTGCGTAAAGGGGGTTAAGCATTTTAAAATCCAGTTAATGTTGGACATAAGCAAGTACACAAGTCAGACAAAAGAGTTGTCTAACATTTTTATATAATTATATGTATTTTTATCCACATAATATTTTTACATATTTTTTCAAGGGAATTCAGTAGAAGAACACATTGTGTCATTGTGTTCAGAATGACATTAATCTGGTTTGATATACCACTGAACCATAAATTAAAATACATTCTCATCCAAGTTTCTATTGTCAAATTATACAGTACATGTATATCTTGAACATTAGAAATCTCATAGCAAAAATACATTGTTATATGATAATTTGTTCGTCTTTTATTCCCAGAAAGCTCAGTTAGTCCAGCAATTTTTCTCTATCTCTTGGCTTCATAATCTAACATCGTATTGCTGTTCCCACAGACATAAAGACTCCAAATGTTCCTCCACCTTGGAGCATAGTTTTACCAACTAAACCCACGAGTTCTCGACCACGAAGTCCACTTCTAGATAAAGAATTATTCAGTGTAAACTCAAATGGATCCCAAATTAGAATCCCAAATTAGAATCTATGTATAACCTTCTGATTACCAGTGGCAACTCAACTTTTACACCAGCATGAAAAATATGGTGGCTGTATATTTTACCACAATACTTTGTGACATTAAATAGCTGTAATAAATAACAGCAAAATATTGTTTAATTTGCTAACATGAGTATAAGTAGTAAAAGCTCCTTTCTTTGTAAATTGAAAACCTACCATGTATGTTCTGATATTTTTGCAAGATACAATGTTTAGTCTCAATCTTTCTCGGTGTTGTCACTCAATTTGTCATTGTTGTTGTTTAGTTGCTGTAGTTGTTGTTGTTGTTGACATTGTTGTTGTTGTTGACATTGTTGTCCTTCTGTTGTCATTCAGATATTTACATGTTGCGGCCTCCTGTACTAGTATGCTTGACAAAAGTGGATTCCTTCTCTAAATAATTTCTTATAATAATATTCCTACAATAACCCCGAACGCCACCTCATGGGCAAGAAATTAGCTCACAGAGAACCATCACTGGCATCACATCAGTTAAAAATTTACCTCAGTGCTGCGTAAGTCCCAAATAAGCCAGCTGCACTCATCCCAACAGCAAAACCTATCATAAAACCCGTCTTCACACGGTCGAAACAGCTCACTTGATGACCTCTTTGCATTGTAGAAAAATAAATATGGTAAAATAAAATAAGATATATAATGCAGAGTTTGTGGAGATAATGGGAAGATTGGGAACACAAAGGGACGATAGTGTGCAGCACGTGGCTCAAAAAAGAGCGGGAACTCCATTTTGATAATTTGATTTAAAGAGCTAAGAATCGAGAAAACATTATTATTGAAGCTTTGGAATGTACTTTAGGTAGGTAATCTCAGCTGTATGTCTTTACTGTAAACGTTGTAGAATATTCTACGTTATTTATGCTACTCTAAAATCCAAATGCGAAGCAATTTTACAAATATTAAATATATGTTGTTTGCATCAAGTTGTTCATGTTTTAAACATGAACAACTTGAACATCATTAATAATGAACAACTTACGATGATAAACTTAACATGAAACATTACAGTCATCATTTAAACAGCTTGTGGACTGGTGGAAATCATAAATGAGCCAGAGGTCAGAGAGGCTTAATCCTATCAGATGAATATACATGTATCTAATATCTGTAAGAGAAAGTCTAAATAAAGCAATACAATTTTTATGCATAGAATGAAGGAACTTTGCAGGGTCTGAATCAAGAGATTTTTTGCACTGACCACCCCAAATAAAAACTAAAGAGATTTAGCATATCCACACAATTCTGTATTTTTGTCATCAGTCATCTTGCGGGGACTGGGAGTGGAGATAAGACCCTGGGTACGAGGTTGGCTGAGTTGAAACATTTGTTGCAAAAGTGGCTAGAAACCAACCTCCTTCGCTGAGTGGCCCTTGGAGGCTGGAGCATCATGGGAATGTTACTTGTGGTTTTGTGAGGGCCTGTCATATCTTGTAAACAAAATAAGGGCATCATATGATTGTTTCCTGAAGAGACAATGGACCAAGGGCTCAGGGACGTAGCGAAGGCAATGCATTTGGGGGGGTGCATGACCCAGTTTTGCCGACAAATTGGGCGTGGCATGGGCGTGGTCATGATGATTTAAATATGAATTTATTAAATTTGAAATTATGATCTTATCGATCAACACCGATCTCGAGCGCTGTAAGCGCTAGTCTTTCTAGGGGGTCGGCGGCATGCCCTCCGGAAAATTTTAAAATATAGAATCCCGCAAATGGCATTTCCTGCATTCTGAGTGGTGATTTTCAGTCAGTTCAGAAGTTTATAAATTTTCGTATTTTGGACTGTTTTTTTTATGTTGACAACATACGTACAGCATTTGGGGGGAAGATTGTAAACACCTCATTCCGGCTAAATTTACGCCACATATCAACACGTACCCAATAATTTCAAAACATCTCCATGGTACTTTTTGTTGTGTTGTTGCCGATAATCGTCATCAAATGTTTGCTTGCAAGCAAGACATGTCAGCTTAATTTTCTTCCGCTTGCGTTTCAGTTGGTTGTTGTACATAACTTTCCAATCCAATATATTTGTTTAAATGTTTCAGCTAATTGTTCTTATCTTAAATATTTCTATCAGAGCGAGTCATCTTAAATCTTATGTGCGCTACCGCTACAATGCCCGAAACGTTATTACTGGTTGCGCATTTGCCCACGAAATATTGAGAGGCTGTTGTGTACTTGCACAATCGTGATTTCCGACGCAAATTCTGGTGGTGCTATACAGCCATATATTGTGCTTTTGGAGAGACGATTGGCATTTCCGGATTGATTAAAAAGTGCTGCTCTATGTAAAACGCTAAATCTTCCCAGCATTTTTGTCGGAGTTTGACCAGGGGTCGGTAATTATTCGGCATTTGTCGCCCCTTTTAACCAAGGATTTGTTGGCGATTTTTCGTTTTTTTTGTCGATTTTTGCTGACTTTTGTCGGCACATTTTGCCGTTTCCGTTAAAAAGTTCGCCCAAACATAAAGTTTATTCTCATTAGATCGCAGGTCCAAATTTGCCGAGATAAATCCGATTTGTGCCGACAAGAGCAACATTGGGGTGGTGCGACACCCCCCCGCTCCCCCCCTTCGCTTCTTCAAAGGGGAGTGTGGTGTACGACACTCCCCAGCAAAACCACCATCGGCAAACAAAGTTTGTACCAGCATTTGTCTGCAAATTACTATTCAAAATGTGAGGATCCACAGCAGAGAACTGAGGAATAAGGAACTTTTTGCTACCTGAATGAATATTCTACTTTTTTTGCACTATCTATGATATCTTTTCTTTCTAGTTCCAATAATTGTTGATAGTTCTATTTGTTTCTTTAGATTTTTAATGCACTCTAGGCTATGTGTTAAATCCTAGTAGCTAATTATATGATTAATTACTGTAGCTTTATAAGTAACTTATAAAGTAACTTTATTGTAGTTGTAATTTATTGTTGTAGAGCATTGAGACTATTCTATAATGCTCCTGAAATGTCTTTATTATTATTATTATTATTATTATTATTATTATTATTATTATTATTATTATTATTATTATTATTATTATGAATGATCAGACATAGTTTGATGCTACTTTGGCTTTAAACAGTTTTTTGAATGTAACTTTAAAAGTTACGGCCATTACCCAACATCAGGGGTGTCTTCATTAGGGGTGATCGTTGTAAAGTCAGTATCCCTATTTATACCCTCATAGAACCGATGATGACGTTATCTATTAACAAGATGCAAATAAGCTTCTTGCAATAAACCACCGTCATCGCGATTCAATGGGGTGTGGGTGCTATTAATATGCCAAGCCTCCAGATAATGTCTTAGCGCCCACGCCCCATTGAATTACGATGACTGTGGTTTATTACCAGAAGCTTATTTACATCTTGTTAATAGATAATGTCATCATCGGTTCTATGAGGGTATAAATAAAGATCCTAACTTTACAACGATCACCCCTGATGAAGACGATAAATTGGAGTGTCAAAACGTTGGGTCATGGACAGTAACGTTTAAAGTTACATTAAAAAATGTTTTAAAGCCAGAGTAGCATCAAACTATATCTGATTTATCACGTGGTTGCATTGGAAAATTATTTTATGAACGATATATACAAGAACATTGTGGGTTTGTGATTACTTTTGAATGACCACACCCATTTGTCGGCAAATGTAATGATCACACCCCCTGCTCAAACACATTTATGATGGCCCTGCAGATTACGTCACAGATGCATCAAGGTTATTTTCTCAGGATTCAGAAGCTAACAAACAAAAACCCTAACCATAACCCAAATAAAAACTCTAGTCCTAAACCTGAAATAAAGAGATACTAACCCTACTAGTTCTAAACCCAATGACACAGACCCGACGGAATCCGGGGGGGGGGGTGTGCTGGGCAGGCTGCAGCCCCCCAATAATTTGCTAAAATATTTAGTAACATTCTTTTGAAGGTGCAAAAATGTTTAGATATTTGAACATCATCTTTATCCTTTTATCCTTAACTCCAATTTAAGTATTCTTGATTTTTTGGATATCTTGCTATTTATTTATGAAACAAATATATCTAGTGTTTAAACCAATTAAGGTTACAGAACACCTTAGAACTATTAAAATTTAACAAAAAACACCTTTTTGACTTAAAACCTTACTAATGGATCTATAATTTGAACAAGTTTGATGCAACAATTTTAAAAACTCGCTGAGTTATTGAATAAAATATTTTCTACGGTTCTAATCGGTGGCGGGTAACGTTACTAAAGGCAAGAGAATGTCAGTGACAGATTGTATTAGGCGTGGCTATATATATTTATTAATAACTGTATAATCTTCGCTGGGCTTTCAAAGAGAATTCGTATAATATGCCGTCAGATAAGTCGAAAACAAAGAAAAGTAGGAATCCATTTTGCAAGACAAAAAGACAAGTTCAAGATTGACGATACGTAGACGATCGTCAAGCTCATATCCTCAGAAAAATGATTCTGAGCCCGTACAGGAATCGAACCTGTAACCTTCTGATTGCCGGTGAGACGCTTTAACCATTGAGCTAACGAGACTCAGATGGAGAGCGAAGGTTACAATGATGTACTGGTTCGATTGATATATGTACTGCCTATGCGGCAGTCACTATATGTTGGTAATGCTTGGATGCGTTAATATACACAATGTTGTAGTGAATGTGGGATAACTCGGAGTAGACAGACGATACGTGGACGATCGTCAAGCTCATATCCTCAGAAAAATTATTCTGAGTCCCGTACAGGAATCAAGTGGCCTGAACTGCTTCCATTGGTAAAAGTATGAAACAGACCGCAAGATGTTCTACATCTAGGAGCAAAGAAAAGTTATAATCCGGAAAGGAAAGTCTCGTAAAGCGACGCGTAAAGCTGCGGAACGAAAGCATGATCGATATTGCGATTGCGTGAGCTCTCGATCCTGATAATTTGGCTCTGTGTAATTCGGGTTGTAGAGAACAATAAAAACTGTAGAAAGGACGCCATGAACATGAAATTTCTTCTTCTATAACCTCTCCGAACAACGTTCTTCCTCTCTCGAGCCAAACGAGCCGCGCCTTTTATTGCGTAGTCGGGGTGCCCATCGCAAAAGGGGGCCCATTTTAAAATAAAAACAAAAGAGTATATTATACATTATCTTAACTGTGGAACGATAAATTCGGTTCTGTAATAATTGACAACTGAAGTTTTAGCATTAATCATTACATTTCATTGATTCTCTAATGGCCTTATCACTTGTCATGGACTCATGGGGACCCTTTATCACTGCCATCATGCTTTATCAATGCCACGGGGGCTTTTGGTCGATTTATCGCTAACATGCTGCTTGACAAATGCCAAACAAATTAATTAAATTGCATGCACACATGTTTGTGCTCCTTCAATTCTTCGTATGAATTTTGACTTTTTAAATTCCAGAATAGATTATTGCCATTTGCCATTATTCGCAGAACAGTAATAAACCCAATTCACCCAATTATCCAAATGCCTTCAAGTAAGAAACCTAATTGAAATCAGTCTTCAAAGAAGTTGATGCAAGTTGCAACACTACAGTCAACATATCTGGATGTGGGGAGTTTTTTGTCCGCGACGGTGCGGAGTTTGTAGTTGTAGACTTGTAGCACAATTAATATTTGTGAAGTCTGTTAATGATCAAATGGGACAAAGATGAGGATTTTTTCAAACATCCGCGCCGGGGGTGGGGCCCACAAATATGTTTTGACCAAGGGCCCAAAATTTCTCTCGGCGGCCCTGCTCACAACAGCCTGAAAGGCCAAGTACGACGTCTCCGCTTTTCGTTTGGAATTTGGTTGTCCATGTGTCTCAGGTTATGCCATCTATTCCACAGACTATTTTTGCATGTGGTCAGATGCTTGGCCCGTTTACGAAGGTCCTGATTTTCAATCCTCTGGTAGCTCGGTCGTACGTTGGAATAGGAAACATGCAGGGTTTATGGTAGGCAGCTGAACGTCGTCCTTCGTGTAACGTAACTGGTCGCCCATTAATCTGCGTTTCTACATCAAGTAAACTGACCTCGCTGAGCTAGGACCTTAAAGTGGCTCTAACTTGTACATGGCGGATTGACCTCCCCACCATGGGGCTCGACTTAAGTTGAACTTCCAGGCGATGCCGTGTTGTTGTAGTAAGGGTTTTCCGCACTTGGTTTAACCATTTGGCTCTCCAGGAAGGTAGTGGTTTCTAAGTTCAGCTCAACTGAGATGTATGGCGCTCAACAGGCCAAACGCGAAGATTACCAAATAGCTCTTTCCTTCCCGCTTTTGCGCCAACTTGTAGCGAATTGGGTCCGCGAAATCGATTTGGAAATGAGCTCGTATTTTCTGCAACCGGTTTTCCATGACAAACTGCCGATACTGACCATTCCCAGGTACTGTATATTATAAATATGGAGGGCCACTGTGCTGTCAAGCTCTTATCTGGGTAATGTGAACCCCTTTTTCCCAACCTCGATTTGGCTGACTCCCTTTTCTTGACGAATGATGGAGTAGACCGCAGCGCCGACTCCGTGGATTAAAGCATCTCACGTGCAGCTCGGCGGAATCAACTGGTTGTTGCCTGTTGGAAGGGTGCCAATGAGTACGGTTGTTTCTTCTGGTAGCAATCGTTCCCATGTTCGCCAACGTGATTGGAGGTTCTCTGGGATCGTGCGTCCCACGACACTTTGGAGTCGCACGCTTCCCTATAAATGAACTTCCCGCTTTGTAAGTTCAGCTATGGGCGGGTTCTGTCCCGCCCAGAATCTTGGTTTTGTTGGCATACTCTCCACTGCCAAGGACCACGTGGATTGTTAGTGATGGCTTCGTGTCGTTGTAGGTGAGGGTTGTCCTCAATGAGCACCTTGTACTTGCGGTTGTAGACTGTCAGGAGCTCTGTCTTGTTCACTTTTGTCGCTTGGTTGCCATAGAGAACTGTTGGTTCACGGATTGGAGCTTTAAATCGTAGACTTTCAATTTTCTTCAGCGTTTCTAGAGCTTGAACGGAAAACATCAAATTGTCGCTAAATTCGTGGATCTTCTTGGGATTGGCGTTGGATATGGTCGGAAGATTTAGGATCTCTTGCGTGCAGGCTTTGACTATTTCGGCTTCATTGCGGGTAAATACCTGTCTTCAAGGATACTCTTCGCCCGGTGAAAGGCGATGCTTCTACTGTTAGTCTAACTTTGGCGTCGAGTAGCTAGTTCGCGAAGATAGGTGAATTTGGTAATTGGTGTAGCTGTAGTCTTGTCAACACTTTCGGTGAATTGCCCCAAAAACCTCGACCAGTCCATACACTCGCCTCCAAATTTCGAAATTACTAGCTTAGGTAAACTAGCGCTTTTACTTTGCGTCGATGCGAGTAGCGACTTCATGTTCTGCTTGCAGTTTCAGTTTCGTCTCGAGGAGTTTGAAAATTGTAGCTTTTCTTGATTTCGTCGCGCTCGATCGATTCTTGCTCCTTTTTTCTTCTCCAACCCCATTGTTTCGTAGCTCGGACGTGCGCATCTCGTTGTCTATTTCGGCTGTCCTCTTTCACCGCGATTTTTCTAACCTCGTTCCCAGGGCAGCGGGGACAGTCGCTTGGTGCCGCGCAATGCTTTCGTAAAATGCTGCCTTTTTACAGTGGGGGATAACTCACCCAAATCACGGCTTAACTTAACTCACAAAAATAAACTTTATTTTTACTCACTCGCAGTTCTTGGCTCTCGTGTCAACCGTCGGTCCACAATAAAAACCCTCTCTCTCGAGTCTCGTTATACGAACATAAGCCTGTCAATCAACATGCAATACCGTATAATTTTGAAAGTAACGCCCCCCCCCCCCCCTCCCGAAAGTAGCGGACCCCCGAAAGTAACGAATAAATGAATGAAATATATATTTAATGAGGAAGCCACAATCATCCAAAGGTGCTTTATATGAGGGTTCTCTTAAAAATATCTATAAATGACTATAACATACATACATACATAAATATTAAAGAGTAATGTTGATGAAAAAGATAGAACATTACTTATTCATCAATGACCAAAAATTAGACTTAAAAATAGAAAAGGAGGTCACATTTCTAACAAATAAAGGTAAATTATTCCAGTCCTTTATAAAGAGATAAGAAGTTTAAAGTCTAAATCATTATTAAAATATTTAGTATTATAAAGATAACGTTAAATTTGTGACACTTATAAAATTTTCCGAAAGTAGCGTCGTCCCCCCCGAAAGTATAGCGGCCCCTTTGAATGAAAACATTTTTTTAATGTTTCAAAACATGTTATCCAACAAAAAGTAATGTTCGTATTAAAACTTAAGAGTCAGCTTAAAGCTAATAATATATGTTTTTTTCGATTATCGACATTTCTGTTCGATGAAAGCACGTGTTCGTCTTTAATTTTTCAATATTTACAACATGTTCTCTCTTTATAAGTTGCCACCATCGCCGCCGACAATCATGCATGTCAATGACAATCATGACAATTATGTCATCGCTGCCCTGTCGTAAAACATTACGTCCTCTACATCATAAGATTAACCGATGGGAATGCCCTTGATATTTATTTCGTTATCCCTTTCTCCTGACGTCGGAAGTTCAATGCCACACTTTACAAAGGAGCAAATTACCGTATCTTTTATTCGACGAGATGTTTCCTGCCATGCTTTTCCGACCCACTTAGTAAACAGAACACGTCGTTTACCGGCTGTCAACTTTGATTTAAGAAAAATCTCTGGATCTTCAGCCATCAATTCGGTCACTTGGCGATCTACACTTCTTTTAAACTCGCTGTTCAACACGACATCGATCAGAGGTTGAACTTTGCTAGTGGCTCAAGGTGGATCTGGTGATAAAAACGTTGGCAGTTTCATACCATTTATCGCTTAATAATTAAGTCCATTCAGTAGTTGTTAATTGCAGAATCATCCTCAGAAAACTTAAAGTTACATGAAAATAGGACTAATGTAGTAAATACATAGTTACTGATGAACGGTGACTTTTGATATTTCGTCCTAACGTATTCCAACCGTTCGAATCTAGCGGCCCCCTGAAAGTAAATCCGTCCGAAAGTAACGGCGGTGTTGTCTGGACTCTGGACATGCGCACTGACTGTTTGCGCCTACGGCAGATGTGCATGCTTGATGCTTTGAGTGTATTTGGAGTCGTATGAATTGGATTTCGCAGTAGAATTGGGCTTCATATTTAATAATTTTGGATATATTATCGTCGATCAAACGATACATTACAGTGGTCGCATAAATGTATTGCTTCAGAGTGCACGTACCCAACACTGACAGCATATATATTAATTTCTGAAATATTTTCAGAGTTGCCGAATACTTTTGCTGCGAAAGTATTCTTTGTTGTGTTTTGGTATAGAGTTATAACTTATAAAATACATAATAACTTACGGTAGCTATATAAACTTATGTTATGATTTATATGTAAATTCCGACAAACATCGACAATATACGTCAACTGTTAAGCAGTCTCCGTTCGGGTTCTTACTTTCAAGGCTTTTCATGGCCAGGCGCCTGTTTATATTACTGATTTGCAAAATAAATATAAACCTAAAATAAACATGTGTATAACCGCAAACTTTTGATTTTATTACATTAAACATCGCCATGCCAAGCTTCAAAACTTTGATAAATATAAACCTACTCGTGCTTTGAGATCATCAGACCATAATCTGCTACTTGAGCCAAAATCCAAAACAGTGACTCATGGAGACAGAGCGTTCTCGGTTTCGGCACCAAAACTGTGGAATTCATTACCACAGGAAATTAGAAGCTTTGATATGTTGGGTAATTTTAAGTCAGCACTTAAGACTTATATGTAAGTAAATTTAAGAATATATTGTTGTAAGAGCATTGAGACTATTGTATAATGCTCCTAATACGTCTATTATTATTATTATTATTATTATCATTATTATAAATTAGCCGTGTGACGTCCACAAGCGAATCGCAAGTATAAATTGTGCTATTTACAAAGGAAAGTCATGGGAAAGTCAAATTACAGTCTAATTACAGTAGATTGAAAGGTACAATCTCAGCACGATGACAATCTCAGACCGTTCCAACACGTGGTGAGATTGTAACCACTGTGAAGAGCATGCGCACTAGGTGATTATACAATCTCAGCACGGTGACAATCTCAGACCGTTCCAACACGTGGTGAGATTGTAACCACTGTGAAGAGCATGCGCACTAGGTGATTATACAATCTCAGCACGATGACAATCTCAGACCGTTCCAACACGTGGTGAGATTGTAACCACTGTGAAGAGCATGCGCACTAGGTGATTATACAATCTCAGCACGATGACAATCTCAGACCGTTCCAACACGTGGTGAGATTGTAACCACTGTGAAGAGCATGCGCACTAGGTGATTATACAATCTCAGCACGATGACAATCTCAGACCGTTCCAACACGTGGTGAGATTGTAACCACTGTGAAGAGCATGCGCACTAGGTGATTATACAATCTCAGCACGGTGACAATCTCAGACAGCTACAACAGGCCGTTACTTTCGGAGTTCAAGCAACAAAGCAATCACATGGCATAGCTAGAAATTCTTAGCGGGGTGTCAAACGGTCTAAATTTCCAACAAGTGTGCGTCCAAGAATGCGTGTGTGTGTAAAAAGTGGGCGTGTCCATGTGAATTTCTATAAAGGTTGCTGTATCCACGTTTTTCCTGTATTTGTTCTCATGTAAACTGCCTGTTACCAAAATTGGTTTTACGCGCTCTTTTCTCAATTATATGTCGTAGATACCTAACTACTGAGAGCCTGAAGCGACTTATAAGTACCTTTGTTTTGTCATGCCTAGCTTTTGTAACTGTCTCTATTATGGTCTCCCGAAGTATGAATTAGATAAACATCATAAACTACAACAAATTCAAAATATCGCTTCACTTTTAGTGACTGGAACAAAACGGTACGATCATATAACACCTGCATTATATGTGCCATTGAAGAGCGCATTAATTTTAAAATTGTACTTACATTGCATATAAGATACTTCATGATCTATCACCGGACTATCTCTCTAGCATAATTAAGGAACGTCAATCTACACATATGCACCATTCATCAAAGAAATCCCTTCTATCTATTCCGTCAACTAGCTCTAATACAGTCACGTATGGCCGTCGAGCATTTCCATATGGAGCCCCAGAACATTGGAACTCCATTCCGGAATATGTCAAGTCCAGTGAAAAGTTTAAGTTTTCAAAATAGCTTTGAAAACGGTTTTGTTTAAAAGAGTTTACAATATTTAGTTGGAACGATTTTTAGAACATTTTGAAATTATTTAATTTTAATAAGTATATTAACTCTGTCATATTGTAAGCGCATTGAGATTCTTAAATGCGCATATTATTATTTTATTTATTACTTTAATTTTAATTTTAATTATTTTGTCATATAATCACAGTGTAAATAGACACTGGAAACTCACGACAACATTGTATATATTAACGCATCCAAGCATTACCGATATATACTGCCGCACAGGCAGTACATATATCAATCGAACCAGTACATCATTGTAACCTTCGCTCTCCATCTGAGTCTCGTTAGCTCAATGGTTAGAGCGTCTCATCGGCAATCAGAAGGTTACAGGTTCGATTCCTGTCCGGGACTCAGAATCATTTTTCTGATTATATGACTATAAGCTTGACGATCGTCCACGTATCGATTATTATTATTATTATTATCGCAAACCATTTATGGTTTGCGAAAACATTTACAGTGCATAAACAAAAACATTTACAGTAAATAAATACTTAAATAAAAACATTTACATTTACATTTAAACATTTACAGTGCATAAATGTTACCTCAAACATTTACAGTGCATAAATGGTATTTTAGTCATTAATTGATCCGGTGATGAAGTCACGTATTGTGGTGGAAGTGACCGATTGCTACGATCTTTATTTTTTATTAAACTGGGATGGAAATCCCTCGATGAAAGAAGGGAAACCCAAACTATTTCTTATATGACCAATGTTTTAAAAAAGATAATTGCCCAGATGGTATTTCTAAGATGCAAATAGAAACACGGTATTTCTAAGATGTTTAATTATACTTGCAAATAGAAACACGGTATTTCTAAGATGTTTACACTTGCAAATAGAAACACGGTATTTCTAAGATGTTTACACTTGCAAATAGAAACACGTACAACCTTTGAAGTAACAACTTCTTTTATTGTAATATAGTTAGTTGAATTTTTATGTACTTTTCTTTTTACGATTTATTTTTACTATATACATCATTGTAACCTATATACATCATTGTAACCTTCGCTCTCCATCTGAGTCTCGTTAGCTCAATGGTTAGAGCGTCTCACAGGCAATAAGAAGGTTACAGGTTCGATTCCTGTACGGGACTCTTCTTAGGATATGAGGATATGAGCTTGACGATCGTCCACGTATCGTTTATTTTTACTTGTATATAATTATAGTGTGTTTTTTTTTAGTTTCCACTTCTGTGGATATACCTTTATATATTTATATTTATTTATATATTTATATTTATTTATATGTTTATATATTTATATTTATATATTTCATACTTATATTTAAGTATTTTTCGACATATTGAAGATCTCTTCTTTTTGTTTTTTATATTATAGACCTTAAGAAATTATTTTATATGCATATAAATTGGCCCTTATTTGTGTTTCAGTATTTAATATCTTTATACACGGTAGCTCATCAACGATATACAGTTATTAATAAAAAGAAAGAAAAGCAAATTAAAAGGTTGTTTTTCATAGGGCCGTGTGTGGGAAGGAAATTTTAAACAATATACAAATTAATAGTTGAAATTTTTTTATTCGGAAAGAAATCTGACGAAATAAAATTTATTTCCACATGGAGTATATTCACTAAATATCGTCGAAAATACTTTCATAAATTGACCTGAAGAACACAACAGTATTGTATGACCATAAAAACTTGATCTGATTCATTTGCGCTTGTCTCGTCCAAAGCTTGGGCGCAGGACAGGTAGAATCTAACGATCTCGCATCAAAATCTGCGAAATTGTTTACAACAATTTTATAACCCAAACATTTACAGTGCATTGATTGCGAGTGTGTCGTGCGCGTGTGGGTTTACTGCGATATCTATGCACACGCTCGCAGCGCGCGGGCCGGCTCGCGGCATGTGAGCTTCTGCAATAGGGTTTGAGCTGAGGAAGAGCTACAACATTCATCACCACAACACATGTCAAAATAAAAATAAATTTTTCTTGGCGCTTAGAAAATTTTAACTAAGTGAAAATTTTTAACTAGAAAAAAAACTTATAAAAAAAATATAAAAACTATATAAAAACTATATCTGATTCTTGTATGTCATTTTAATTTCAAATTCATTGCTTCCCCAGGTGTGGTAAAACCGACGTTTTTCGGATTCTTACTGGGAAGGAATATTGTTGCACTATTTGTCTTTAAATCAGGTATGCATTTACCGATCTGGTTATAGCGAATCTTAAAATCATTAAGATACAGTACAACGTACATAAATTGCTTGTCTGAGAATAACTTTATCCTATCTGATTTATCGAAACATCCACTCATATCCAAGGCTATATTTGGTCAAAAGAGTTCTTGAAATATCGAATCGCGGTGAAAAGAGCTAAGGACTGAGAAACGAATGGTGATATACTAATATTAAAGTGTTGTACTGCGTAGGCAGTGTAGAAACACAAAACGACGAAGGTCCTTCGTTACAGAATTTTAAACTTGAAAGACCTCTAAACAGTGTGAGAAATTGAAGAATGATTCAATGAAAAGGGCCTTCGCCCGAAATTTTGTTACATACTATTTCGGCATGAAATCTTTCAGAGTATTAGAGTATATTTTGAGAAAGAAATACGTTATAAGGGGATTTTGACGCCCACGATATGTTTTCGTGCGCTATACTCCCACTCGTTACCAAACATTAATTCATCGCGAGATAAGTTACATAGCTGCTGATCAGCCAAGAAAATATTCATGTTGCGAAACTGCCGCCGAAAATACGTGGGCAATATTGGGAAGAATTTTTTAAAAATGAGGTACGCTGAAACCCCATTTACACGAAAGCACTAGAGAATCCAAAGAAATGACTCTAGTCATTCTAGTAAACAGTCTCTGGGATGAATCCAGATACTTTTGTCACCTGCTTTACTGCATTTATCACCGTAGTTATCCCCGAATGTCACTGAATTCATCTGTTATCTCGTTAACGACCGAACCCGACTATTTCTTTGTCTGATTTAAAAGTGTTGTTTTGTGTAGGCGGTGTAGAACTACAAATCGAATGACTCGAAAAGGTTGGTGTACTGACGAAATAATATGTTCGCGGTCAAACGAGTTTCATGATTCTCTGACGAAGGGCTTTCGCTCGAAACGTTAGACCTCCTACACTATCCAATTTGTATTTCTTCGAGATAAACGGTTCATGAAATGAATCCGAACTTTTTTTTGAATGTGGAAAATTTTCCTACAGTCTAAATGCATTTATCAACTCAGTTATCCACAGATGTCCCTGAATTCACTTGTTAAACACAAACGACCCCGACTTTTTCTTCGTGTAAACACTTTTATATGAATCCGAACAATTTTATGAATCCGCGAACTAAACATTTGCTGGTTGAATCCGAAAACGTTTCCTTCCGTGTAAACGTAGTTTGAGGGTACACCATCCCGAATTCATATTCTTGAGTTCTAATTGGTTGCAAAACAAACAAAATCTCAGCATAGCAGTCCAACGACTGAGCAAACAAAATCTTTCCGCCTCCCTTCCTTCTGTTATGGTGACCGCGGTATCACTTTTACTAATTTAAATCTCCAGTAATTTTATATTATTTATGTTGTTTGCGAGCCGCGTTACGAGTTTTTCAAAGACCGTTTAAATCCATCAACGCGGAGTCTACTTTAGATATTTTTGTTCCATTCCTTGCCGGAATTACGCTGACTCCATGTAAATAATATCATTGATAACCTGTACCATATAAGGCGAGGTGCCTACATGGAGCAGGTGATAATATGCATCAATATTTATTTAGAACAGCCCGGTCATCGGCGTATATCCAATCTACACAAACCAGCAGAACAGTTTAATAAAGGGGGTAGCCTGCCTCCCTAGTTCTCGTATTGACAAAAAAAATGTTTCATAAATTTCCCAAAATTAAGGCAACATGTTTTTTTCTTTGAGGATGTGTTGAATTTCCTATTATTTTTTAGCCTCTCGGCATAAATCAATCGGGATAAATATCACACGGTGTAGGCTATGCGTAAATAGATATTTTTTGTCTCATTTGTCCCGTATCTAATGAAACGATTGTTATTTAAATTTAATGATTTTCTCCCCCCCTGACGTCACAAATTATGGGTCATTCAAAAGTTTTTAAAGAAATACTCCATGTCAAAACAAAGACAAAACCGCGGCCGGCTGCTCACCTTTAACCGCCAAGTTGACAGCTAGTATCGTTGTACAGAAAATATCTAAACGCGTGTACAGTAATAGTAGCTCAAGTGTTTAGTTTGTGGCAAGAATGTGAGACGAAGCGAGCGAGGTATAGGCTATAGCTTACGGCAGTAAACATGGGTATATTTTTTCTCGAGTTTTTCCGCTCGCTCAAGAAACCAACGAAATATCTCTCGTTTCGTACCTTATTGTTTTTTATTTACCTTGTCTTCGGCGCCTTTGTGTTCCAAGCGATAGAGTCTGGAGCGGAAAATAGACGAAAGGAACGATTAGCATCGGTGAAGGAAACGTTTGTTGACAAGTATGGTGTAACGGACGGTGATTTAGATGCTCTCGTGAATGAGATTGAGATGGCCGTCGACGGCGGATACCTGAAGGCTGATTACGATCGGTGGAATTTCGCCGGTTCGCTTCTTTTTACGAGTACTGTGATAACAACAATAGGTAAGTCTTTACTTTTTAATTTAGAAGAATATTATATAGACCTGTTGTTAGATTAATGCATGGAAAGCAAAGTTAAGCAACCTGACATCATACCGCACATGCCGAGATCTGTATGTACTAAATCATGTATATCCTGAATGAGTCTCGGTATGGATATACATGTTTTTATCCCTGGAGTTCAGGAATATTTTCTGAGGATTCCAACTTGAGTATGTATATGAGTATGAGTAAGAGTATGATTTATTTAGAGTCGATCACGCAGGATAAGGTTGCCCTATTTATCCGAGCCAGAGCCTCATGATTTAGGTGAACGGAAAGCCCATCTGACAGGGAATTCCGAGGGCCTACGATTTAAGGTCGTTTTCCGAGAAGACCCGAAAGTCTTACTATATTTGCTGATGTTGTTGCAAAGGCAGCACCTTCTCCTCAATTATTTTAAGACCCTGAGTGGTTCTCCGACCCAGGATATCGCCTGTCTACTTCAAGCTCCCATCTCGGTAGCTTAATATGGAACGTCTCACTATTACTAATATAGAACGTCTCACGGGCAATCAGAAGATTACAGGTCCGATATCCCTGTCCGAGCCTTGGAAACATTTTGTGAGGATTTTGAGCTTGACAATCATCCTGATGTATCCGTCTGTCTACTTCAAACTCCCAGATTTACTACGGCAATGTATAAACTCATCCATGCATTACGGTATACAATGCATGACTACCACACAGGTAGTATTATGATCAAATATATTATCTAGACAAATACTTCATTGTATAACTTTCGCTCTCCATGATACCTGAGTCTCGCCAATCAAGTTAGAGCGCCTTACCGGCAATCGGAAGGTTACAGGTTCCACGATCCCTCACGAGACTCACAGACATTTTCTTTACAGACAGACCAAAACATCAAATCGCACTCACTCAGAAACATCGTAATTCGTATATACCTGATTTGTTTTTGTTTAACTTGGCATACGGGCCATGAGTGTATTAGTTGACTAAGAAAATACTCGCCTAGACGAAATAAGTCGAGATTCCAATAAATATTCTATTTTATGGTACGTAATATATTCAACCGTCATATAGAAATCCTCTTTCGTTATTCTCTCAGTCCTTATGAAGTTTGAAACCAGCGAAATGTCGTAACCAGTGAAATCTATTTCTCTCTCCCTCCTGGTTTCTCTCGCTCTCTCTCTCTCTCCCTCTTTTTGTAAATAACTAATGATATTTAATTCGGCTCTCGTGAAAAGCAATCAATGTATTGACTGAGACTCCGATTCCCAATAAAATCTATCTATCTTTTTCTCTCTATATATATACATCCATACATCCTTTCTCTCTTTATTCCTAGTTTTCTCTCTTCCCATGATCAGGGCATGAAAACTAGAAGAGATGTAAATTAAACCTGATTCCTTTGAGTGTACATCCGATATAGCAAATCACAACGGTCATAAAAATCTTATTACTTTTCATTGTGAAATTTTATCTTCACCTTTTCGGGTCTTTTAATATCATATCAACTACACTATCACATTAGTTTTGCCCCGCGATTCAACACCCGCCCGAAAACGTAGCATCACACAAGCTTTTTTTTAGTCCGAAATAATCCACTCGAAACAAACTGCAATGGTTTCGACAAACATCGTAATCAATTCGATGAAAGCACTCGAAATCAGTAATTTAAGATTATTAAATTGCAACAAAGCCGAAGACAAAAGATTATTATTTTATCCGCGTACACGCTGTTTCCTGAATGTAGTTTTGGTTTCATTTCGGAGCTACGAATTTTTGAAATATATTTCAATACGACCAACAAGTCACAAATTATATGTAATCCCGCGGCAGGTGTGCCAGATTACCACGTCGAATTTCACATCGCGGTTGGTGAGTGACAGCCACATGCAGTAACAGCGCAACGCGGTCTAATATGTAATTAAGGCGAAACTACCTTCAGTTGAAATATTAATCTTGGGATCTAAAAACATTCACTAGAAAATTGTTTCATTGAATTTTAAGATTCGAAATTGAAATTGCATGAATTCCATATAGTATTTTTAAGTATTGAAATAGAATGAAAGGACACCTTGCATCGCTTTTTTAAAACAGCAACTGGTTTTGGTATGTCAACATTTTTCATACGTTTAGCGTAATATTTTCACTAACAGGCCACTGTCATATGACTTATGTACAGTGAAAGTTCACTTTTGAAACTCTAACGGGAAATTCTTCTCTTCTAAAGGCTCACGATGACCCTCATGTTGTAGTTATTAAAATATATGTACTTAACCCTTATATGACTACCTCTTAGTAATCTTCCCATTAAGACCACGTACGATCCCGCCCAGAGACGCATCGGATAAAGAGAAAGGTCGTATAACAATATGCTTAAAACATGTGATATTAAATAACTGATTTAAGGTACAAAGGTATAGTGGTGCTGTGTTAAAATGAGAATAGAAAAGGTGTTCTACATGCAACGTTATTACGAAGAAAAATCCAGAAAATATTCGTTGATGTTTAACTGTTAATATAATACCCTTACCTCTTCCTTACCAAACAACAGGAAGACTTTCAGTTTCGGTGATTAGAACTCAGTTTTTCATGATGTCGAAACACGAACCAATGTGTATCGTTAAAAAGGTTGGTGTACTGTCGAAATAGTTTGTAACGTTTCGAGCAAATTAGGCCTAGCTTCGCCTGCATAGACAGCTTGGTTTCGATTCCCGGTTGGGGCAGTCAGATACTGATTCAATTTGTATTTCTACAATACCTACGCAGAACAACTTCATGTTTTACTCTCCAACGAAGGTCCTTATTTACGTATCAGCTGTCTAACGAAGGTCCTTCCTCAGCCCTTCTTTACTTTCAATTTTTGACGAAGGCTCAAGGCCCTTATCTCTTTACGTTTCAGCCCTATAAGGAAGGCCCGGCATTCTTTACTTTCAATTTTTGACGAAGGCCCTTCTTTACGTTTCACTCTCTGATGAAGGGCCTTATTTACGTTTCACTCTCTTTACGTTTCAGCCCTATAAGGAAGGCCTTTCTTTACTTTCAATTTTTGACGAAGGCCCTTCTTTACGTTTCACTCTCGGATGAAAAGGGCCTTATTTACGTTTCATGAGGGCCTTATTTACGTTTCACTCTCTTTACGTTTCAGCCCTATAAGGAAGGCCTTTCTTTACTTTCAATTTTTGACGAAGGCCCTTCTTTACGTTTCACTCTGATGAAAAGGGCCTTATTTACGTTTCACTCTCTTTGCGTTTCAGCCCTATAAGGAAGGCCTTTCTTTACTTTCAATTTTTGACGAAGGCTCAAGGCCCTTATCTACGTATCACTCTATTTACGTTTCAGCCCTATAAGGAAGGCCATTCTTTACTTTCAATTTTTGACGAAGGCCCTTCTTTACGTTTCACTCTCGGATGAAAAGGGCCTTATTTACGTTTCATGAGGGCCTTATTTACGTTTCACTAGCTCTTTACGTTTCAGCCCTATAAGGAAGGCCTTTCTTTACTTTCAATTTTTGACGAAGGCCCTTCTTTACGTTTCACTCTCTGATGAAAAGGGCCTTATTTACGTTTCATGAGGGCCTTATTTACGTTTCATGAGGGCCTTATTTACGTTTCACTCTCTTTACGTTTCAGCCCTATAAGGAAGGCCTTTCTTTACTTTCAATTTTTGACGAAGGCTCAAGGCCCTTATCTACGTATCACTCTCTTTACGTTTCAGCCCTATAAGGAAGGCCATTCTTTACTTTCAATTTTTGACGAAGGCCCTTCTTTACGTTTCACTCTCTGATGAAGGGCCTTATTTACGTTTCACTCTCTTTACGTTTCAGCTCCATAAGGAAGGCCTTTCTTTACTTTCAATTTTTGACGAAGGCCCTTCTTTACGTTTCACTCTCTGATGAAAAGGGCCTTATTTACGTTTCATGAGGGCCTTATTTACGTTTCACTCTCTTTACGTTTCAGCCCTATAAGGAAGGCCTTTCTTTACTTTCAATTTTTGACGAAGGCCCTTCTTTACGTTTCACTCTCTGATGAAGGGCCTTAACTACGTATCACTCTCTTTACGTTTCAGCCCTATAAGGAAGGCCTTTCTTTACTTTCAATTTTTGACGAAGGCCCTTCTTTACGTTTCACTCTCTGATGAAGAGCCTTATTTACGTTTCACTCTCTTTACGTTTCAGCTCCATAAGGAAGGCCTTTCTTTACTTTCAATTTTTGACGAAGGCCCTTCTTTACGTTTCACTCTCTGATGAAAAGGGCCTTATTTACGTTTCATGAGGGCCTTATTTACGTTTCACTCTCTTTACGTTTCAGCCCTATAAGGAAGGCCTTTCTTTACTTTCAATTTTTGACGAAGGCCCTTCTTTACGTTTCACTCTCTGATGAAGGGCCTTATTTACGTTTCACTCTCTTTACGTTTCAGCCCTATAAGGAAGGCCTTTCTTTACTTTCAATTTTTGACGAAGGCCCTTCTTTACGTTTCACTCTCGGATGAAAAGGGCCTTATTTACGTTTCATGAGGGCCTTATTTACGTTTCACTAGCTCTTTACGTTTCAGCCCTATAAGGAAGGCCTTTCTTTACTTTCAATTTTTGACGAAGGCCCTTCTTTACGTTTCACTCTCTGATGAAAAGGGTCTTATTTACGTTTCATGAGGGCCTTATTTACGTTTCACTCTCTTTACGTTTCAGCCCTATAAGGAAGGCCTTTCTTTACTTTCAATTTTTGACGAAGGCCCTTCTTTACGTTTCACTCTCTGATGAAAATGGCCTTATTTACGTTTCATGAGGGCCTTATTTACGTTTCACTCTCTGACGAAGGGCCTTATTTACGTTTCAACCCTATAAGGAAGGCCTTTCTTTACTTTCAATTTTTGACGAAGGCCCTTCTTTACGTTTCACTCTCTGATGAAAAGGGCCTTATTTACGTTTCATGAGGGCCTTATTTACGTTTCACTCTCTGACGAAGGGCCTTATTTACGTTTCACTCTCTTTACGTTTCAGCTCCATGCTAAGGAAGGCCTTTCTTTACTTTCACTTTCTGACTAAGGCCCTTCTTTACGTTTCACTGGCCTACGCTCGAAACGTTATATCTCCTACACACTATTATGGTAGTACATGCACCAACCTTTTAGAGTATTCGACTACAGATTTATCTTTCTACATGCACTGCTTGTACAACACTTTTATATAACTTAATTAGTGTTTGATTATTTTCACGAATATTTTTCTACATGTAAACATAGCCCTTCGTTAATCAGACCTTCGGGAACTAGTTGCCTTCAAATATGGATTTCCTTAAAGTACGTTTACACACTGCAATTAATCGGCCCGATTTATGGATTAGATGCATGTTAAGGACGAAAAACTGTCAGCGGAATGATTTGTAGGCTCATAGTACATAACTCTTCTTGCTCTTTCTCCTTACTTACCATGCATCTAAACCATAAGTGAAAATTATGAACAAATTTATAATTATTGTTTTAATTTAGAAAGATTTTGTCCTTGAAAGTATCAGCTACATTAGTCAAACAGATCACATAGTGAAATAAAATAAGTATAGGTAATCATATGATAGCGAGTATACAATTAAGGATTTACGCTACAAGTGGGCAAAATGCCAAATTTTGTTAATTGCAAAAATTAGTAACAGGGTAATCTTATGGCAGAATACTACTTTGTGTGTATATATATATCCAGTGTGTGTATATATATATCCAGCATAATATTTTGAGAAAAATCATTATATTGAGTATTACACGAGTGAAATCATAATATTTATTAATGTTCTAACGTTTCGCTGTTATCACAACATCTTCATAGAATAATAATGATTTTTTATATGTTTATATATTTATATTTTATATATTTTATATATTTATAGTATATATTTATATACATCCTTTTACGTCCTTCGATTGAAAGTTAGACCTCCTACACACTATTTCAACAGTACACCAACTTTTAGGCTTAGTGCATTCGATTTGTATCCATGAAATAATCTAGACTAAGAAATTAGTAACTCTTTATCCCAATCGTTCTTACTGGACAGATTGCCGTCTGATATGAGAATGTGTTCAGAATTTCAAAATGCGTGGGTATGATGTGTCAATTACGTTCACTTAGCAACGGCTCAGACAAGGAAATCTCCGAAGAAATAATGAGCGAACCCGTGATAACGAACAATGCTTGTTAATTAGTTTTACGCAGTGTCTGGCTAGAGTGGTTTCCAAGCTACTGAAATCTGTATGCAAATATTGCTATCGTATCAAGTGAACGCCAAAGAATGTGCATGGGATGATATAAATAGAGTAAATAAAAAAGCTGCTTAGTTCTCAAAAGAATTGGTTATAAATTATAATATAAAAAAGAAAAATAACAGAACTTCAAGATATCGAAAAACACTTAAGTAACAATACTTACGTATTTCCATTGACGACGTTTCGGACGATATATCTAAAGCTTCAGGTCAGATGTTCGGAATATCGTCCGAAACGTCATAAATGGGAGATACGTAAGTACTTTTACTTAAGTGTTTTTCGAAGGAAAAAAGCATAACAAAAATATACCGCCATTTTGAATATTTAATGTACTGCACTTTTGCAGTAAATACGTAAAATGCATGAACAGGTTTTGTGATTGGCTATATGGAACAAAAGTGGTTAGGGTTAGGACATTCGTTTCTTTGTGGTTGATTCTATTGTTTTATTGTTTTAATCAACCAATCACAACTTGATAGTATAGGTGGCGACCCAACTTTTGTGCAAATAACGAATTAAGGTGGTCTTGAACAAAATTTTTCAAAAAATCACATTTTTAAAACTACAAAATTATACATTATTAATCATTGCTTTTTCGTTTCCTCATGTTAAATTTTTGATTCGTGCAGTGAAAAGGCGATAAATATTGCAAAGAGTGGTTTTCAAATAATGAGGCGACACAATGGAAAACAATAGAACGGAATACAATAGAATATTATTTTTATATGTATTTATTGTAAATAATTATCATAATATAGTTTGAATATATGGACAGCAAATTTTAAGAAATAAAAAAAAGATAAAAAATAAATAAAATAAAAAATAAATAAAAAAAATATATAATAGACAATACAAAGTTATTTCAAAACTTTAAACTCGAATTTATAAAAACGTTATTTTACTAGACATGGGACGCTATGCTACATTCAATATATGTTTTAGAAAATTCCTTTTTCTCGACTGTGTTTATCCGAATTTTGGCATTGTTACAAACGAATTAAATTTTTGAAATAACTATATATATAAATTTATAATTTTTGAGTTTTACATGTTGGATATATCTATTGGCTTTACATTAAACCTAATTTTATAATTTTTAGTATATATATATACACACTAATTGCGATGCGTGTGTCACTCGGTTTTCGTATGTATTGTATTATGGATTACGAGTATTTTAGTTTCTGGTATCAATATAATAAATGAGCCGCAATATCATACACCCACGCGGTCCTACACACCTATAATCACACTCACTCTTGACGCTCCCATTTACTCTCTTTTTTATACTCACACTTACCCCACAATCTCACACAAATTGAATACTCTAAAGGTTGGAGTCTGGCTGCCGAAATAGTAAGCCTTCGTCAGAGAGAAAGATCTTCGCACGAAACGTTAGACATCCGACATACTATTTTTCGACCGTACTACACCAACCTTTTAGAGTATACGATTTTTATTTCTACACTGCCTACAGAGCACAACACTTTCTACAATCTCACGCAGTTCTGTGAAAATTAAGGCTCTGAACACCACAATTTAAAACACAACACAAGCCTTATTGCAACAGTGACAATATGAAAATGAAATACACAAGTGTAATGCTCAGCAGTTACCCGTGGTCAATTTATTCCGGGCGTTCTGTGACCCCCTCCCGCAAGTAATCGTCTTCTGGACGATCTTTTTATTAGTATTAAGGTTAGTATTAGAAAACCATTAGGTGGGGGGGTTAGAAAACCCATTAGGCGGGGGGTTAGAAAACCCATTAGGCGGGGGTTAGAAAACCCATTAGGCGGGGGGGGGGGGGGGGGGGTTAGGGTTAGGATCTAAGTTGTTTTGGGGTTAGCAGTTCTATGATGCATTTCATCATACAGGCATGTCCGATCGTATGATAGCAGTAAAATCTCTCATTTCGTCCCAACCTCTCGCGGATACTAAAAAAGATCGTCCAGAAGTAGAACGCCCTGTAAGTTACTCTATATTTAAAATAGAAAATTAAAAGTTAAAAACCGCTTGACATATAATTAATAATGTAACAGAGTTTTTGTGTTTGTCGATGACGTCAATGAGACGTCATAAAATTACGTCACGAGACGAAACAATTTATCTACATACTCCACATAAAATATCTTGGTTATACCTTGAATTTATTGTCCACTCACGAAGTATATCCGATAGTATTATTTCAATAATATTAATTTATAATGTCCCCATTTAGTGGTGTTTAACTGCTATAATGTTATACTGACACTGCAATAAAGTTGTTGTTGTCGTTGTTGTTGTTGTCGTTGTTGTTGTCGTCGTTGTTGTCGTCGTTGTTGTTGTTGTTGTTGTTGTTGCATCCTGAGTCGTCTTTACATCTCAACACATCGCACGCTACCAAAGCCTTACTTCTTTTTTTCTTTCTGCTTGAAGGTTATGGACACATGACGCCCATAACCACATGGGGACGTGCCTTTTGTATGATCTACGCCTTATTTGGAATCCCCATAGCTGGACTTATGCTCAAATCCATCGGCGAAAAGATCGCCGAGATCATTCCGGAGGTAATTTCACGAGTGGAGAAACGGTTGTTGAAGAAAGAAGAGCCTTCCAATGTACCAATCAAGACAACAATAATCGTGTTTATTATGATGGCGCTGTTACTTATCACATTAGCTGGCTTTGCGCATGCGTACGAAGGCTGGACGTTTTTCGAAGGATTCTATTTCGCATTCATCACCCTGTCAACGATCGGTTTCGGAGACTTTGTTCCCCTTCATCCTGCCGATACAATGAAACATGGCGGCCTTCACACAATCCTATTCACGATTCTAACTTTTATTTACATTACCATCGGCTTGGCAATAGTTTCCAGTGCTCTGCTCTCCATTAGCAGACTATTTGAATGCAATGACCCCACTGGATTCATCAAAATACCCAGTTCTGAGTCTGACGAGAGTTTAATTTTAACCAAAGAGAAAACGAGTAATAAAGCATCTGATAAGCAATAGACCAATTATGACGCGCATTAAAGAGTGAGTGTCAACCGTGACGCATTGCACGCTCGGTCGGCCATTTTTTGAAGCACGAAATTCCCTTGGTGAACTACATCCGTAAATATCTTGTCAATTCTTGATACAAATTATTTATTTTGCCTTTTAATAGCCTAGTGTCTGACTGCTATTAATAGCTCAAAATGCGGACAAACAAACCAAATTTGACTCGCAAATGATTGCAAATGAGCTATTTTCTTTTGTTATGACCGCAAGAATTATGGGTAAAAGCGGATAAACATGGATAATGACGTCATCTCGACGGAGTGCTATTTAAAAAAAGATGTACTTTAGAAAGTAATTATTTCTGCATTTTTCACAAAACTCAACGTTTTCTTGACTTTCGTTTCGAATTATGTCAGCCTTGACTGACGCGAAGTTTAAACAAAAAAATCAGTTTCCGAGTCGACGTATTTAAATTGTGGATGAATAAGAAAGCCTCTATAGGGTTTTCTGAGAAGACTCGGCGAATTTACAGAGTGTTTACCACTTCATTATCGTATGGAAAGATAAACACAATCGCGCAGTGCACGACGATTGACACTCACTCTTTAATGTATTAGTGACTAAAGTAAATGTTTTTAACACAGGAGTATCATTAGAAGTGTGTGAAGTTGATCGTCCAGGTTGTTGTAGTCTTGAGAAAGACTATTGTTGGTCACTGTCGTTTCGACGGCCTCAACGGCGGTCACCTTCAGAGTCGAGTAAAGCGTGTTTGCCAGGTTTGTTTATATTACACACATCTGGTTCATTACGTCATCGTTTGTTTGTGTTATAATTGGTGTGAGTGGGTGTTGCGTCATGCGTTAAGCGTTAAGCGCGGGCCTACATACATTGATGATATGCACGTTACGTCACGGCAGCCATGTTGGTGGAACTTAAACAAAAGAATATCATTAACTTCTTTTGTTTGTGACACCAACATGGCCACCTAACCTTTGTCTTCGGAGTCTCAAGGGATTGGTTGCAAGTCAAGAATACATACATACTGGGCTTTTCAGTAACAATGTTTATATATATATATATATATATATATATATATATATATATATATATATTATATATATATATATATATATATATATATATGTATAGGAAATAACACGGTTCGAGAAGAATTAATGAAAAATCGCACGCGTGTTTGGCGAAATATTCATAATACCACGAGTGCGAAGCACGAGTGGTATTATGAATATTTCGCCAAACACAAGTGCGATTTTTCATTAATTCTTCGAGAACAAGTGTTATTTCCTTTTAATACCTTTTCAATCAATTTTACGCGTTCCTAAATACCCCTAAATTTTACTACGAAGTGGGAAAACTGGTGTTTGTAAATATTAAAATCCAAACATCCCGGATGTGATTTTTTACTTGGGGTATTTTTTTTAATAAATATTTTTTTAATATATATATAAAGTATATGTAAAATCTAAACTTTTTCTGTAAAAGTTTAGATTTTACATATACTTTATAACTAGCTCTACAATTTTTGTATCGAGCACTCTTACTTACTGGGATTTCATATATATATATATATATATATGACATCCACCATGTATGAACTATTCTGCAATCTGATCGGCTTTTATAGTAACAAGCTATCAGCTCGTGTATCACTAGTGAAAAAACAAAATGATGGAATGTTTTCTAAATTGAATGAACAAGAAATCAGGTATTTGCTTGAAAAAACAACACGAAAAAATACCCAAAATTACCACGAGTCTATATTATAAAACAATTATACCATTCACTCTCGTCGTATATCCGACAGTTTTATCTATAGGCAAACATGACAAACACTTTTACTTGACTCTGAAGATGACCGTCGCTGAGGCCATCGAGACGTCAGTCATCCAAAATAGTTTTTCTCAAGAATACAACTACCTGGACGCGATCAACTTCACACTTCTAATATTCTACTATGGTCAAATGATTGGAAGACAAGTTGCACGGACCATTGCAACATGTGACATTACACCATGGTCAAATTATTATCAAGATTAACAAAAAGTGTATGACAAGAATTTTATTTTAATTAAAAAATAAGGATTTGAGGCTGATGTAATTTACTAGGGAAAATTTGAGCATCTTAATTTTGTTGGAAGTCAGTGGAATTAAAAGTGAAGCCATTTAATGTTTAAGCTTGATGTACTAAGTAAAAAGCGAGCAGTAATATTTTTATTTGAGGAGGAGTTTATGATCATATTTAAAATGCGAGCGCGCAGCGCGAGCATTTTAGATATGATAAAACGCGAGTTCGAGTGTTTTAAATAGCTTCAAAAACAATTGATTGTAATCACTAGGGAGTGTGCTGGTTTTTGTTTTCTATTAGAGGTAAATTGGGTTGATGTATGAAATGCAAATTAGCAGGAATTTTATATAAAGTTCGTAAAGACTTTATATAATTTTCATGCTGATTAGTATTCATGGTTTTACAGGTATAATAATATACAAGAAAATGTTACTCGACTGTGATTGGTTGGTTTCAGTGCATTTAATCCCAAACAGCAGTGCAAAAATCTGTAACAACAGTGCAAAAATCTGTAACAAACTCAAAAATCTGCAAAAATGCAAAAATAAAATCTGCAAAAATCTGTTGTAAATATTTTAAGACGCATGTCGCGTGACTTTGTGTAAACCAATTAAAACACGACCGGAAGATCAAGTTTTCTTGATCACCGGATGTTCGTCTTATAATTGTCTCGCACATTTTCTTGTATATTATTAATAAGTAATACCATGGTTTCTCGTGCAATTTGGAAAAAACATGCACTCGTCTAAAAGCCTTGCGCGTGACTAAATACGGAAATGTGATTGGACAATTTGGTTAATGAATATTAATGAGTTTTTGAAGTAGATTTGACTACGAGTAGGAGATTCGTCATTTTTAGCGCCTTGTGTTCAGGGGTGGCGCCAGAGGGGGCAGGGGGGCTACAGCCCCCGTCGGGGAACCTTAGCCCCCCTGTTGGGGAAAAATTAACAATTCGTAGCTGAACGAGCTGGAAGAAAAAAGAAAAAAGTTCGTCTTTTGTTTTCTTAGAATCGTAAATTTTTTTACGCATTAACAAACGTTAAAGGTAATCAACTTTCACATCTGGCACAAATCTA
Organism: Chrysogorgia sp. JL179-B06; assembly: GCA_035772405.1. Classification (NCBI taxonomy): domain Eukaryota; kingdom Metazoa; phylum Cnidaria; class Anthozoa; order Scleralcyonacea; family Chrysogorgiidae; genus Chrysogorgia; species Chrysogorgia sp. JL179-B06. The sequence goes on from JAYKKM010000049.1 coordinate 549,367, forward strand.
TCATCTCTGTGTTGTTTTGCGCGCTCACTGTCATCTAGTTTTTGCTTGAATATTTTTGTTAGAGTTAGTTTCGTATGCAGTAAGGAAATACTGACTATAAAATCATGATTTTCACTGTTTTTTATTTTAATTTCTTTTGTTAAAACTGCCCCCAAAATGCAGGAAATAGCGTTTCAGAGGCTTAGAAAATCAAAAATTCCCCGCGGGAGCATGCCCCCTGTCCGGCGCCACGCCTGCTTGTGTTAACGTGATAAAGTCGTCATCGTCTATTTGAGTAGGAGTTTTTGAGGAAAATCCTGTAGGCAAATGAGAAAATAGACGGCATAGAGATTCTAAATAAAACTAGAGGGGGCATCCAGGGTTTGACTACAGCGGACAACTTCGTTTCTTCGTAATCAGTTCGTAGCCAGCACATTCTCTCAAGGAGATTCACTATAATCATGAAATCTTAAATGGCATAAGGATTTATCATTTTTATAACCCAACACCAATCCTAACCCTCCGCCTAAGTGTCTTCCTAACCTTCAACTTCATTGTAACCGTAACCCTCGCCTGTGTTTTTCAATCCACTGCCAAAAATCTAAAAATCAATACGTGTCGTATTTAAAACAATCCACGAACTCGTTACGAAGGAAGACGAAGTTGACCGCTGACCAAACATATCGATGTCACCCGCAAAAATTGTGATTTAGTCAAACCTGGGTGATCAATTGAATGCCGCCATCTTAGATAAATTGGAGGGCAATAGCACTGTGTCTGGTTGCTATTAGTAGCTCAAAATGCGGACAAACAAACCAAATTTGACTCACAAATGATTGCAAATGAGCTATTTCTTTTGTTATGGCCGCAAGAATTATGGGTAAATGCGGACAAATATGGCTACTGACGTCATCTCCTGAAAGTGCTATTTTATATTTATATTTCATATTAAAGCAATCATGTTGATCTTTTACTCAGAAGAAAATGGTCCAAATAATAATAGAACCACATGCGTAATTACAAAATAGACAAATAGTGAAAAAGAAACGCAAAAATTGTAGAATTTACGATTCCTTGTTTTGGACCGCGAGGTTTTCGAATAGCGTACGTAGAGTCTGGCTGCTATTAATAGCTCAAAATGAGGACAAACAAACCAAATTTGACTCAAATGATTGCAAATGAGCTATTTTCTTTTGTTATGGCCGCAAGAATTGTGGGTAAAAGCGGACAAACATGGACTCTGACGCCATTAATTGCAGAAAAAGGCCTGGAACCAAGAAGTTTGCCCTCCAATTTGACCAAAATGGCGGCGTCAATTGGTTACTAAATTCTGGGCTAGACACTGACCTATATGGTCAGTGTGGCTTAGATGCTACACTCAGGTGACCGTGAGGTACTGGGTCTGAATCGTCTTCTGGACGATCCTTTTATTAGTATTAATGTTAGTGTTAGAAAACCCATTAGGCGGGGGGTTAGGATCTAAGTTGTTTTGGGGTTAACAGTTCCATGATGTATTTCATCATACAGGTATGTCCGATAGTAACAATCTCTCATTTCGTCCAACCTCTCGCGGATACTAAAAAAGATCGTCCAGAAGACGACTCAGACCTAGTACCTCACGGTCACCTCAACTGCGAATGTACCGTCTAGCCACGACCCTAAATTCTGGCCCCAATGCTCCCTCTAGTTTTCTTTATGATCTCTATGATTGACGGTACCGAAAAAGATGGCGACTGGCACATTTAACCATAATTCCGTGCGCGCAGTAAATATTGAATCTCGAAGAAATAGCAGAAGATAGTTTCAAAAAGATTTGTGAAAGTTTGGGGAAAAAAGGGAAAAAAAGGGGAAAAAGGGGGAAAAAGGAAAGAAAAGAAAGAAAAGGAAGTTAAAAAGGAAACTGTTACGTATTTTATTCATGTTTACAAGGAGAATGGAGTGATTTAAGGTTGCACAGCACTGCTAAAATGCACAGCCGCCATCTTTTTTGGTACCGACAATGAGCGCCAAAAATGACGAATAGTCAAATCTAAACCGAAAACGTTACCACGGGCGGAGAGGGAGGGTGAACACGCCATTTATCCCGGTCAGCGGCAAGCAACCGTCTTCTGGGCTATCCTTTTATTAGTATTAATAGGATTTTTACTTAGCTTTCCTGTGTCGCAGGGGTTAGGGTTAGAAGATCGTCCAGAAGTAGGCTTGGCCGGTTTTGCTTAAAATAAAAACCGCTAAACCGTAAAACCGGTTTTTCACAATTTCAGAAACTAACGCAATTTCAGTTTTGAACTAATGGCAGGAAGTCAAGGAACGCAATTTCAAATTTTTAATAGCGCTTTACGTCATAATTTGGCTGTATACAGAGTAATTATAAAGGACTGCGTAGATCACGGCAAAATATTGAACAAAAAAACGAACGTTCAGCGATAACGAAACGAAATTTTAATAAGAACTAAACAAAATTATACATTGTAACTTGTCAGAAAAAGTCAGAAACGTTTTAAGAATAAAGAATTCACAGGTTTTTAGCCAAGAAAACCAACGTATCACCTTGTGTGGTTTCAGTAGACCGCTTGGCAGTAACAATGTTCCGGCTTGTACCACAAACAGACAAGTATTTGCGTGCAAGTTTGGCTAACGAAGGGTATACAGCTGCGTGCATATTCGACGGGATGATGATCTCGGAGATGTCGATGTAGGTTGGAAGTATTTCCCCCAGCAGCACGGACTTTCCTCAGGCAAAGCTTGCATGTCGGCAGGTCATTGTCGTTTTCGTCTTGTCTAAATCCGAAATATTGCCAGACAGGAGAGGCAGCAACCTGGAGAGGCAGAGGCCGCAGAAACCTTTTTTGACCGCAATTCGACGTTGACGTTTGTGGCAGAGATGATTTGCGCGCAGTGTTATATATTGTCTGTATATATAATCTGCCAAATCTGGTATCAGTGCGTGGCATGAAATTAAATATGTAATGATGACGGTTTTCCGGTTTTTCTAAAAGCTAAACCGAAAAAAACGGTTTAATAATAAAACCGGAAAAAAACGGAAAACCGGTAAACCGCCCAAGCCTATCCAGAAGACGATTGCTTGCCGCTGACCGGGATAAATGGGGTACTCACCCTCCCTCTCCGCCCGTGATGTAACGTTTCCGAATCTAAACTTGCCTAAAGGTACGTTTACACACTGCGATTAATCAGCCCGATTTATTGTTTAGATATATGGTAAGAAGAAATGTGTTACGAGCCCACAAATCATTCCGCTGACAGTTTCTCGTCCTTGACATGCATCTAAACCACAAATCAGCCGGATTAATCACACCATAATGCTGACCAGGGCCGGATTAACGAGTTCGTAGGTCCTAGGCACTTAGAAGCATATCGTAGGCCCCCAGTGACGACACATTCGTAGGGGGGTTGGGGGGCATGACCCCGGAAATTTTTTAATTTTGGGCCTCTGAAATGGCATTTCCTACATTCTGAGGGCAGTTTTGAGGAAAATATAAAGGTCTTAAATCTGCTACTACTGTCGAAAAATGATCAGTTAATATCAGTGTTGTGAAAATTACTCAAAAAAAGTAAAATTACAATTACTTCTCTGAAAAAGTAATTATTACAATTACAAATTACTTTTTTCCAAAAGTAATTAATTACTAATTACCTGTCAAAAAGTAATTAATTACCAATTACTTTTAAAATTACTTTTTATGTACACACTTTGAACTTCACTACGCGGGAAACAGGAAATACGTCCATAATACACTAATACATGAAGTATTGCATCTGGTCGTTCGCTCACGTCGCTTATTGGCAACATTACAGGCTCATTTTAACGAAATAAAATATTCATCACTGTTTTATGACAAAATGTTTTACAAAATATATGCGAAATAATGCTGTAGACTGGCTGAAATAAAAGTGAGAACATTGAGAAGTAACGTAACGTTACTTCAGGGGAATTTTACTCGTTACCTACAAAATGTAATTAATTACGTTACAAATTACTTTTGCAGAGCAGGTAATTAATTACCATAAAAATGATTCAAAAAGTAATTAGTAACGCGTTACTTTAGTAACGAGTATTTACAACACTGTCAGTTATAGAGGTAGATTATTATTTTTGCTTCAAGGATTAGGTAGCCAACTATAGCCAAGGTAGGGATTAAGTACACTGTACACAAAACTGAATCTTTACTACTTTACCTATTGCTGACCATCGTTTATAAAATATATAAATATAAAAATAAATGTAATCATTTTTGTAGGCCTCATTAACTTTCGTAGGCGATGGTGACCCACTTGCACCGAGCTGCGAGCAAGTTATTGCGATAACTGGAGAATTAAGAGGCCTTACTCTTAAGGTTACTCTAAGGTTTTTAGGTTTATTTTACTGTTAAGCAAGGATCAAATGAGAACGTAAGTTCACTTGTGACGTGTCGAGGATGAACATGCAATCAGCATGGTCAGCGGTCAGCTTTTGCCATTAACATCCAGCCAAGTATGACAGCCTCGATGTTCAACATATTTGTTTGTAGCGCATGCGTGTAACACTCAATTACTAATCTCACAAGCTTGGGGATGACTCAAAAGGAATGACTCAAAAGGACCTTTCTGTTTTTTTCTGTTTTTTATTTTTCGTTATGTTATGGATAGCTACGGTTAGGGTTAGGTTTAAGGTTAGGGTGACTTTAGGATCAAGGTTAGGATCTCTAAGTTGTTTTGGGATTAGCTGTTCTATGATGGATATCATGTATATCATCATAAGAAACGAGATAAGAAATGAGAGAATGTACTTTGAACCGCTGACCATGCTGTTTGTATAGCCGAACACAACAGTCAAACGGCGGGACAAGTCGTCGCGACTTGTTCCGTTCTTGTGGCACAGTAAAAAAATTAAAAATGGCGTACAATTAGCCTATTTTACCATTTAAATAATATCAGAGGAAGAGAAAAGCTGCTAACATATTTTGTTTACTGAACACGAATGAGTTCCATCGATTTGTGTTCAAACGACTCGCAAGTATTCGCAAGTTGAAAGAAACTTGCGGTGAAAATTGAACAAGCTTTAATTAGTCATCGCAAGTCATCTCTACACTAGTTGGTGGTGAAACGAGGCAAAGCAAAAACTTGTGGTAACTTGCGTTCTCATTTGATCCTTCTAGGTTGTGTTCGCACCTCAATTTGATAAATGGAAACTAGTCTCTACCTAATCAAAATCGCTATCATTGGATTGTGGTTTTTGTTCGCTAGCTGCAACGCGATAAAACCCGAGTGAAGAAGGGTCTTCCATGGCAGCACTTATAGATAACATCACGCTAGAGACGATAGCCAATCCGATCGTGAAATACAATAAAGTCATCACTGTAAATAAGGTCACGTGAGTTGCGTAAGAACTTGTGTCTTCACCTAAGTATGGGTGGAGTGGGACCAAGTCTCCAAATCCTTCAAATCAAAGGAAAATATATTTTAGTAGAACAACGATTATTTGGTAGTAATACATTTGAACAAAGCTTTGGTGAAAATGGTAAGTATAGTTTCTTACAAGAACTGTTTCGAAAACTATTAATATATTATTATACACGACAGGGGCGTAGGAAGCAGGGGGCCGGGGGGGCCGCGGCCCCCCCAATATTATAAAAGGGGGGCCGGAATAGCTTTCGGCCCCCCCAAAAATAATTGAATAGTATGAATGTATGATATTACCGACAAGTTGGAAAGTCATAGAAGTAATTAAAAAATAATAATCACAATATATTTGCATGTTAACCCGAGTGTTTTATTAAACTAAAGTACAAATAAACTCTAGTTTACGCAGCCCTACTCTAGTAGGCTTTCTTTTTTAACTAAGCAGAAGGGCGGAAATTTGTTGCATTAATATGTTGTCAGTGGTTCCCAGGGGCGGCGTAGCTCAAAAATAGGGCCCGGGAAAACTATTCGATTGGGGGAGAGCAACTATTCACAGCGGGAGAGCAGGAACCATCACCAGATTTTCGGGGGCCGTACGGGAAATGTTCCAGGAACCACCAGGGGCGGCGTGGACTACCAGGCATGCTGATAAGCTCTGATATAGAGCGAAACAGTCCAAAATATGAAATTTTATAAATTTCTGAACTGAAAAATCACCGTTCAGAATGCAGGAAATGCAATTTGCGGGAATCTAGATTTCAAAATTTTTCGGGGGAGCATACCCCCGCACCCTCCTAGAAAACCTCGTGCCTACGGCGCTCGGATTATTAGTTATCATGACCACCCATTTGGGACTAGCTTCGCCACTGATAGGTACAACGACAATTTTGCTTTGGTCGGCCCCCCCAACTTTTCAAAGCTTCCTACGCCCCTGATACACGATAATATGTATAATAACCCAATGAGATAACCCCAAGTTCTGAAAAGAACTGTTTGAAAACTAACGATGAGCACGATGCATTTTGACAGACAACTTATCAAGTGCTACGTCTACTAAAGAAAAACCATAAGGGTAGCTTGTATTTATAGTGAACGAAAAGTCCAGTTACGTCATACGCAAATGCGTATTAAACACAGCCGATCAAATAGCATTTCTAATCTCTATTATAGTAAAAACTTACTAGTACTGTAGTCTAACGCTGTAATCTGATTGGCTACGCTACTCGTTATCTAATTAACAATTAGACAACGAGCCCGAGTTGTCCTAGACAACGAGGGCGACTAGTGACAGTCATAGTGTAGTGAACTAGTCGAGTCCCCAATCGGAGCCTCCTATATCTATGATTGCACTCAACTCTATATAGAACTCAGAATGCTGACTCATGCCAAACAAAAAGTGAAGCCAAAAATGGCGGACATTGGACGTCATTTTCAGGCTCCTACGCGAACTAAAACCGACGTCGAAGTTGACCGCATAGGACCTGAAACTGGGAGTCAGCGTTGCAGTTAATATATACAGTTCAGTGGTTCGTTTCGAGTGCTCGTAAGCTCGCGACGAGGTCTGGAAGTGAGAGCCTTTTCTCAAACGTATCGCAAACAGCTTACCTATTGTACTTAGCGTAATAAATCCAAAATAGACGCCATCCATAAAAGACCATTTCTCTGTGACTCGCGCAATAATTGCGATCAACAAAATCATGCCAATCGCCATCATGAGTGTCACTATGGTAGATTTCAAGCTTACTCTTGTTGGCTCTCGCTCAAACACTCGTCTTTCTATTACAGATATAACCTTTGATACACCATTGGAAATGGCAAAGCCAAGACGAGCCAGTACCATCCATGTTAAAGGTATTCCTATAAATGCGTAAAAAACACAGAAAATGCGTCCACTGCTTGTGGTCGGCGCCAGATGACCATAACCTGTAGAATCAAGAAAATAAACCACATTACACGGCACTTACACTTCAATAAATCAGAATCATTTCCAATACATTAAAATACATTTTCAATACATCAGAATAAGAAATCAAATTGCCCTTTTTTTTACTTTTTCGTGCATTATCAGTTGCATGTGTATAGATGGATTGAATTATTTTCCATGTATTTTTATCAGACAATGGTATCTCAGTAATATACGAGCTAGAAACAGCGTGAAAAACATCTGCGCGACGGTTGTCTTAAAATACGCTTTGATAGGCTTGACGTACATGGGATTTACCTTTGATTAATAACAGTAATTCGTAAACACAACAATTACTACTTTAACTCAGGTTAGCTTACTGTAGTTTTCCTTAGTAGTATAACACTTTTAAGGGTTTTTCATTCATCGCCCCCTGTATCGATGGGTGTTTGTTAGTAGTTCAATTTTCACCGCGCGGCGTTTGCTCTCACCAGATAACAAAAGATTACACGCCTTTGTCCGATTAACTACTCTTGCAGCTTGTTGCAGCATTTATTTCTAGTCAATATAATCAGAATATTCAATAGTCTGAAGTTTATCATTTTATCAAACAATGTTTGACGAAGTTCCATTCCGTCAACTATCATTTGTTTATATACATTACGAATTACAGGGGACATGAAAAGAACAGCAATGAATGGCGTTTGGAAATATATCAGCTATTAAGGACTTATTGATACCTAGAAATGGGACATCATGTTATCTAAAAACATTGCAGTAAAAGAAGTTTCGTATCCAAAACCCACCAGCTTACCTATCGTCGTGACAACTGTTCCAGAGAAAAACAAAGCGCCTACAAAATCCCATCTATCCACCCATTCGTTCGAAAATCCTTGGTCTGCAATGGTCTGCACTAGTTTAATAAACTTCTTGATGTCTTCCTCGCTCACATTGTACTTCTGTTGAAGTTGTACCTTGGTCCAAATAAGTTTCTCCCTTTCCTGCCTCTCGTTTTCGATTTCTAAAGCCTGGAAGACCAAGGCCCCGAAAATCAAGTAGCCAAAAAAGACGAGTACTTGAACGATGACGCCGGCTGAACTGGTCGAGGAGCTGCTTTGGTCGATTTTCTTCATCATTGTGAGCGTCGTCTCGCAACGCAGCCGCCGATATGTCTTGTTTGCTACATGAAAGAAACTCCAACACCATCTGCCTTTTAATGTTTATCATTTTGTGCCATCAAGATGAGCCGTGGGCGGATTGCCCCTTTCTCCTCACTCTCTTCTCTATAATTGCGTTCCCCCTCTTCGCACACGTTCCAAATCATCAATTGCCTCAAAATGCCTCCCTCGAACATCAAAAACGAACTCCATAAAACTCCATTACACATTTTTTGCTTTAAGAAAAAGAAATAAGAAATCACGCGTTAAAAACGCACCTGCTAAACAAAAGAACTTGCGTTAATTTGTTTTCTTGATTTAATAAGCGCGGGCTTCCCGCAGGTGTACAACGTGGGCGTGTGTCTCACGCGCGCGCGTTGTCCACGCATCCGTTTCTTAATTGTTAAGGTTTCTTGAAAGAATATTCCGCTGCCCAAATAAGGTTCTTTCAGTTTCTTCGAGTCTTCCATCAGACAAGAGATTAGGCAATCTAGACTTGAGATTTCAAGAGCATGTCTCGACTGACCTTTTCAAAAATACGATTTCAATGTATTATCAGCTGTATGGATCAAAGCTATATACGAGTACTTAGCTACGTATTTCCTCCATCGACGAAGAACACAATCATTCGAAACGTTGTCATTCTATATTCTTTATAAACATTCTATAAGTCGAATAGTTGAACAATGAAATATTTCTTTCATTTGATTTTTCCTCCGATACTTTATACAGGTTTTGTTTTAAAAATGCTGATGAGACGTTATCCTAGGAATTTAGGTTTTTTTTCCTGCTTTCCGTCTGATAAACTGGTTGAGGATTTGATTGAAAAAGTTGATAAAATCTCTAGTGTGTAGCATTCAAATATGCCATCAACGTTTGAATTAGGTCAAATTTATCTAACAGCAGAATAGTCTATCCGGATGATGACTAGTTTGACGTCACACTCATTAGCATTTCAGACAAACAAACCTTTCTAGAACATCAACTCAAAGCTCAAATCATAAAACATTTTGACATTCAACTATTCACTTCATGTAGAATCTATGTCAAATCGTATTTAGGGTTATAGGCAGTTTAAGTATTTTCCGAGAGCTTAACAGCTTTTAAGAGCTTTCTTATTTGTTCTCAAAGCTACGAGTGTTGAGTTTTCGTGTTGGCACACAGCAGTCAAAATACTAGCCTGCCTGCAGACCCAACCTGATATGCAGGCTAACAAAATATGTGTTACATCATGTTACATCCCTAGTGTGAAACTTTCCTAAGACCCAACCGAGACCTGTTGCGAAAAATACAATACCATGCAAGGCCACGATCGCGACTCGCTCCCAGGAACGGCCACGTGGCTCAGTTGTCAGAGCGCCGCACTAGATTCGTGGAGGCGTGAGTTGCATTTTTTGCAACTCATGGTCTCGGTTGGGTCTTAGAAAATTTCCACACTCGCAAAATATTCCTTTACAAGTTATCATACTAATATTATTCGTGTATATACCCTATAAATGTTCACCGGCATTACCGGTATTATATCAACCGGCATTATATACTAGAACTCACGACTCTCTCAGCAACAGCCTACGTGGCTCAGTTGTAAGAGCGCCGCACTAGATTCGTGGAGGCGTGAGTTCAATTCTCACCGAAGGCGTTGGAGTTGTATTTTTCACAACTGGTCTCGGTTGGGTCTTAGAACATTTTCACACTCGCAAAATATTCCTTTACACGTTATCGAGTGTAAATACCAATATTATTCGTGTATATACCCTATAAATGTTCACCGGCATTACATCATTCAACGACTCTCTCTCAGCAACGGCCACGTGGCTCAATTGTCAGAGCGCCGCACTAGATTCGTGGAGGCGTGAGTTCAATTCTCACCGAAGGCTTTGGAGTTGCATTTTTTCGCAACTGATCTTGGTTGGGTCTTAGAAAAAAGTTATCGAGTGTAAATGCGAATATTATTCATAATATAGCAGACAAAATACTAGTCTGCCTGTAGTGTAGACACAACCTGATATACACAGGCTAACACTACAAAATATATGTTACATCAACATATTAATTTGTGTTAATATATACACTGCTGTAGTGAATGTGGGATAGCTTGGAGTAGACAGACGATACATGGAGGATCGTCAAGTTCGTATCCTCAGAAAAATTATTCCCGGACAGGAATCGAACCTGTAACCTTCTGATTGCCGGTGAGACGCTCTAACCATTGAGCCACCGAGACTCAGATGGAGAGCGAAGGTTACAATGATGTACTGGTTCGATTGATATATGTAGCAGTCACTATATATCGGTAATGTTTGGATGTGTTAATATATACACTGCTGTAGTGAATGTGGGAGAGCTTGGAGTAGACATACGATATACATGGAAGATCGTCAAGCTCGTATCCTCAGAAAAATGATTCTGAGTCCCGGACAGGAATATTAATTTCTCAGTTACAATGTTACATATATATAGTATTAATAGTAATACTTAAACTGCCTATAACCCTAAATACGATTTGATATAGATTACCATGCAAGGCCACGATCACGACTCGCTCCCAGCAACGGCCTACGTGGCTCAGTTATCAGAGCACCGCACTAGATTCTCGGAGGAGTGAGTTCAATTCTCACCGAAGGCCTTGGAGTTGCATTTTTTGCAACTGGTCTCGGTTGGGTCTTAGAAAATTTCCACACTCGCAAAATATTCCTTTACAAGTTATCGAGTGTAAATACCAATATTATTGGTATATCCTATAAATGTTCACCGCGGCATTACCATCAACCATATATACTAGAACTCACGACTCTCTCCCAGCAACGGCCTACGTGGCTCAATTGTAAGAGCGCCGCACTAGATTCGTGGAGGCGTGAGTTCAATTCTCACCGAAGGCTTTGGAGTTGCATTTTTCGCAACTGATCTCCGTTGGATCTTAAATTTCCACACTCGCAAAATTTCCTCCCCATCGATTTCCTTTACAAGTTATCGAGTGTAAATGCGAATATTATTCATAATATAGCAGACAAAATACTAGTCTGCCTGTAGACACAACCTGATATACACAGGCTAACACTACAAAATATATGTCACATCAACATATTATAATTTGTGTTAATATATACACTGCTGTGGTGAATGTGGGATAGCTTGGAGTAGACAGACGATACATGGAGGATCGTTAAGTTCGTATCCTCAGAAAAATTATTCCTGGACAGGAATCGAACCTGTACCTTCTGATTGCCGGTAAGACGCTCTAACCATTGAGCCACCGAGACTCATATGGAGAGCGAAGGTTACAATGATGTACTGGTTCGATTGATATATGTACTGCCTAGCAGTCACTATATATATCGGTAATGTTTGGATGTGTTAATATATACAGTGCTGTACTGAATGTGGGGGAGCTTGGAGTAGACAGACGATACATGGAAGATCGTCAAGCTCGTATCCTCAGCAAAATGATTCTGCGTCCCGGACAGGAATATTAATTTCTCAGTTACAATGTTACATATATATATAGTATTAATAGTAATACTTAAACTGCCTATAACCCTAAATACGATTTGATATAGATTACCACCATGCAAGGCCACGATCACGACTCGCTCCCAGCAACGGCCTACGTGGCTCAGTTGTCAGAGCGCCACACTAGATTCGTGGAGGCGTGAGTTCAATTCTCACCGAAGGCCTTGGAGTTGCATTTTTCGCAACTGATCTCCGTTGGGTCTTAAATTTCCTCCCCATCGATTTCCTTTACAAGTTATCGAGTGTAAATGCGAATATTATTCATAATATAGCAAACAAAATACTAGTCTGCCTGTAGACACAACCTGATACACAGGCTAACACTACAAAATATATGTCACATCAACATATTAATTTGTGTTAATATATACACTGCTGTAGTGAATGTGGGATAGCTTGGAGTAGACAGACGATACATGGAGGATCGTCAAGTTCGTATCCTCAGAAAAATGATTCCCGGACAGGATATTCTACTTCTAGGATTTATAAAACCGGCGTTTAGTATAAACATTGTAATTTTTCACAACTTTTAACAATTGTGTACTAGTAGTAATAGAACCCACGCAGAATAAAACATAGTGATTATTTCACGTCACGACGTATTTCTATTCATCATTTGAATCGTTGGCGTATAGATTAAGAAGCTTTTAAAATTCTCGATTGCGCCCCATAAAACGTATTAGGCAAGAAAATAGGTTTCGTATTTATACAGCGTTAAGACTCTGGATCTCCGATAGGAATTCTTGACGTAACCATTAAGAGCTTGAGGGTTATATATGTTTACAACCTGTAACCTTCTGATGACTAGTGAGACGCTATAAAAATGATGAGTAAAGGTTACATATATATGTATAGAACCTGTAAGTAATGTTTTGATGACCAGTGGGGATGCTCAACCTCGTACTACCCAGGATCGTAGCGGAAGTAAGACCCCGGCTACGAGGTTGTGAGATGCTCTAATCACTAGGCTACATGGATTGAGATGGTAGAGCAAAGATTACATATGTGTACAACATGTAACTTTTTGATGACCAGTGAAATGCTCTAATCATTGAGCTACATGGACTAGATGATGAATGAAGGATACCAGTGCAGAGACGCTCAATCGTCACAGCGACAACCTTCCACCAAAAGCTTATCTTGTGTGTACCTCACTGATCCTCATGATCCCTAGCTGCATGGGCGTAGGAAGCAGGGGGACCGCCCCCCCCCCCAATATTATAAAAGGGGGGGGCCGGAATAGCTTTCGGCCCCCCAACAAATAATTGAATTTCGAAAGTAGAAGTTCGAAAACAACATCTTCCTATTAATGATCTGTTAAACTGTCATAGAAGTAATTAAAAAAATAATCACAATATCTTTGCTTGTTAACCCAAGTGTTTTACTAAACTAAAGTACTAATATTTCTCTAGTTTACGCAGCCCTACTCTAGTAGGCTTTCTTTTTTAACTAAGCAGAAGGGCGGAAATCGCGGAATGATTGAGGCTAAAAGGTAGCCCTGGTTGAAAAAAACCGTCCTGAATGTCCATGTCGGAATTCTGACCATTGTATTAATATATGTTGTCAGTGGTTCCCAGAGGCCGCGGCGTGGCTCAAAAATAGGGCCCAGGAAAACTATTCGATTGGGGCTCACAGCAGGCGAGCAGGGTGTGTCATTGTTTGGGGCCTGCTGGGGGCCCACCACAGTCCAAAATATGAAATTTTATAAACTTTTGAGCTGAAAAATCACCGCTCAGAACGCAGGAAATGCCATTTGCGTAAATCTAGATTTCAAATTTTTTCGGGGGAGCATTACGTCGCTCGGATTAATAGTTATCATGACTAGCTTCGCCACTAACAGGTACAACGAAAATTTTGCTTTTGTCGGCCCCCCCAAGTTTACAAAGCTTCCTACGCCCCTGCCTAGCTGCTCTGTCATGAAGTACTAGATTTTCCGCACTAAAACTCCTACCTGCATAAACTGATAGCCGTTGCGGGTGGTCGTGTTTATGCAGGTGACCACACTAATCAACTGGCCTGAACCGGTTTTCCTCCTCCGTAATATCTCGTAGGAAAATATCAAGAACATTGCATTACAACAAGAACGTAAATCATAATGATTATACCTTTCCTACTTGGAGTCACATGTTTAAACTATGCAGTTTGTAGTGTAATTAACAACAAAATCTACGAGGGGCAATGTTCGAAATATGGCACACAAACATTGTCTTTCTTGCATGATTCGACGAGAAAATTTGTCCGATGGCTTAACAGAGATCAACCTAGTGTTGGTAAGATCATTTGAGTAAATGTTATTCATCATCATAATATTATTGTACATTTATAAATTACAAATAAAATACTCTAAAAGGTTGGTGTACTGCTGAAATAATGTGTAGGAGGTCTAATGTTTCGAGCGATTAAGGCCCTTCATCACTGAATGAAACGTAAAGTGGATAAGTGATTACATTTATAAATTTATACAGTCATAATTACAATACATTGCGTCGCAACCTAAGTGGATTCTGAGGTTCTTCGCTGCTTCCCAGTCTTCCTCATTGTTCCGTGTTTCAGTGTATTTGTTGAGAGATTTCTAATGAGATCGTAATATAATGCATGCATACTGTTATCTTTGTGTTGTATATATATACACTGCTGTAGTGAATGTGGGAGATTAGAGTAGCTTGGAGTGTGGGAACTTGGAGTAGACAGACGATACATATAGTGAAACATTTTCTGAGGATTTGAGCTTGACGATCGTCCATGTATCGTCTACTGCATGTAAGCTCCCACATTCACTACAGCGGTGTATGTATACAACACAAAGATAACAGTATACATGCATTATATTATGATCTCATTAGAAATCTCTCAAATAATGCACTAAAGCATGCAGGGAACAATGAGAATGTATGTACTACAACACACCCATACGCGCGCATTACTGTGACTGCCGCATAAGCAGTACATATAATACATCAATCGGACCAGTATACATCATAATTGTAACTTTCGCTCTCCATCTGAGTTTTCGGTAGCTCTATGGTTAGAGCGTCTCACCGGCAATCAGAAGGTTCAGGTTCGATTCCCGTCCGGGCCTCATTTTCTGAGGATACTGTATATTAAGTTATTTTTCATACCCAATCTCGATTGTAAGCCATGATTGATCACGCTCATTGAAGCAAAAAGCTAGCATATTCACTCTCAAAGGGCCTTCCATCGAAACGTATACCAACCTTTTACAGTATTCGATTTGTACATTTGATGCATGTATTCACAAATGTTTATCTTTGGGCTTCACGGGTCGTTTTAGAACTAGTAAAAGACGTCATCCATAACCAGAAAAGCAACAGCAAGCAACTGATAAAAAAGGTAAACAAATAAAGCACAAATAAACGTGTTTTTTCAGTACCGATATTCAAAATTTCTCGTTATAGCGTTTACATCCTTGTTGTTTTGTTTTATTAGGTAGTCTCTTACGAGCGTCCATTTTTTTCGGTTTCCGGAGCTTTATTTCTATTGGCTTTCATTATGTTGGTCTCTGGGATTGCGATATCTTATCGACTTATCTACCGAAACGTGGCTCCCGCCGTGAGAGATAAAGCTTCTGACTTTCACGACAAATGGATCAACCGCGTTTACATGTGCGCAATTGTTATCATCTCGTGTCTTTTGACGTAAGCAATGCATTGTGGTAAAATGTACAGCCGGCGCGGTAGTCTTCCTTATCGTAAACGGATTTATCGACATGATTAACCTGTGACTAGACGGAAAATTGTCACGACTCTAACGGGATTTTAACTGGTGGAGCAGCGGACCGGAATCCCGAAGGTTCCAGTTCAAATCCCGCTTGAGTCAACAATTTTCCGTCGACTCAGTTGTGTAGGTTAATCATGTCGATACATTTTCATGTTACTCTGAGGATTATTCTGAAGTAAACGGATTTGCCATCCTAAACAATGACCCCAACCCTGTGAATCCTAAGCCTAACTCTGTAGGGTTAATTCGGGCACATATAGCTCAATTAATAATGGCACCCGAACCGGCCACCCGGACTCGAGCCAAAACCCTTCCGCACCATAACCCAACACAAAAGGGAGTTTATGATTCCGATAACGGACTACGACTACGGTTTTAAATTATAACTTCTAATTTCAACATATTTATCCAGCAGTCATGCATATACTAAGGATTTATGGTTAAAGGACATTGGCATCAAAAATTAAGTTTGTCTAATATGAAAGAACTCGTAAAATGATAGAGTAACACCTTTTACAATTTGTCCGTATTTTACTTCCTTTTTTTCATATTTCAGTTTGATATATAAATGAGATGGTCTCTGACGGCATGGGTAGATAATTTTCACACATTAAAAAGTCTTATCTCAGTGATTATTGCTAAGTTTACAACATTCATTATCATGAGGAGTAATACGCACATTTTCAAGTAAATTTGTGGAACAAACTTTAAGATGTAACTCTACCCTGCACCTGACGTCAGAGACCATCTCGGTGTTTATTTTAGTAGTAAAAGGTGTTTATTTTAGTATTATTTTACGAGTTCTTTCATATTAGACAAACTTAATTTTTGTTGCCAATGTCCTTTAAGGAAAATTTTGAGTGTTGAAATATACATTTTAGCTAGACCAAACCTGGACCTGGCTTGAATTGAACCCGCGACCCTACGATGCTACGGAGACCGGTTTGGTCTTAAATGTATATATTCCAACACTCGAAATTTCCTTCACCATAAATCCTTAGAACATGTAGTTTAATCGAGTGAAATGCCAAATATTACTTGTAATATACCCAAAATATTATCCTGGCATTAGTAGGTTCTCGGCAACGGCCTCCCTAGCTCAGTGGTCAGTGCACTGTACTAACACAGGGTATGAGGGTAGCGGGTTCAATTCCAGCCGGATGGCCTAGATGTTTCATTTTTCGCAACTGGTCCCGGTTTGGTCTTAAAATGTATATATTCCAACACTCGAAATTTTCCTTCACCATAAATCCTTAGAACATGTAGTTTAATCGAGTGAAATGCCAATTATTACTTGTAATCATGCATTATAGCAGGGAACCGTAATTTTGTAGATTTGAGAAAGAGTTCAATTATTTCCCCACTGGTTCAGTTTTTTTCTAAGGTTTTGTAGCGACTCGGACTTTGCGTTCAAATAAAAATGGGCCCTAGAGCGGTGTTTGAGCCGCTACGTAACCGTCGAAAATCATAACATAAAAATCTCGTCACTGTCTAAACGGTCCAGACACTACAAGTCTGTAGCATATGATATGAATTATTTTTAGAGTAATATATGTATTATAATTCCCTACAAGATTGAATTGTTTTTAAGCCGTATGTTGTAGTTCGTTGTCGGAATATTAATCTCCCTTCTAACCTTCTATCAAACACTACAGAGCCAACTCCGTTAAATCCAAATAAAAAATCGTACTTAAGACATTCTTACTCGGTTCCAGGTTAACACCGTCCGTGATGGCAACGACCGTTTAGGGACCGGTCATTATTTATGGAGGGGGTGGGGCGTAAAAAATAGGGGTGGGTCAGAAGGATTTTCTTTGTGAAAAAGGGAGGGTCATGTTTTATAGCCCTTGAAGGGGGGGTTGTAAAATAAATCAAAAATATATTATTTATTTTCTAAAAAGGCTTTGTAGTCAAATTTAATCAAGTAAAGTAATATTTAATGTGTAAGAAGCTTTCTTTTACTATTTTAACATTCCACTGGTCGACACGCTTTTATAACAAAGACTATGTACCTTTTACTTATTATCCTAATTTGTATATAGAACACAAAGTACCTTGACACTTTAATAGCACTTGTCGAGATGACGTCAGTACGTACCCATGTTTGTCCGCATTTACCTATAATTCTTGCGGCCATAACAAAAGAAAATTGCTCATTTGCAATAATTTGTGAGTCAAATTTGGTTTGTTTGTCCGCATTTTGAGCTATTAATAGCAACCGCTTAAAGGGCTATTAGTATATTGAAGTTAACATATTTTTAGTATTTTTTCATTCGAACTGTCAGTTTAGACACAAAGTTATTTTTATATATCAAGTTACTATACATTTAGTGCCAATCAGAATCAATATCCACTATGTATTTCACCACAGTATATTCTTTACTAAATAACAACACATACTTTTCCCCCTTTGTAATATTTCCCCCCTTTTTTTTGGGGGGGGGGGGGAGGAGGGGGGTCACAAAAAATAAAAGTCATTTTCTGGGGGGTCACCTGAAATTGCTAGCCTTAAAGGGGGGTCGAACGCTATTTTATTTTTGAGACCAATTTTTTACCCACCCCCCTCCATAAATAATAGAGACCTTTAGATTTGAGGACGAAGACGAGTACGAAGACGAGTTTACCATTGCGCATGGTTCTTTTCCATTGTAGTTTCTCCACTGCGCAGAAAAGTTCGTCTTCGTACTCGTACTCGTACTCAATCTAAAGGTCGCCAATGACCGGTCCCTTACGAAACGGAAGATAGATCCGCCACCTTTCGTTTACACATTGCAATTAATCGGTCCGATTTATGGTTTAGATGCATGTTAACGACGATAAACTATCCGCGGAATAATTTGTGTACTCGTATTTGTGATCTTTGGATCCTCCTGAGAAAAATTGTAATATATCTTGTCGTTCGAAAATTTCATCTTCATGCCTTTTCCCCCGCTAAAGTTTACAGGAAGTGACGTCAACGCAGGGACACGCGATATTTTGCACGGTGATTCAGCAATGAAATACAATGAAAATTTCGCTTTGAACTTTAAACAGCCTGTTTAGACAAAATTCACTCAATTCCTAAACATTCACTGTTGAATAACGCCGCAAAGTATTGCGTGTCCCTGCGTTGACGTCACTTTCTGTGAACTTTAGCAGTGGTAAAAGGCATGAAGATGCAATTTTCGATTTCTTGTTGGTAGAGCCCAAAGATTACGAATATGTAAAATCCCCACAGACTGGATAGGCACTTTAACACAAGAGACTCTGGCACCCAGGGTACGTAAATATATCTATGAACGAAACAGAATGATCTCGGACCAATGATTCAAATTAAAACCACGAGGTCATATGGTGCCATACCATTCAAGCCATGTACGGGTTACCATATACTACTCACTCTGAATGTATGTTTTGTGGTATAGTTTAACAGATGTGGGTCTATTACTAAAATTAATGCTGCTACGGCACGTGCAGTTCCATACCATTCAAGCCATGTACGAGGTTACCATATACTACTCACTCCGAATGTATCTTTTGTGGTATAGTTTAACAGATGTGGGTCTATTCCTAACGAACAATCGCATTTCCGATGCATTTCCGGCTTCGAGAAAAACATTGACGGAGTCTATTGATGACCTATTTCTTGTTAAAAATAACACTATAAAGGTTAGTTAAATTTTCTTTCAAGTTGAGATATAAATCATGTTCTCCTATTATGTGCAAGTTATTTATAAAACAATAGTAAATATTTAAATAAAAGGCGTTTAAGTATAATGTTTAAAAATGCTAATAGTTTTACGATATCTGCTCTTCTACTCCAGAAATAACGTTTTCATTCTCGTATTTTATGCTTCTGGACGCCGCCATTTTAGAGTTTGTCTTTTCTTCCTTGCACGAATTGAAAAGAAACCCCCGCTGGACATCGAGTCTCAAACACCAGAATGAAAACGTTATTTCTTGAGCACAAGAGCATACTGTAAAACTATTAACATTTCCGAAACATTATAAAGACCTTTTATTTAAAAGTAATTTATTTATTGGCGGCAACAATTCCCTTTTTAATTGTTTATGAAGTGAAAATTTCTGTTTGCAATAAACTCTCTTACTTTAAAAAACTCTTGAAATTATAAAGATTGGCGTTTACGACTCTTCCATGTCTCACTTCGTTCTAATAATTTGTACTGAAAAATCACATACATATCCTTGGGATTGTTTAACGAAATCACCTGAAACTGTGCATGCGCGTGAGTGTTAACAATTATTGGATGAGGTGAAGCATGATATCGAGAATTATCAAGGTCGAGGTTTGTGTTATCCACCGAAGCCGAAGGCTGAGGCAGATAACACAAACTGAGGCCTTGATAATTCTCGATATCATACGAAAACCGAATCCAATAATTGTTTTATTATGCATAAGAAATGCTAAAGCAATGCGCCGTCAAAATATATTTAAAGGACATTGGCAACAAAAATTAAGTTTGTCTAATATGAAAGAACTCGTAAAATGATAGATTTTACTTCGTTTTTGAAATATTTCAGTTTGTTTGATATGTAAATGAGATGGTCTCTGACGTCAGGTGTGGGGTGGAGAATTTTCACTCATTAAAATATTAGTTACATCTTCAAGTTTGTTGCACACATTTACTTGAAAATGTGCGTATAACAACTCCCCATGATAACGAACGTTGTAAACTTAGCAATCACTGAGATATAATGCATTTTTTAATGAGTGAAAATTCTCTACCCCACACCTGACGTCAGAGACCATCTCATTTACATATCAAACAAACTGAGATATTTCAAAAACAAAGTAAAATACGGAAAAGTTGTAAAAGGTGTTACTCTATCATTTTACGAGTTCTTTCATATTAGACAAACTTAATTTTTGTTGCCAACAAATTTTTGTTGCCAACTTAATTTTTGCTGGCAACAGCAAGCTAGCAACTAGATATTGGAATAGTGATGACATAGCTATACCTTTTGAACCATAATATTGGAACATGACGTCACATGAAGCTGATTTCACGAATTAGCTGTATGCCAACAGCCAATCAAAATCGAAATAGAGTAGAGAATGCATAATAATATCAAATAACACTAAGCATGTGAAGTTTTGAGTTCTATGATTATCCCTAAGATATACAGGCTTTTTCAAATGCAGTGTGATATTTTCATCTCAAACTCATTAATAATTCGTGAGCCGAAAACAAAGGAAATCAACAACGAGACGGTGGTTTGGATATCGGAGGAAAAAATTACATAAATCAAGCCAACTTTCACCTCGATTTTCTCCTAAAATACTGATTTGTTTGAGATGTAATATGAAACACTCGGAAGAGAGTTTCATTAGGATATCCAAACACCTCGAAGTTTGTCAAAATCCTCGGCTTCGCCTCGGTTTTCAACAAACTTCTCGGTGTTTGGACATCCTGATGAAACACAAGGGTGTTTCATATATTACTTTTCAAACTCAATTGACAATAATTCATGAGGAAAACACAAAGGAAAATCATAACCGAGACGTTTGCAAATGTTGTAATACACGTCCATAAATTAAGCCAATTTCCCCCTCAAATTTCTCTTAAAATACTGGTTCGTTTGAGACTCGGCTATCGCCTCGTTTTTCAACACACTTCTAGGTGTCTTCAAATCAACGGATAATAAACTCCTTCTCGTGTATGATATATTACATATCAAACAAATCTTCATATCTCAAGAACAAACTGAAACATGGAAGCGTTGTAAATTTAAGTTTTTGTAATTTCAGGAGTTCTTTCTAATAAAAGAGTTTATTTCAAACTGAATTTTTCACTTCATACAATAAATAGTTACAAATAATTACAGTATACAAATACAGATACAAACTAGAAGCAACTGATGAAAGTGGTTTTCTTAAGTCACGTAGGAGCGAGGTCATAATAAGCCGCCAGTTCGTAAATGTCGACTGCGCATCAAAATGACGTGTTCTGCGTCGGGATAAAACTTATTTCAATTCATAACATCAGGCTAAAACCACAATAGACATTTGCATCTCTATTTACACTTGCAAATTCGTTACACTGAATTACCCAGCCTGGTGTTATGAATTGAAATAAGTTTTATCCCGACGCAGAACGCGTCATTTTGATACGCAGTCGACATTACGAACTGGCTTATTGTTTTCTAGAGCATAACGATTAATGCATTTTTCTTTAAAAATGTTTATTATGTTTAAATATTTACTGATCATGGGTTTTGGCACAGTTTTGGTAATACATTCCAGATGCTTGTTGTCCTAATAGATTTGTTATATGTCAGAGTGTTGGATTTCTTTATTTGGAATAATTAATTTTGAGGAGAGTGGGCTGAAAAACTGGACATGTTTGTTTTTAGGAATTAAATGAAATCTTTCGCGATGGTTTTGAAAGAGCTGTTAGTCATTCAATGACCGAGTTTCGAGGTTAGTTCATTTTTAATAGAGGTATGTAGTATGTCACTCTTTATAAGAA
Source organism: Chrysogorgia sp. JL179-B06 (assembly GCA_035772405.1). Classification (NCBI taxonomy): domain Eukaryota; kingdom Metazoa; phylum Cnidaria; class Anthozoa; order Scleralcyonacea; family Chrysogorgiidae; genus Chrysogorgia; species Chrysogorgia sp. JL179-B06. The sequence goes on from JAYKKM010000049.1 coordinate 571,521, forward strand.
GCGCAATCAAGTAAAAATACATTGTACTAGTTACCATCCCAACAACGAATTGTTCCTAAAAAATAACGCTATTGTACCTGCTAACCCTTCTACCTTCCTCATCGACCACAGTTGTTTAACATCTCGCTTCAATTCGTCATATTTCTCTATCTTTTCTCATTCCTTCTTTCCGACTTTGTTGTCTCCCGGGATAGCAATATCAATTATCATGCATTTTCGATCTTGTTTGTCTATTACGATTATATCTGGTCTTCTACACTCTGTGTAATGGTCAAACTGAATCATAAAATCCCAAAGCATCTTTATCTTATTTGATTCGACCCACCACCCCTAAAACAAGAAGCTATTCAGCAACTTTTCCGAGTATAATCGATTTGTATTTACACACTACCTAGGCATGAGCACAATTTATATCACTACTTGAAATAATAATAAAGACGTTTTAGGAGCAGTCTCAAGCTCTTAAAACAATACATTCTTAAAGTGCACCTAACCCCAAAAATGATAATGCTATGTTTGAAAGGGTACTTAAAATGATGATGAATGGCAGTAACAGTTCTTCGATATCTGTTTTCGTTCTTGAGGTATTCAGTTATATGTGATATGTTAATGAGGTACAGGATGACGTCATAGCAGGCAAACAACGTTGTTGCAATTCTAAAATTTGTGTATATCTTCAAAGTTATCCAACGAAATTACTTGAAACTTTGCACGTGTATGCATACCACCAAACTAAAGAACATGGTTCAAGTTATGTTGTCACCATTACAGATTAGCTTCCACCTCTTTGTCCTATCGATATCTCTTGAAATATCCATAACTGTTGCGAAACCTATACATTTTCTGAAAGCCCGATAAAGCTGCTTTTACTTGTGTTTTCGAATTTCCCAAACAAGACATATTATGTTAATATAAATTAGCATTAATTATCATAAATCAAGTTGAAAAACTTCCATTTTTCTAGAAAACGCCATCTTGGGCGCCCGCGTAGCAACATGAAAATTCAAAACGCCACCAATAGCAGAGTTGTTTATGAAATCAAATCAAACTTGGCGTGTGAGTGGATCTCATGTGCCTGGCGCTTGTCGAATTTCAATTTTTAATTTTGCGTTACCGTGTGCCGTGTTTTTCGATTGACGACTTCGGGGTCTTCTATGACCCCTTTTGACTGTGTCGGACAGGAAAGAGTTAAAGTGCCCCTGTGATCAAATTTTTGGTATCCCGAATTTTTACATATTTGTAAAGAGCATGGTGTTCTTACTTAACTTGCCAAATTTCAAGCATTTGCGAGCATGGGAAGTCGCCTTTTCAGACTGTTTTTATACGAGATTATACGGCCGCCATTACTCGAACATGTTCCGGACGTTGCGATTAGAGGAAGTGACGTCAAAGACTCAACACATGGCTAGTTATATATGAATATAAAGCTACTTGGGGAAAACTTTCTATTGTAACTTGTCGTATAATTCGTATAATTTCCATAAAGCTTTGTCACGTGTTGAGTCTTTGACGTCATAATCATCTACTCTGCTGTCGAATTGCGGGCTCTTCTGGAACAAGTTTTGAGCAATGGCGGACATTTATTAACCTAAAAAGATGTTTTGTAACAAAAAATGCCAGGAAACGTAATTGATATTTCGTCGCACGGGTACTTTAAGTTACTTATAAAACTGATTACATTTCATTATGAATAGTTATACTACATGTATAACTAATAAAACTCTGATAACTACACAAAAATAACTAATAACGCTATGATATAAACAAAACTATTAATTCGAAGTGGTTTAATTTCCTCTGGTAATGAATTCCAGAGTTTTGCTGCGACAACCGAGAATGTTCTGTCTTCATGAGTATACCTACAGTATTCGTTTTTGGACTGACGTGTCATGGTCTTTCATATAAGTATCCCGAATTTCCCAACCTAACCTTAATCCTAACCCTGAACCTAATACTGACCCTAACTCTTACAATAATCAATGTTTTGTTTTAGAAATAATAGCTGATTTTTGTTTCGAATTTTACTACCGATAGTCTGTGTGACGTCATTTCGGGATTTATATGAAACTTCACCCTGTTTTTGGCACAAATAGCGCTAGCTACGAAATTTCATTCTGACACTTGACAAGTCAGGTGCGAAAGAAAGACACTTTCTGCGCTCCCTCTCTTCAATGGAGGACACATTTTTGCAGATGAAAGCCAAAAACAAGAGGCAAAGTATATTGGATGATTTCTTTGATTAAGCATCTACAGAACTGTAGTAATGTTCAATTTTCTAGCATCTAGTCAGTAGTAGTATTCTGTTGTTTAAGTTTTGTTATATGTAGAGACTGGAACTCGCGTCCTGAGAAACTCTTGGTTATCATTGATAGATCATGTGTATCTAAGTATATGTGCCATACGGCAAAGGTATAACCTGTACAGTTTTCCAGTGCCATAGGTATATATATGTACAGTGTACTGTAACTTCATACAGATATTAAAGCACAAATGTTGTTCGTTCAGATCCGGAAATGCTGGGTAGTACGTGCCGTAACACCGTTACAAAACAATTATTAACTATACCTCTATATAACGAACATTTTGGTTGTTTTTCCGCAAATTCGTTATAACGAGGTTTTCGATTTAACGAACCCTGGACATAACGAACCAATTTCCCAGTCCCCTGGCATTTCGTTAAATCGAGGTTCCACTGTATCTGGAAAATAATCCTTGAAAGAACGACCTCGAGTATGAACAACGACGTTTGTTTCTCTGTTTTAGCTCTAAGTCTAACAGTTTGTGGCTCTGATATCAAGTATGCAGAATCCTTGAAGCGCAACGTATTCCAGATGAAGGAAGCTACCGAGACAGCGATGTTAGGTATGTACACTACAGTAATATATTAAGGTAGTTTTCGTATCAGAAAATAACTAATTGAAACTCATTTGAAATTACTGTGAGATAATTCATTCTCGTACTAGGGTCTTTTCTTCGCTCTCCAGCCACGAGTACAAGGTCGTCATTTTTGGCAACGCATTTTTGGTACCGATTGCTTGCGCCATCTCGTAGTCAGGGGCGGATCCAGGGGGGCTACAAGCTCAAGCACCCGTCAGAATTTGTGAAACAAGCCATAGAAACAAAGAGTATTGCGCAACCTTGCGATCTAATAATTGTACAATCGGCAGTTCCTTACTTTAACGTGTTGTCTTACTCTAATAACGATGAACTAAATAGATCAAGTCATCGGTGGTCGAAAACATATTTCCGATGTTTTATTTCATTCGAATCTCAAATAACATCGCCAGGATAGAAGCCGATCAATTTCATGTATCACTGGTACGAGGTTGAGAGTAAACCCGCGTGTAGAGGGTCTCATCTCCGCTGGCCGCCGGTTTACTCTAAGCACCCGTTCAATCATGAGCTCTCGCGCTTTTTCGAGCAAGATTCAGCCAATCCGACGTCGAGTTGACGCGGGTGCTCAGATTTGGCGGGAGCATCTCAGAAGTCAGAACCAATCAGAAGCCTTGTTGACGGGTGCTCCCGCGAAAGTGAGCACCCGTAATTAATTATTTATTTATTTATTTAGCTTCGCCAGATAAAACATACACAATACAAACAAAATAATACATAAACAATGCGAAAATACAGGAGGCGGGGATACCACAACAGTTTACACCAATTACTGTGGGCCCGTAAGTTAAAGTTAGTGAGAAGTTACAGAGAAAAAATTACATAAACTAGTAACAGCATGAAAAGGCGTGGATTAGACTGCGCGACGTGTTGCACTTTAGGCAAACAGCTTTCCAGGTTCGAGCATCGTCCACGTCATAACAAGATACAAGAGCTTTATGGTAGTAGTCTAATAATGACTTCTTAAACAGTGTAGCCAATGGCATTTGTTTGCTCATTAACACTTGAAACTGTATCAGTATATCGTGATGTCAAATGAAATATCTAAAAAGGTTGGTGTAGCTATTTTCTTATGGTATAAGTGTCATAATCGTGCTATTTTCGTATTTCATATCGTGCTATTTTCTTATTTCATATCGTGCTATTTTCTTATATAAGTGTCACAATAATCTCATAGAATAGGCATAAGAATAAACACTAGGCATAAGAATAAGAACTGAATGTTCGTAAGTCAAGTGCTCACACTAGGTATTGTTTGGAATAAGATATGTTTCTCCATTCGTAGGTTTTAAAAAACAAATTGCGAAGCTTAACTTTGCATTTTAAATATGCATAATATCTACTTTGTTCTTTATTATTTAAGTACATTACTATCTATGTGTACATTATCTAATTTTGTTTCTTGTATTTTATTAGTTTATTATCTGTTAATGAATTTATCTATGTTAATCTTGTGGTAGGACCCTTCTGTAAAGAACCCTAGGGTGAAGTTCGTATCCTCATTAAAGATTATTCTCAACGTTTCGTGCGAGGGCCCTAAGAGTGAAACGTAAAGTTGCATTTCTACACTGCCTACGCAGCACAACACGTTTTATCGTGATGTCATGGCTGTTTAGCTGTTGAACGAGCTGCGAGAAAGGAAATCTTGTCTCATCGAACTGAAAAATTCAGCAAGACATTGCTTGAAATATGGCGTCCAACGTTGACTCTGAGGAACCCTGTATTAGCATAAAGCCCGACATTCGAGGGATCTATCTGATTTAGTTCATGATTGAGGAGGTTTTCCAACAAAGTTTTGTCCATTTTATCCACCTTGGACAAAGATTTCCCTAGTTTTTTCCTTCATTTCTTATCTAATTAGTATTCATGGTCTTTATGCTAGATAAAGCGGTACATCAAAGAAAACCGACTCAATCATGAACTAAGTATATAGGTTAGTTACCGAAACCGAGGTAACTACGTTGGTTAACTACGAGGCCCGAAGGGCCAAGGTAACTAACCTAGCGTAGTTTATTCATGATATAGATGATAATCGTAGTTATTTAGCTAAAATTTACTCTTCTACATGTAGTTTTAGAGCGATTTAGTAGGTCACTAAATATCCAAGGTAACTAACCTATATATTAACCGCGGCATATCAAAGATAAACGACGCATGAATAAACTAATCATTTATAGACCCGGAGCGAGGGGAATTCGACGAAATATTACCCCGAGGGATGATATATCATCCCGAGGGGTAATATTTCGACGAATTCCCCGAGCGGAGGGTCTATAAATGATATATTATACCGAAACAATCATGAATGCTGTCTTGAAACGTCTTGAAACGTCTTGTTGTTCCTCCGTTGTTTACAGGCTCGTCTTGGTTTACGCGCGAGTACTGGGTACGAGCGGGGTATTCGAACTCGAATTACTCGCTGATTACATCATCAGCGGGGAATTCGAGGTTAAAGCGGGAAATTCGAGTTTAAATTGACTGGTCACGTGGTACAAATCTAGCTCTTTGATTGGACAATTTATAGTTGAGGTATAATATTATACTGTATATACTTTACGGTATATAAAATATTTCAGTTCAGTACGGTGTATAAAAGATCACGGCTTGCAATCTAAACACAGTTTATATTTAAGAAATAGAAAACATTTTCCGTGTTTACATACAGTTATAGAAACACGAGTGGAAGTTTGGGAGAACGAGAAATTAGTGGGAACACGAGCCCGTAGGGCGAGTGTTTCCACGCTATTTCGAGTTCTCCCAAACTTTCACGAGTGTTTCTATAATGTATGGGAACATGGAAAGATGTTTTATATTTCTTTTATAAAATAACACTGAGGAAATAAGTAATAAGACTCTTATTAAAATGATGAAAATATACATTCTCCTTACTCACGCTAGACAACGTCGTCGGCTGCTCAAATGAACATAAACGCTCTTAACTGTGAAGAAAAGCATCCAATCTTCTCGTTTTTCTTCTTGTGGCTGTCACAGAACATATTTATCGACATTTTAGCTGTTTGTGTCCATTTTATAAAAATGGCGGGGAAAATCCATGTTTACATACAGTTATATAAACATGGCTTTTAGCCAATCACTGCTTGCGTTTACGAAATGTTATTTGATAAGTAGGATTATTTACTGGATAATGTATGATTGTATGGCTGTACATGCATGAATGTTGTGCTTTTAATTGTTGCATAGGCATTTGTAGATCGTAGAAGTGTAAATTGAACATGCACCTATGTAGGCCTAACACTTTCCGTTGTGGCACATAGCCCTGGCATGTGAGGAGGATAATCCATAATCGTATTGTTTTTTATTCCCATGAGGATGCAAAACAATGTGAATCCGGTTACTTTTGCTCGGTTACTTTACGCAGCCTAAGACGGTTCTGAACCAAAATACATACCCCCTTTTCAACTCCTGCTGTTTGCGCCCCTGACATTTGGAGTAATTTTCATTTGCTCTGCTGATAAATGAATTAAAAATATACGCTTTACTTATTTCAGCTCTTCAAGATACAAGGGAAGTTCTTATCTTGGTGAATTTAACATTGGGTGAACTACAGACATTATCTAGAGGTCTAAAATCAGAGCTTAGTAAAATGGATGCGTATTATAAAGAAGCTCAAAGGAAGTGCTTAGGAAAAGGAACATTTAAGGACGAGGATCTCTGTCATATGTTTGTCAATCAAAAAGATGTTTTGGCAAACGGAATGCCTTTGGAGGTGAGATAAAGCAAAAGAAATAAAGCAAACACACAAATCAACAAACAAACAAACAAACAAACAAACAAACAAACAAACAAACAAATCACGCTAATTATTCTATTTTTATTATTATCGTTAATTTTAGCCATCAAGCAATGTTTCGATTATAATGTCCAAACTCGATAAATTCTCAAAAGCATTAAATTTTACACCAGTTCTTGAGGTAAGCAAAACATTTTATATTTACCTGTATTTTCACGTTTGTATTTGTGTTTGTTTACGATTGCACTTGTATTTGTTTTATGTTTGTATTTGTTTTATGTTTGCATTTGTTTTATGTTTATTTGTTTTGTGTTTATTTGTTTTATATTCATTTGTTTTGTGTTTGTATTTGTTTTATATTTATTTGTTTTGCGTTTGTATTTGTTTTATGTTTGTATTTGTTTTATGTTTGTATTTGTTTTATGTTTGCATTTGTTTTATATTTATTTGTTTTGTGTTTATATTTGTTTTATGTTTGTATTTGTTTTATGTTTATTTGTTTTATGTTTATTTGTTTTATGTTTGTATTTGTTTTATGTTTGTATTTGTTTTATGTTTGTATTTGTTTTATGTTTGTATTTGTTTTATATTTATTGTTTTGTGTTTGTATTTGTTTTATGTTTGTATTTGTTTTATATTTATTGTTTTATGTTTATTTGTTTTATATTTATTTGTTTTATGTTTATTTGTTTTATGTTTGTATTTGTTTTATGTTTGTATTTGTTTTATGTTTGTATTTGTTTTATATTTATTGTTTTGTGTTTGTATTTGTTTTATGTTTGTATTTGTTTTATATTTATTGTTTTATTTTTATTTGTTTTATGTTTATTTGTTTTATGTTTGTATTTGTTTTATGTTTGTATTTGTTTTATGTTTGTATTTGTTTTATATTTATTGTTTTGTGTTTGTTTTATGTTTGTATTTGTTTTATATTTATTGTTTTATGTTTATTTGTTTTATGTTTATTTGTTTTATGTTTGTATTTGTTTTATGTTTGTATTTGTTTTATGTTTGTATTTGTTTTATATTATTGTTTTGTGTTTGTATTTGTTTTGTGTTTGTATTTGTTTTATATTTATTGTTTTATGTTTATTTGTTTTGTGTTTATTTGTTTTATTTTTGTATTTGTTTTATGTTTGTATTTGTTTTATGTTTGTATTTGTTTTATGTTTATTGTTTTGTGTTTGTATTTGTTTTATGTCTGTATTGTTTTATGTTTATTTGTTTTATATTTATTTGTTTTGTGTTTGTATTTGTTTTATGTTTGTATTTGTTTTATATTTATTGTTTTATGTTTATTTGTTTTATGTTTATTTGTTTTATGTTTGTATTTGTTTTATATTTGTTGTTTTATGTTTATTTGTTTTATGTTTATTTGTTTTATGTTTGTATTTGTTTTATATTTATTTGTTTTGTGTTTATTTGTTTTATTTTTGTATTTGTTTTATGTTTGTATTTGTTTTATGTTTGTATTTGTTTTGAGTTTTGTGTTTGTATTTGTTTTATGTCTGTATTGTTTTATGCTTATTTGTTTTATGTTTATTGTTTTGTGTTTGTATTTGTTTTATGTCTGTATTGTTTTATGTTTATTTGTTTTATGTTTATTTGTTTTATGTTTGTATTTGTTTTTTGTTTGTATTTGTTTTATATTTATTTGTTTTGTGTTTATTTGTTTTATTTTTGTATTTGTTTTATGTTTGTATTTGTTTTATGTTTGTATTTGTTTTATGTTTATTGTTTTGTGTTTGTATTTGTTTTATGTCTGTATTGTTTTATGCTTATTTGTTTTGTGTTTGTGTTTGTATTTGTTTTATGTTTGTATTGTTTTATGTTTATTTGTTTTGTGTTTGTATTTGTTTTATGTTTGTATTTGTTTTATGTTTATTTGTTTTGTGTTTCTATTTGTTTTCTGTTTGTATTTGTTTTATATTTATTTGTTTTGTGTTTATTTGTTTTATGTTTATTTGCTTTATGTTTGTAATTGTTTTATGTTTGTATTTGTTTTATATTTATTTGTTTTGTGTTTGTATTTGTTTTATATTTATTTGTTTTGTGTTTATTTGTTTTATGTTTATTTGTTTTATGTTTGTATTTGTTTTATGTTTATTTATTTTGTGTTTCTATTTGTTTTATGTTTGTATTTGTTTTATATTTATTTGTTTTGTGTTTGTATTTGTTTTGTGTTTGTATTTGTTTTATGTTTGTATTTGTTTTATATTTATTTGTTTTGTGTTTATTTGTTTTATGTTTATTTGTTTTATGTTTGTATTTGTTTTATGTTTGTATTTGTTTTATATTTATTTGTTTTATGTTTGTATTTGTTTTATGTTTATTTGTTTTGTGTTTATTTGTTTTATGTTTATTTGTTTTATGTTTGTATTTGTTTTATGTTTATTTGTTTTGTGTTTATTTGTTTTATGTTTATTTGTTTTATGTTTGTATTTGTTTTATGTTTATTTGTTTTGTGTTTGTATTTGTTTTATGTTTGTATTTGTTTTATGTTTGTATTTGTTTTATGTTTATTTGTTTTATGTTTGTATTTGTTTTGTGTTTATTTGTTTTGTGTTTGTATTTGTTTTGTGTTTGTATTTGTTTTGTGTTTGTATTTGTTATATGTTTATTGTTTTATGTTTGTATTTGTTTTATGTCTGTATTGTTTTATGCTTATTTGTTTTGTGTTTGTATTTGTTTTATGTTTGTGTTGTTTTATGCTTATTTGTTTTGTGTTTGTGTTTGTTTTATGTTTGTATTTGTTTTATATTTATTTGTTTTGTGTTTATTTGTTTTATGTTTATTTGTTTTATGTTTGTATTTGTTTTATGTTTGTATTTGTTTTATATTTATTTGTTTTATGTTTGTATTTGTTTTATGTTTATTTGTTTTGTGTTTGTATTTGTTTTATGTTTGTATTTGTTTTATATTTATTTGTTTTGTGTTTATTTGTTTTATGTTTATTTGTGTTTGTTTTATGTTTATTTGTTTTGTGTTTATTTGTTTTATGTTTATTTGTTTTATGTTTATTTGTTTTATGTTTGTATATGTGTTTGCGTTTGTGTTTGTGTTGCGCTTACGTTTATGTTTATGTTTATATTTGCATGTGTTTGTATTTGTGTTTGTGTTTGTGTTTATATTGTGATTGTGTTTGCGTTCAGGGGTCGAAATTAAGAATATTTTCCAGTTGCCCAGTGGACAACTAGAACTGGCATTTCACGCTGTCCACAAAAGATTTAGGTTGCCCGCTATAACACACTAAATGCCCCAGGTATCTGGTATCCTGATTTTCTACAAGGTTTTCCTTAGTATAATATTTAAGTGACTTAACACAGCAACGTTTAACATAGCTATACGTTTTATGGTAAATCCAAACTGTAATAAACTCATATTCGTAAACTAAAATCCAATCGCGAGATTAGTGGAGTTCGCGCAATCTGCACGAGGGAAACGGTTGCGCGCGCGGAAAACCTCATTTCGCTTCCACTGAAAGTTCTTCATAAATAGGCAAATAGGCACCGAAAATTTCATTTATATGCCAGATTAAATCACCATTTCCCCTTGTTATTAATATTGGTTGAGCCACGAACGGACAGTTAAAATCTTTGGTTAAACGGGGAAAAAACCACATGAAATAGGGTTACCCGTAGGGGGGGGGGGGGGGGGGGCAGGCGGCTCCCAAAATCCAAAATGTAGTTTCCAAGCAAAATTTTGGTTGTCCGGACAATCAGGTGACCGCCTGTTTCGAACCCTGTTTGCGTTTGCGTTTGTTTTATGCGTTAATATACACAATGTTGTAGTGAATGTGGGAGAGCTCGGAGTAGACAAATACGTGGACGATCGTCAAGCTCATATCCTCAGAAAAATGAGTCTCGTTAGCTCAATGGTTAGAGCGTCTCACCGGCAATCAGAAGGTTACAGGTTCGATTCCTGTACGGATAAATAATTTAAATAATTACTCAATAATTTTTCTGAGGATATGAGCTTGACGATCGTCCACGTATCGTCCGTTTGTTTTATGTTAGCGTTTTTTTATATTTGTGATTGTGTTTGCGTTTGTTTTATGTTAGCGTTTATGTTTATATTTGTGTTGTGTTTATTTTATATTTGCGTTTGTGTTTGCGTTTGTATTTATGTTTATATTTGCATACGTTTATATTTATTTCCCTTTAGTTTGTAAAAACCCGAAGTAGTATAGCACATCGCCTATGTAAGAAAAGAGCTGCTAAACTAAAAGGTACGTTCCACGTTAACTATAAGAACAACGAGTTGTAGAGCCAACGATCTTCGATTTCCCTTTGACAATCATTTCCTTTCTTCGGCATTCTACTTCACCTTTAATTAATTTTATTGTCAAATGATGACTTACCGCGACAATGTATTCAACAAGCGGCCATAACCACACAATGGATGATAATTTCCTGGCGATAATCAAGCAATAACTAAGTTAAACGGGAATTTCCGTATTATTATTATTATTATTCCTATATATAGGAATATATAATGTCTACAAGAACCGGTCCGGGGACATGCTCCCCCTGAAAATTTTGAAATCTAGAGTTTTGAAATGCTATTTCCTGCATTTGGGGGGGGGGGGAGGAGATTTTACAGAATTTTTAAAGTTCTAAACTTTCAATTAAAATTGCTTTTATTTAAAAATAATTTATAAAATTCGATAAAATGATATTGTGTGTCTGTTTTCTTTCTTTCTTTCTTGAGTAATGTCAACTGAACAATATTATAGAAACCACTTTATACCCGATTTAATTTTTATTCTCTTTGAGTTTGACATCACGCACGGCACATTTAACGTTGGCACCAGAACGGAACCACTTCAGACCATGTAACCGTGAGGGAACTGGGACTAGAAAATAAATATGCTCATTATCCAGTCCCTAACCCTAACATAACCCTAACCCTAACCCTGCATGACATGTGTAAGGTTTAGGTAACCCTAATGTAGGGTTAGGATTAGGGTTGTGTTAGGGTTAGGGACTGAATAATGAGCATATTTATTTTCTAGTCCTAGTTCCCTCACGGTTACATGGTCTCAGTGCTTCCGTTCCACTGATCTCGAAAGAAGACTGGATCGAGCAACTATTGTTCAGAAAATGAAGCCGGACGTCCGCCATTACTAAGGACCAACTTAGGATCCTATGAGGTTTTTTGTTGGATTATGTGCTCTTACCATCGACAAAATAAAATAATTTTACTATAAAGAGGACCAGAAGACATTTTTCAAATTACTGCGTAAAACGATTCATCGCCTACCTACAGATTTACTGCGACTTTGGTCCCTTAGTAATGGCCGCCGTTGGCTCTAATTATCCAGTGAGAGAAGCGTAATATGAGACGTCAAATTAGGTTCAAGATTTTATGCATTTAATGTTTACAAAGAAACTATATTGGCCAGACACTAAACCTATTTCGCGAGCGTCACAGTTTGATTTGCTTGCAAACTTGGAGCTTCTAATGATCTCTCGTCAATTTACATTATGCAAATATGCAGGCTTCAAAATCAGCTCATCAGATACAATAGAAAGCTCAATCCAGTCCTATTTTTGAGATCAGTGTTCCGTTCTAGTGCCCACCCACATTTAATCCCAGGGCATTCATTTGGGCCTGCGGCGAGAAACAGTCTTGTTCCCAGACCCCTCGTCTCACCCTTTACATTCAGTGATAGATATCAGTCTAACTATAACGATTCTTCTCCACAGCATTTTTTCAAAATCGAAAAGTGGGGGATCTGATAACAATAGTCATCCCCATTTGCTAAAAAGTGGGGGATGCATGCCCCCATCCCCCTGGATTTAAGGCACTGTATACGAATATAAAAACCTCCGGATCTGGGTGTTCAAAGGTTCACTGCTCGTCAGGATCTCGCATTGTTTTGCTGGCCCTATCTTAATTTTCGAGCGACTTCAACCATCATGAAGCTATTGTCCGTAGCTAGTTTTCGGGAACGGACAATCGACGGCTGTCCGTCGCTTAGCAGCATTGTCTCACTAATACAGCATTCAGCTAAATGTTTGAACACCCACGGATCGAACACCCACCCAAATTTACCGAAAAAACGCTTTTATTTACCCAACACATTTCTCGAATTCTCAGTTTTACTTTTCCATTGATGATGAAACTTGAACCTTGATATGAAGCCATATTATTCCTGCATATAGTCCGATAGTCGGCTTTTATAGTCGCTGTATCATTCAGCGAACAACTTCAACTTGTACGTCATGTTTTCAAAGGATTATGGTGTTACGACATTGCAGATTAAGGAAAATCCTGTTGTCAAAAAAGAAAATCTTGCTGTCACTACCTTTCATTGCTGGTGCATGTAGCCTAATAAACCCCAATCCTAACCCTATTACTCCAACTAATCCTAACCTCCCCAAATACCTAACCAAATCAATAAAAAGCTTACGAAGATGTGCTGATTTGTTCAATCTTGTTGTACATGGTAAAGCAGCTGAATTATCATGTGGAAGGTAAGGAAGGGAACTAAGAAGAGTTAATTACCAACTAAGAACAACTGCTATTTTACCGCCTAACCAGATATTTTTCTGGCCGTAAATGCTCTCATATTATGTGGAGACATAATAGTTGGCTTGAAAGTTTGTCATTGGAATTTACAGCACCTTCAGCTAACTAGAGGAGACCTTGAATATCCAGATCTTAACTCATGAAACGTTTTGTTCAATAAAAACGCCTGATTGTTAAAATGGGCGTGGTAATAATACAATTTGTCCACGTAAGTCATTGAAATATTCGTCTGGTTTTCGAATTTAAAAATGGTTTTTGAAGTTCTCTAATAGAAATTGATGAAACAAATTCTCGATTTATTGAGATGCATGCAAGGTTTGAGAGTCGCTTTTCGGACATCGTGCTTCTCAAGTCTTTCATCATGTGCTGATGAAACGCGTGAGGTGAGGCAGAGTTTCAAAAGTTTACAATGTTCTCAAGTTGAGCCGTCAAAGTTGAGTGTAACCAAAAGTCGAGTGTCGAGAGTAAAAAGTCGAGAGTCGAGAGAAAAAGTCGAGAGAAAAAGTCGAGAGTCGAGACTAAAAAGTCGAGAGTCGACAAATGTCGAAAAAATGACGAATAAAATATATGATATACATATATAATGGTTAAAAATGACATAAAACACGTTATACGATGCGTATAGAGTCTCTTTCAGCACGTAAACACGAAAACGAAAGTCTAAACGGAAGCCAAGATATGTCCAATTGCTAACAATTTTATTATCTAACGGCTAACAACATACAAGCGAATATGAAGTGAATATATATGTGTGTTTCAGTTATTCGTTCGTTATGTCAGGCTGAAGAACCCCATGTGAAACGCAACATTCTGCGTTTGAAAGCTAAAGCGCCGAAATGTCGGAGAGCCGCAAGCAGTGACACGTCGCCTGCAGACATGCATTTCCGTAGAAAAAAACCGAAATAACATCATCTTCGAATATTCTTCCCGCCAATTAGGTATAGTATGGATTATACTTTGCCGCATTTCGCATGACGAGTAATATTCTCAGCCCAGCCAATTAACTATAACGAGACAGTTGATATATTTTATTGGGAAAAGGTCTATTATTAGTGAAAGCAGTGCATAATAACCCGTTCTGAATAAGACATTTATCGTAATATTATATTAAATGAAAAATTTTGTTTTATATGGGTGGGTAATTGGACCTACATTGGTGTTGATCAAGTTGATTGGGTATTTTTATTACGCAGAATGTCCATGCGTTTCGCCTGGTTCTTCTGCCTGACAAATTTAGTAGTAATTGGTTATTGGATATATCTTAGCTTCCGTTTAGACTTTCGTTTGCGTGTTTTGACATGCTGAAATAACTTTTTATAACTTTTTAAACATTATATGTATACAATATATTTTATTCGTAATTTTTTCGACATTTGTCGACTCTCGACTTTTTAGTCTCGACTCTCGACTTTTTCTCTCGACTCTCGACTTTTGGTTACACTCGTCAAAGTTGTGCTTCATTAAAAATAATAAAAGCATCATGGAACAGCTTCTCCTTCTCCAAACTCCCAGGCATTGAGAAGAGCATGCACGTTCTTGTACTCAAGCACCATCATTTCACTTGAAGAAAGGTCGTCAGAGTAAAATTGGCATAAAATATTCAGTTGCTCTAAACTTGATTCACAAAATTCAAATCACAAGATACTACATTTTAATGCTATCATTATGTATCATATGCTCTAATATGTCAACAAGACAAAACTATTATATATAATTATTATAACAGGTTAACGTTAATCCTGTTACAATCAATAACTTTCCCGAGTCCCAACCACCCAAATTTTCCGACAGACAACAAGGATTTTCCGATAAACGTCCCTGCAAAGTCGTTTGAGGAGGGAGGGGCCCCCTGCCCTCTAGCTACGCCACTGGTTAGGATTAGGGTATATGT
This sequence comes from Chrysogorgia sp. JL179-B06, assembly GCA_035772405.1. Lineage (NCBI taxonomy): Eukaryota > Metazoa > Cnidaria > Anthozoa > Scleralcyonacea > Chrysogorgiidae > Chrysogorgia > Chrysogorgia sp. JL179-B06. The sequence continues at coordinate 586,589 of JAYKKM010000049.1, forward strand.
TTGGGGTTGGGACTATGTTTTGAATTCGGGATACTTATATAAACCGTCAGCCGGTATTCTGGCCTTAGTGAACAATTCTCTACAATTAGTTAAACGCCGCGATGATCTTGAAGTAAGCGATTTAGAGACTTTGTGACGACGCAGGCTTACAAATCGAAGCGTTCCCCACTTATTGCTGGCGTATATCGGCCTCGTTCGTATGAAGCGGTAGATAATAACAGACTTGGAAAAATATTGAAAACACATCTCTTGAACAGAGAAATTATTATTCAGTTAGGATATTTTAATATTGATTTCTCGAGTACAGCGAAAGTTCATAAATATCCCCATTGTAAAAACAATGCATAATTTGAATATGTCCCAACTCGTCCATGAAATTGGTTAAAGACGTAGCAACAGATTTGATTGGTCGTTTTCCGACCTTTTTATCCAATCGGACACATGCAAGAACCTAGTAAACACGTCCACTGGTTAGGATCTTGTTATATGATGGTTAGTAACCAACAGCCAATGAAAAATTAGCTTCTACCAGCTACGTGATGACCCAAGAAATTACCAGGCCAGGCCGTGTTGATCACATTTCGTGCAGTCATCCGGAGAGTGGCTCCACATTGTACGGATTATGCCATTGCAGCGATGTCTGACAAGGCCAACACATAACAATAACTTATCGGAACATTAATATAAGGAACAATTTATTTCTTCTTTAAACAAGGCGACTGGGGACTGTGCCTTTTGTTCGAGGATTCCAACGACAATTTTTTTACAATTTTTGAAAGCTTAATGTTTATAAATTATTGGACCATCTACCGCGCGGTCAAAGTCACATGACCGTCGTTGTTTACGTCACATGGTTTGCAAGAGTCAAAGATGGGGGAAACTGTGACTATAGCTATGAAACGAGGTTGAAAATATTGCGTTTCTGGAGCGGAAATTCGGAAATAATATCACAAATGTGTTGTTGTTTACACCGAACTAGCGAAGGTGCAATCCAGGTGCAAACCATGTGACGTATAAAGCCCACAAAACTCGAACCCATGAGTCCTTCTTCCAATGGTCAACTTTTGAAGCAAAAGCGGTACCCGTTTGTGCCTATAAAAAATGGTTTTAAAGCATTTTAAAGCAACATTTCTTTTATGAATCCAATATTTATAAACATTAAGCTTTCAAAAATTGTAAAGCACTTTAAGCGGAAGGTTCAGCAAAAATGTTCCCTAATGACATCACCAAAAAGATTAAAATGCGGGACAAATTGCTTAATCAGCCAAAAAAAGTCAATAAGATGCCGATTGGACTAGTTTTAGACAAGCATAAAGCAGGGTGACAAAGCTAATTAGATAAACTAAGGAAACGTTTTTCAAGAACAAAGTCACCGAAAACAAGGATGATTCAAGAAAACTATGGAACTCGAGTGTTTGTCCAAAGACGGAGACGGACAAAAAGGCGGAGTGGTGCATTTAAAGCGAAGAAAGCTTCTCGGATAAGACGCTGAAACACTGAATTCGTTCTTTGTAAATCTCCCGTCACGGTCCCACATGGCGCCGGTGCAGGTCAACGGTGAGTTTATCATACCACACGTGACTAAGCACTGTGTTGCAGATCTGCTTTTGTCCATGCCAATACACAAGGCCACTGGTGATGACGGTATTAGCGCCAAATTACTAAGAATCGCAGCTTCTTCGATAGCTGGGTCTCTCAGTAGGCTTATTAATCACTGTATCCCAGAGATACACAGTCATTCCCAGCGAAGTGGAAATTAAGTTGCCAAGGTGACCCCGACAGACCAATCTCGCGGTGCTTCCTGTTCTATCGGCAAAACTGTTTGAGAAACACATTTGTGAACATTTGCACAACTTCCTAAAGGAAAAACGCCTTACTTCACCGACTACAGTTTTGATTCTGTAATTTACTGCTAGACTTGGACAGGAACAGAGTGTCTGGGCTGATTTTTGTGAACTACAAAAGAACCTTCGACCAGCTTATTGACCACCAGGCTCCAGCTCAGTGCTGCTGCGGAAGCTCAAAGCCTAGAGTGCTCTGGAACGAATTTCGCCTAATTTGTAACTATCTAATCAGTGACCGTTCACAGTACGTCGCTATTGATCCCTCCTCCAAGGGTAGTCTCCGACGTACCACATGGAAGTATTTTAGTCCCATCTTATTTCTCTTGTTACTCGGGCTACTTGTGGCAGCACGAGTCCAGGTTTCGGCTTCATTTATAATATTTCCCGTCAGGCCGTTTGCGAATCGTGAGGCATCTTGCGGGTCAACTTTTCGACAGCTTTGCTTTTAGTCGAATTGACTCTGTTGGTAGATTTTGAAAGTAACTGACTAAATCAGCAATGTGGCTGACATCTGTGTTGATCGTGAATACGCTCACTATATGCTTACAACTGCACACGCTGATCACAGGTTGGTCCGCGATCTCAATGAGACTATAATGAATGCCAAGTTAGTTATGAATGCCAAAAGTATACATACTTGGACTCGGTAATTCCAAATCTGTTTTCAGAATTGAAATCGGTTAAATATTGGCCGAGATACGTTCAAAATCTACGATTAATAAACATGTATCTTTTCCGATTTGTGATCAACAAATACATGGCGTGCGAGATCTGGGGCCCACGGATGGGGGAGATCCCGGAGGGGATAGGATGAAACTCTAGGAGGTGTTAGGGTTATGATTGCAGTACCGACCGAGTTCTGTCCAAAGTCAGTATGCCACGCCGCCAGCCCATAACTATCCCGAGTTAACACCTAGCGGGCGTCTTGTTTATTAACGATATACCATCAGCAACGCAGCGATCTGTTGTCGACATTTACGCGGACGACACCACACTAAGTTATTCTTCTGACGTATAGGAAGCGCATGAAGCCATATCCACAGCACTAAAGGAGGACCTAGACAAGGTCTCTGCAGCATGGTCTGCTAGACATTGTACTGTACATATGAGGATACGAGCTTAACGATCGTCCATGTATAGTCTGTACTCCAAGCTCTCCCACATTCACTACAGCAGTGTATATATTAACACGTACTGTACATATAAGAATTATGTGTTTATATTTTGTAATAACTTTAATTTGTTAGGAAATAAGACCGACATTGATGCAACAAGATGGTCATCAAGTACGTCTCTTAGTACGTCACCGGAAACTCGATGACGTATCCCTCAATCTTACGGTTACAGAAACTACTCGGTGTAATTATTATTGCCAAAATTTTAAGCTTCAATGAGTACTTTGAAGTGCTCTGTAAGAAACTATTCAAGATAATAGCGGTTCTCAGGAAAATCAGAAGATTTTTGCCAATTGACCAACGAGGGCTAATAGCGTTGAACTTTTTAATGAACTAAATTGGATGCCATTTTACGACGAGGTCAAAATGAACAAATGTACATTCGTTTTTAAACGTTTCACAGGAGACTCCCTACCCTATTTAACTGACATGCTCAAATCTAATTCAGATATCCATAGTAGAACTAGCTAGTAGGCATGGCTCTAATAATTTAGTTTACCCTCGTTTCACTCACGAAATTGAAGAGGGGCGATCATTTTCAATATCAATATCTCGTAGATGCAATTTTTGGTATCCCGAATTTTTACATATTTGTAAAGAGCATGGTGTTCTTACTTAACTTGCCAAATTTCGGGTAAATACGTACCTAAAATGAACAGGTTTTGTGATTGGCTATATGGAACAAAAGTGATAGGGTTAGGACATTGGTTTCTTTGTGGTTGATTCTCGTGTTTTATTGTTTGAATCAACCAATCACAAAACTTGATAGTATAGGTAGGTGATGACCCCAAATTTCAAGCAATTGCGAGCATGGGAAGTCGCCTTTTCAGACTGTTTTTATACGAGAGTATACGGCCACCATTACTCGAACATGTTCCGGACGCTTAGCTAGGTTGCGTTGACGTCAAAGACTCAATACGTTGCTAGTTGTGTATGAATATAAAGCTACTTGGGGAAAAAAACCTTTCTATTGCATGTAACTTGTCGTAAATTTCCATAAAGATATGTCACGTGTTGAGTATCTGACGTCACAATATTCTGCTGTGGAATCGCGGGCTCGTCTGAAACAAGTTTTGAGCAATGGCGCACAACATTTGGGCGACTTTGGAGGTTAAATTTCTTGTGATAGAATTTTTGTTATTCATTTTTTGGTAAATGCGAACATTTATTAACCTAAAATGATGTTCTGTGACAAAAAATGCCAGGAAACGTAATGTGATATTTCGTCGCAAGGGCACTTTAAGAAGGAGTCATCTGTCAGCGTGTTCAGCAAATATCTTTAAAAATTTTATTCGCAATCGTATTGTGATATTGAACATTTTAATCTTAATATATATACATATATATATATATATATATATATATATATATATATATATATATATATATATATATATATATATATATATATATATATATATATATATATATTTTCGCTTACCTCAAAACTGGTCTGCTACAACTTGTTTCATCTGTAAAAGAATCTTCAGGCAGTGACAATATCGAAAGGGGTGACCGCTTATTTATAGGCTTTCTGCCGGAAGTGGGGGCGAAAGTTTGGCAATATAAAAGATAAGGACAGACACAGTTTCATTTCATTTGACATTGTCGATTTCTATCCATCTATTTCTGAAAAACTATTGGACCAAGCTCTGTCCTGGGCTTCAAATTTGGCTACTATACCTCAAAACAACATTTCAATAATAAAACACGCTAGAAAATCTCTTCTTTTCAATAGCGGAATTTCATGGATAAAAAAAGATAGCAAGAATTTGTTCGACGTTACCATGGGCAGTTTCGACGGCGCGGAAATTTGTGAGCTCGTAGGCCTTTTCATTTTAAACCACCTAAGTAAGAAATTTGGCAAAGAAAGCATCGGCCTATATAGAGATGACGGTTTGGCTATCATAAAAAGTAAATCAGCACGTTTAGCAGACAAAACAAGAAAAGATCTCCACAAAATTTTCGAGCAATTTGACCTAAAAATCACCGCCGAATCAAATTTACGTATAGTAAACTTTTTAGATGTAACTTTCGACCTTAACAATGGAAACTATAGGCCCTATAGGAAGCCCAATGACGATCCGCTATACATAAATATGCACTCTAACCATCCACCAAGCATAACAAGGCAACTACCTGCATCAATTAACAAACGCATTAAACTCCTTTCGTCAGATGAGCAAACTTTTCAGGAATCTGCACCCTTATATCAGAACGCGCTTAGGCACAGCAACTTTAATCATGAACTTAGCTACACTCATGATACACCGCAACGACCACGTAGGAATAGGCAACGCAATATCATTTGGTTCAACCCACCCGTCCATTTAGCAAGAGTGTCAGCACTAACATAGGACGTAATTTCCTTAGCCTAATTGACAAACATTTCCCTCCGCACCACAAGCTCCATAAGATTTTTAACAGAAATACAGTTAAAGTAAGTTACAGCTGCATGAACAATGTTAAGTCAATAATCACTAAGCACAATGCACGCATAGCTAGGAACATCAAACCGCAGGATAGGGACGCTACTAATTGCAGTTGTAGAGAGAACACCATTTGCCCGCTTCAAGAACAATGCATGACTAGAGACATAGTATACAAAGCAACAGTGACAGTAAACATCACAAACGAAATAAAACACTACATTGGTATGACTGCAACCACATTCAAAGAACGATTGGCCAACCACACTAAATCTTTTCAACATAAAAAGCATGAAAATGACACCGAACTTTCGAAATATATTTGGACATTGAAAGAAAACAATAAAGATTTCAGTATTAATTGGCAAATTCTAAAACATTCTATTTCGTACACAGGAGGATCAAAACGATGCAATTTATGTTTAGAAGAAAAATTTTGTATTTTAAAAGAAAAAAATAAGAATAGTTTACTCAACAAAAGAGCGGAAATAATTTCACAGTGTCGTCATCGTAATAAATTTCGCGTAATCAACGCAAACAAAGCCATGACCTCATGCTTTGTCCCCCACATACGCCCCCACTTTCCGGCAGAAAGCCTATAAATAAGCGGTCACCCCTTTCGATATTGTCACTGCCTGAAGATTCTTTTACAGATGAAACAAGTTGTAGCAGACCAGTTTTGAGGTAAGCGAAAATCTATTATTTGCTCTAACTATATGTTGTTGAGCACTCTTTGCATTTCGTAGACCAAAACCTACACGTATATATATATATATATATATATATATATATATATATATATATTATATATATATATATATATATATATATATATATATATATATATATATATATAAATAATTAGTATTATAATAATAATAATAAAAGACGTCTTAGGAGAAGAATAATAATAAAAGACGTATTATTATGATATATATATATATATATATATAAAAAGGAAAAAAAAACATGTCATAATTAGTTTTAATAATATATAATTAATAATTAATATATTATTATTATTATAATAATTAATATATTATTATTATTATAATAATTAATATATTATAAATATATCATATCATAATTAGTTTTAATCATGTATATATATTATATGATATGGGCCCGCAGTAATTGGCTTACGCTGTTGCGGTTACTATGTTAAGTATGTTTACAACATACTAAAGAACAAACTACACTAAAAATTAAACAATCTATTACTCACTTGTGGAAAAGTTATTAAAATTATATATATATATATATATATATATATATATATATATATATATATATATATATATATATATATATATATATATATATATATATATATATATATATATATATATATATATATATATATATATATTAATTTTTAGGAGGGCCACATATTTTTCAGTGCAAACTGTCACGTGCTACCCTCATGAAATAAAGTTGATTATTATTATTGTTGTTGTTGTTATTATTATTATTATCACCACCGGCACAACCTCCACCTTCTTTATTTTCCACAACTTTCCAATTTCAATCCTCAACACCTCATACCTCTCAACCTTCTCGTCTTCCCTTGTTGCTACTTTACCGTCCTCAGGGATTGCCACATCAACTATCGCACACTTATTCTTCTTTTTGTCTATCAACACAATGTCTGGTTTTCTATGTTTAATCTTTCTATCACATTGCACCATAAAATCCCACAACACCTTCGCCTCATTATTGTTACTGAAATGTTGCAATTTGGAAAAAAGCGAAAACCTCCAAGGTAAAACCGAAAATCAAAATCGCAGGAGTTACTATTAATGCAGCTTAAATTAATGAAGATTCCAGGAATTAACGTGATTCCAGGAAAACGGTCCGACTCCGCGGAACATGCCTATATGGCTAAATAAGCATTTATATTTCCAAATAAAAACAACAACAACTTCTCAAAATTGTTCTGTACAACAATATAAACGTCAAGTTTATTAAGCCAAAACCACAAAGCTTTTCTAAATCACTTGAAGATCATATACGATCCCAAATATTTAAATTACATATATAGGAATCATCATTATAATTTAAACGGATTTAACGATCCAAATATGTTCATCAACAAGTCACAGGCTTAAAATTTATTCCAGGGATATAGTGTTTCATCACTCGTCATGTTTCCTTAATGTAGGTGGCCTCCGCATAATTTACTACTATAACAACCTGTTGTTGCACCCGGTGGTCCGAAAATGAAATATTTTCGAAATCATTGAGCGCGTGTCATGGACATCAAACATAAAATATTCTTAAGATAATAGGAAATGTTTTAAGGGATGTTTATGTAAGAGAGAAGGTAGCTTCCTCAGCTGACTGAGTTTTCTGTGAGAACTATTACCTATTTACCTGTACCAACAATGCACAAGCTTCGTTACATTCACAACATATTCAATTTATAATCTACGATTTTTTAAGTAAAAGCTTGAAAAAGCTTTAAAAGCTTGTCGCGTGAAGATGTTCGACAGAAAACCAGTTCTGTTCAAACGTCGAAATTTTCATGTGCAGAACCTATAATGCAAGCGAGCTTAGGATTTTGCTGATTTGTATTCGGTTCGCGACAAATGAAAAGTGCGATATTTGAAACGGGCCTTAGCGCGATCTTGGTGGTAAGCGATATCAGATAGTGGGCATTACTATTATCGAGATGAGCTAATTTGCATGGTTCAGATACTGGAACAGCTTTTTACTGTTTCTATAAACATCCCTTTTACCGTTTACATTGATAGTCTGTGTATCATGATGTTCCGATCAAGATAGTATGTGTCAAATAAACTCAATAAGTCCTTCCTCCCGTAGCTCAGGAAGGTCGTTCAGCTTATCTACTTGAAATTCCAATGCTAGATCCATCAAGCAAGTCTCATCTATTAAATTATGCGCTGTATCCAACTCCGACTCATTGCTCCTATTTCCCGCTGTAGGAGAAGCGCCCTGTAATAATTCTCTTAACATGCTCGAGCCGTCGTTCAGTCTTGTCTTCATGCCTGCAGGGTAGTTATTGTTATCGTCCCACCACCACCTTGGTTCCTGAGCGGCGGGAGAAGTTCCCCTCATGTCTACAGCGAGTAAACCTTTCGTTTCATCCTCGTTCGTTTCCATCCCTGTAATATTACTCATCTTCCGTGTGATTTCCTTGATGTCTTGGATGGAGTTAAACGGACAAAACAAGTCAAGGAGGACATCGGGTTCCTCTCTACATAACGAACACATAGGACTCTCACATGTGTAGACCACATAAGCGGTGGCTTTGTCATTCGAGGCGGCTGTCTCTCCTGGTCTCGTGGCTGTGCATAATTTGCAATCCAGATCACCACATCTCACCACTTGAACCTTTCCTTCTTGTAGCATCCTCGACTCAATTACTCCTTATGGTTTAACTTTAAGTCTCAAAGTCGCGCTCTTTTCAGTCGACGCGGTGTTCCTCTGTGCGGTGGCGTCTTGGAAGCGCGCTTTATGAAAACTAATGATATATGTGGAAAATCTTTATGCGCAATCTGTTTTATACACTGCCTGTGACCGGAAGAACTCACGCAGAAGCTTATTATTGTGTCTAATTTACACAAACCAAATCCACATTTTCAGATTAAAAAAAGAAAAGTTGACATCCACTTGAATTTAATCACTAACATCAACTTGCATTTGCTTTGGACGCACTTCAGATATACCGTCCGGCCATGGAAACCTTGTTATGGATACTTCCTTTTCAAAGACCCTCTGGACATAACATCTTTATTTACACGAACACAACTGTTTACTCATATGTTCCCGGTGTGTGTCTGTTCTTATAAACTTCTTCAATACTAGATATGGAATTCCAACATCGAAGTTGAGTAGGAAAGCAGCTTTATTGCCCTTAAGTCTTAACTCTGGATTTAACGTTGTGGTGTGTCTAGTATTTCAGCGCTCGTAGCCTTTCTTCCCTTCTAGTTGTGCAATACAATGACAAACGTGCCAAGACCTGTCCTCGACCCTAACCTTTTGACAGAGTGATTACTTAAGGGTGATAACATGCAGTAAACAGATTAACGATTGATCAGACTATGGATTGATTAACAACAGCGTTGGTTTCAAATTCTATTACAACGAAAATTTATCATTTTATCGTCACGATTAACCATTAAAGGTGCGAGTTCAAATCCCCGCGCTAGCTCGCGCGAATAAACAATTTTCCGTCGATTCAGCAGTGTAGGGTTAATCTCTACACCGCGGAGTATTGTGACTATATAAGGGTACGTTCAGATGAGTGAATGAAAGCTGATTTAACCACGATTTTTAACTTTGGCGACTTTTAACCACGATTTTAAGTTGATATCATGTACTGCATGGGTCGATCCTGACTCGGACTCCAACGCAGTGCCAGGGTCTTAAAATAACTGAGAAGAAAGTGCTGCCTTTGTAATAACATCAAAAAATGGTAAGAGTCCGTAAGACTTTCGCGTCGGTAACATGTTGCGCTTCATCGTTATAAATCGTCCCATGTGACACTATCAGCTTAAGTGAGATCCAAAGGGCATTTCATATGAAAAATATTTCGTGTTTATATGGGGCCATCCTGGTTAGGTCAGATCCCTCCTCGAGCTTGGTCGGATATCAGTGAAGTATTATGAAAAACACAATCAACTTGGCTAGCCCAGACATAGCATTATTATATATATGTAGTAAATGTCAAATTCTCAGAAAATGTTTCTGGACAGGGATTGAACCTGGAACACCAAAATGGAGAGCGAAGGTTACAATGATGTCAGTGGTTCGATTTGTATATGTATTGTATTGTATTGTACTGTATATATGGGTGGTTATTTATCGTATTTTGAATCTCTAACATATTATTTAACTATGCAGGTTCCGTTAGTTTGGTAGTTTTCTCTTGTCGTGCGGTGAAACCACAGGTTAAAATTGATCTCAAATTGATGCCCGTACGGGCAGCCACGGCTCTGCAAATTCTGTACTCCAAAAACGTTCAACGTTCTTATTCAATGTACCGACAGTCGAAACGTTGAATGAAAACGTTATTTTTCATCTTGTTCGGCTCCTGCTCTTAAAACGCTTAACTCGCTGGGTGATGATTGCTTTTAACTAACTAATCCTGTTCACAAGATCTGGAGAATATCAAATTTCGCGAACCAAATCATCAAATATCCAGGGCATTTTTGGATTTTTAAAAATGTATACATTTAAAGCGCCATCTACACGATTTATCCTTCTACGATTATCACTCTGACTTTTGGAATTATTTGTACGCGGGACAATTCTTGTTTATGATTCGATGGTAAATATTGCAAAACCCCTTTTTCACACTTGACAGTAACATGTGCATCATAATTATGTTAATCGTAACACGTGATCTACATGTGAATCATACATGTGCATCATAATTATGCGAATCATACATGTGCATCATAATTATGTGAATCATAATTATGTGAATCATACATGTGAATCATACATGTGAATCATAATTATGTGAATCATACATGAATCATACATGTGAATCATATGTGAATCATACATGTGAATCATACATGTGAATCATATATGAATCATAATTATGTGAATCACAATTATGTGAATCATAATTATGTGAATCATTCATATGAATCATAATTATGTGAATCACCGCATGTGAATCGCATACATGTGAATCATAATTATGTGCATCATAATTATTTGATTACATACCGATCAAGATGATAATCATAAGGGAAAGCCGTAACTAACTTAGTGACGGAAGAATTGCGAAATTGCCGTTGAAAACAACGTTTCGGGTGCAACTTCGGAAATAACGAACGACCATAGCCAATTCTGCCTGGTTTCAATACAATCACAACGGTAATAATAATTAATAATTTAATCATCTTTAGCTTGAGTCGTTATAATTTCATGTTACGAGGTTCCAAATATATTAGCATATATTAGCAACAGAACGATAGATGTGTTATGTATTACCTTGTTCTTTAAAAAAAAACCGCTTTAAGGTTCTGTTTTTGTTTAGAAAGGTAGTAACGAAATACTGACGTTTCGAGCGGAGCCCTTCATCAGAGTAAGAGTCTTGCTCTGATCAAGGGTACTCCTGGCTAAAAATCTTGGCAGTTTACCACCTTTTCACTTTGCTATATATCCAAAACACTGTCTACGCTGCAGCACGATCTACTTTTTTACTACTCTTGGAAACCATACACTCTGCAGCGATCACCCTGGCGATTGTAGCGCTGTGACTAGAACAAATTCTCGGTGATCGTGAGGACCGTTCAGTTTATTTTTAAGCGATTGTAGTATATGGAAACCGCGAACTTTCCTGAAATTTTCTGTAATCTTGTTTGTATTTGAGGATATTATGAATTACTGAACCACGGAAAGGTTGCCTGTGGAGAGACTGAGTTGGTTTTAACCTCAAAGAGTATTACAAGAAGCTATTTTACCGACTTCTTTTTAGTCGGACTAATAACATAACACGTTGGTCGTTGGACATTTAAGTGAAAGGTTCCCCATGAAGAAATGATTGTTATTATTAGCTTAGCTGAACGCAAGGTGTGTTATTATTGTACGTTAAAAGCCTTCTCGCATTAACCCATGGGACCTCAAATAATTTCGGTTTCATTTTACTAAATTAAGATTAAAGTAAATGTTTTGAACCTAGGAGTATCATTCAATTCAATTCAATTTTATTTACACTGTTTTTAAAATATTTACAATGAAGGATAAAGAAAGACATTAAGGAAAATATAAGTATAAGTAAATACATTCAGAGATATAAAATTAGTGAACGGCAACCAGAGGAGCATAGCTTTCGAGCCGGTTGCCGCAAGTGTGAAGTTGATCGTCCAGGTTGTTGTAGTCTTGAGAAAGACTATTGTTGATGACTGACGTTTTGACGGCAGCTCAGAGCGGCGGTCATCTTCGGATTCAAGTAAAGCGTGTTTGTCATGCATGAATATTTGAAAAATAGACCCTGATATGTTCATCAATGTTTAGTTTCAATTTAAATTAAAGTTAAGTTTGTTATCTATCTATCCATCCATCCATCCTGCATCCATCCGTCCGTCCGTCCGTCCGTCCGTCCGTCCTTCCGTCCGTCTATCTATCTATCTATCTATCTATCTATCTATCTATGCCGACTGTCAGGTCGCCCTGAAAAAAAACTTGTTATATATTCCCCCATATATAGCATGCAGTTTTTTCCTTGAAAGATATCAATCCAAAAGTTGACCATGTTCTTCTTAAGGGTGTTCAAACGGCGAACTTTTCATGAGCCGAACCTGATTCCAATTTCCAACATGGATCGACTCAAATGAAGGAAATCCTGCGACTGTTGATTCAAACGTTGAACGTCACTCGAGCCGTATAATTTTAATACATGCACAATGAAAACAAACTATCTACAGTTTGTAAAACAAATGATCTACAAGTTATCCATTAGGTGCGGCTCATTGAATTAAATCAAGAAAATTCAAGAAATGAGTGCTAACTAGGCCTAGACTAGAATAAGGTCTGAACTAGGCCTTATCATGACCTATAGGCCTTATCACATATAGGCCTTATCACCTATAGGCCTTATCACCTATAGGCCTTATCACCTATAGGCCTTATCACCTATAGCCTTACTAGCCGCACATAGGCCTTCATAAAACTGAAAAGGACCAATTTAATGATCTTTTTTATTAAATTAATTTTGGTAAAGCTGAGGTAATAAGAGCAACACATTTTGTTTTGAAACTTTTTGAAGGTTTGTAGTACTATTTCTGATCATGAAGAGTATACTCTGTGTTAATTTACGAGCATTATAATTAATATTTCGCGAGAGAGTTTTGCGTATTTAAACAGTTGTAAATACATGTGTTTGTTTTGAAACTTTTTGAAAGTTTGTAGTACTATTTCTGATCAAGAAGAGTATACTTTGTATTAATTTAGGGGCATTATCATTAATATTTCGTGATATATTGTCAATTCAAAATTCTAAAATGGATCGCGCAGAAAAATAGTTCCCGGAACCTGATTTGCCATTGCACATGAATATTTGAAGAAATGCGCGCGGAATACAACTGACTTCAACTTCATTAATTGGCGTCCGCGTCGAAGGTTTCCCGTTTAAACTTCCAAATATCTTTAGGCCGTGTCCAGACTTGTTGCATGCCCGGTTTCCGGCCATAACGCTGCTTTGAATGCGGTATTCAGATTTCAGGAGTGTATCAGTGGTGGATCTAGGATTTTTAGAAGGAGGACTCCCCCTGAGGTGTATTCTGAATAACCATGTTATTCATTAACAGAAGAAGGCGTTCCTGCATGAAGTTACCCACAGAACCCTTTCTTGATCCGCCACGGCACTTTAGTGCGGGGGGCACCATGTTACAGCGCTAGTCTTTTCAATGCGGCCTTAGAGAAAAACCGGGTTCAGTGTAATAGGACGGTTGTAAAATGCTTTATTGACTTGGGCAAAGCACTATGGTATCTTTTTCTCACATCTACGTATATATGCATTGACTTTCAGTCATCTTAGACATGTATAGATCCTGCATTATAATCAGCTTACCTTCAATAAATTATTCGAATATATAGATAATACTTTATAATCTATTTATTTTTTAGATAATATTCACGCAAAGTTTTCATCCAAATCCTGGGTCTGTGATCTTCCCGCTCTCTCGTGATCACTAAATTTTAGGTGAATTTTTATATATCACCTCAGTTTGGTACTTAGGACACATATTTTTGATTTTCGTTTATATTATGTGGTATACCCTCTTGTGATGTTTAATATCTTAAACAGGAAATAAATAAATAAATACTATTGCCACACGGGTGAGGCAGAAAATATGTCCAGCACTTATTAGTCCCCCAATGAGGTATAATGTCTGCTGGGAGTCGTCTCATCTTCCCTTCTTTCACTTTAAGACCTATCACCTGATTCCGTATCTCAAATCTCGCCGAGCCTCCTTTACTCATACTCGGAATAAACTTCACTTGTCTACGCAGCTGTGTTTCGTTTTTTCTACAGTCAAATTAGTCTTTGGGTCGTCTGATAGTTGTCTGAAGGGGATGACAGCCAATCAAAACAAAACACTAACCCCTTACACGCAGCGTTGGTATATTCACCTTGAGAATTTTAATATACAATTTGTGGCTACTCGGAGAGCTGGTCATGAGCTGAAGACTGATACACGATCTTTATGCTTGAAGTGAACACCCAACACTTGGTCCGTCGAACGTTTAGCAGTACTATATAGATATATATTGATATGTGTGTGTGCATGTGTTTACTCAGAGCCCTCAGAGGGGGGATGCAGAAGTTTAGCCAGGCAACTGGATAGACAATGAACACTTGTACACTATATATATATATATATGCGTCATAGTTACATCAAGGTTGTTTTCAGTCCGGATCGATTCAGAAGCTTAACCGGTCCAAAAAACCATAACCATATAATCCAAATAAAAATTCTAGTCCTAACCCAGAAATATACTAAATACTAGCAACATTTCAAATAATGATGCAATAGTCTGTGTTGCGGATGCAGTATATAAACAATCGCCTCGTGAGGTTTTTACGCGTTAATATGTATTTCTCCGAGAGCTAGGATGAAATTAAGAATCGTCGATCTTATAATTATGCTCTTTGAATGCCTCAAGGAGTCAACACACAACAGGGCAAAAGTTTAGCAGTAAACAACCGTCACGTGGTGTTACCGTGTTTCCATACGTTTTATGCCATAATAAATATATATAGTGTCTATACTCAACCAGGTTTTTTGTCGTGTTCCTAAGTCCTATAACAGTATCCTATTGCTGTGTTTTTTTGACCTGAGGATCATGTTCCAAGATGACGTCTTTTGGTTCATTGTTATTTTTATATTGTCTTTTGGTTCATGTTGTTATCGATAAAAGAAGTTGAGAAGCTTGCTCCTAGTTAGTGCAGTGCTTTTAATTCCTCATCTTGATCTTAGTTATGGCGGGGATATGCACGGATCATTCTTCTAAAAACTGGCATATAGCAGGTCCCTTTTTAATAAGATAATAAAGACGTTTTAGGAGCATTAGATCGATACGATAGTCAGTGTCATGGGATACATATACACGCACATGCACTGAGTTTCAATCGATTTCGTTTGATACAATTCTTTACCAAGGGCAAAGTCCTAACCTTTGGAATGCTCTACCATCGCATATGAAAGATTCATCCAGTCTTTCTATTTTTAAGAAACATATGATAGAATTTCTGTATAAGATAAATTTTACGCCGCACATATAAAATGCTTAATTAAGTAAAATATTGCATTTATGCATACACTGTATGTTATTCTGTTTCAAAAAGTGGTGACGGAATGGCTCTTTTGGGGTGTGATCGACTCCTTGAAATTTGCAGTGTGATGTGACCTCACTAGATAAGCCTAGTGGTTTCATAAGGTCTCCTCGCCATCTATATATATCAACAGCTTGTACATTACAAATATAATTGGCAAATAAATCAATTCAATTTAAAACCTAAGTCATTATGCAGTGTGACGCACGCATGAAGTGGTGCAGTACTTCGCAAGAACGAAGCGAATTACGGGAGAGCTGCATACAAATGCCACCAATCCCTGCAAATATAAGAGAGCTTCCTCCGAATTTATCTTTAACTTTATGTGAATGTATAGTTGTGTAGTGCAGGATATATAATTATTTAGAATTTCTAACTTCATGAGATATTCTGTATTAAGTGAGAAACATCTTTAATATTTCGCAAGATATTCAAAAATGAATTTCTATCTTGTTATCAGTTCCCGAGTCCTTTATCCTAACAATCGGATTACCTAGTTCAAAAACCTTTCTTAATTGAACTTCGGCAATAGCTAATTATATGTAGTGTTTAAGTACCATCTTCAGATTGTTCCACAAGATGACAGTTCTATAATAAAAGAGTCGGCTCTATCCGGTGTCAGATCTAAATAAGGGGATGCTCAGCATTTCTGAGTTTCTTGTGATTTCTGAGTTTGTTTTGAGATTTCTGAGCGTTGGTTAAATCGTCTTGTTAGATAAAGTGGGGCGCTTGAACGAAATGATACAGCATATAGACGATATAGTATATCGTGGTAGTATAGATGTTGTCTCTGCACTGGCAGCCAGCGTAAGTGAATATCACAAAATGAGGACCGACTTGTTATAATTATTGTTCTGAGGGATGTTGACCCGTGCACTCGTGGGTCGTCATCTTTATTACAAACATAGGCGTGGATCATGGATGAACATGGACACATATTGTTCAAATTGAAGTACAGTAATTGACTCTCTCGTATAAGCGACCTCCTCGGGGTCGGGACTAAGTAAGTGGTTGCTTACGGGAGATGGTTGCTTACAGGAGAATGTTCACTACAGGGGCCCAAACCTAGTATAATTCATACTGGGCGTGCAGATTGATAATAACAATGACATATCATGCGTATAAGAAAAATTAATTTTACTGTATTCATGAATTTCATTTATCTGATGCACATGAAGAAAATTAATTTCACTACAGCTGTAAATTTATGAATTTCATTTATCATGTTTCTTGTCTAAAAACATTTTCTTAACAATGACTTAATAAACAACAACGTATTCACCTATAAACAACAGCGTATTCACGATAAAGTTATGTGTTATTACACAGTTACTAGAATAATAGTCTGTATAATCTCCGGGGTGGTCGCTTACGCGAGAAGAAAAACAACTAGAAAAGTCTAAAATCTAGCCACAAAGGAGGTCGATGTCTCTTACGAGAATGGTCGCGTACGAGAGATTTTAAATACAGTGTTTGTCTGAGAGATAAAACGAGAGTTTGTTGAAAGGTGGTCGCAAAGGGCAGCCTATCTTCGTTGCGAAAAAAAATTTTTTTTTGAAAAATTCAAATCACGGCTGTAAGTGTTTGTTAAACATAATGAATATATAATCCACTATGTCTATAGTTATATTCCCCTTTTTCCAATGGTTTTGGCTGTCGTTTGGCGCTTCTAACTTCCAGGCTTTATAAAAAAGTACCCATAACCTATATATTTTTAGAATCTGTGATTAGCCCTCTATGCAATGAACCTCTGATTTTCTTTATTTATTATGATCTGAAACATTGCCAGCCCCTACAACATTGTATTGTGACGTTTCTTTTGGAGCTAGTTATTCATATTGATATTTAATGGATTTAAATAAGCTTACCTTAATTGTTTTAGGTTTATTGCAACAACCTATCTCCCCTGCTAAAAGGGTAGTGTAACTTGAACCGCTTGATAAATTATTAAACTTGGCATTTTTGCCACAAAATGGGTCCTTTCGCACTCAGGAACCTGCAGACACCATTCAGGCCATAATCGTTGTACAGTTTAACAGTTGGCATTTTTTTATCTTAATATTATTAGAGCACTGATTTTCTGCAGTTGAATTTGCTATATAGATGTTATTGGGCGGAGTTGTTAAACAGTTCGCCGAAATATTTTAGTTGAAAATGTGTCGAAATGAAGCTGTAGGCTGTCCCCTTAAGGGAGAATGTCGCTTACGTGAGTGGTAATGTTCTAATAACATTAAAAGTCCTAACAAAAATATTAGGATGAACGAAAAAAGAGGACCCACATTCATTTAGCTCATGTTTATAAATATTGGAAGATATTCTTTCTTACTCTTACTCTAGAACTTAAAAAGCTTTACAGAGGAATACAGTTTGCGAGAGATTTCGCTTTAGACACTGTGAAGAAATATTCCGACGAGGTAAGACTTGAAATATATAGTAAATTGAAAAATATTTCTCAAACCTTCTGCCAGCTTTTGAAACATTTGACATGTAGCCACTAAATTACAAAAGCTAAAGCCGGTTGTACTTATTTGTAACCTTCACTGATCATCTTAGACCATGTTCCAATGGTTAGAGTATCTCACTAGTCATCTGAAGGTTACAGGTTGTACTCATATGTAACCTTTACTCATCGTCTTAGTCTATATAGCTCAATGGTTAGAGTATCTCACTAGTCATCAGAAAGTTACAGGTTGTACTCGTATGTAACCTTCACTCATCATCTTAGTCCATATATAGCTCAATGGTTAGAGTATCTCACTAGTCATATGAAGATTACAGGTTGTACTCATATGTAACCTTCACTCATCATCTTAGTCCATGTATAGCTCAATGGTTAGAGAGTATCTCACTGTAACCCATCATCTTAGTCCATGTAGCTCAATGGTTAGAGTATCTCACTAGTCATCTGCCTGAAGGTTAGGAGTTGTACTCATATGTAATTAGCTCAATGGTTAGAGTATCTCACTGGTCATCAGAAGGTTACCGGTTTTTAAAAATTGAGGAAATGTGAGAAGAACTGGATATAATACAAAAAGGAAAAATAAGCTAGATAACTTCAATGTGTCGAAAAATACTTAAGTAAGAGTACTTATGTATATTCATGGCGACGTTTCGGATGATGTGTCCTTCTGAAGAATGATACGTCCGAAACGTCGTCCATGCATGAATACACGTACGTACTCTTACTATATGTAACGGAATGGTTAGAGCATCTCATTGGTCATTCGAAGTTACAGGTTGTACCTATATACCATGCACTCATTAACTGTAATATTTATTTTTACTTTGATCAACTCAGCTAGCAGATAAGACGTTGATGCCAATAAGGAGGAACGTCAACACAGTTTTGGCAACAGATAGTTGGATTCTAACTTACGATAGATATCGGTAAGTTGACCAGTGGTGCAGCTAGAATACATACAACCTTGTTATATCATCAAATCCAAGATGGCGGCGCCCATGTAAGTGTAAATATGTTACGTCATGATTCCAAGATGGCGGAGCCGATGGAATTTCAAGCCGAAAATCTCCAGCCATTTTAATTGGACTGTAAAACTAATTATTGATTTTTCTTGCTCGCTTTTAACGTAAAGGTATATATTTAGAACATCTTGATACTTATTTGTTCAAACAATTGGGGATACCTTGTGTAAAGTGGTAGGTCCAACTCCTTATAAGGAAGTAAAAAGTCGTTTTGGATGATCTGTTTGAATCGGACAATATTTGGCATGAGACAACGCGAAGGTTTTTACGAAGGGTATGCAGTGTGCACGTTTGCCTAACATAATAGACACGTATATGTTATGTACTAGAACTAGGTAATTCTAAATCTATTTTCAGAATTGAAAACGGTTAAAGATTCACCAAAGTACATAACAGGTTTTTACGAAGGGTATACTCGTTTTCATATCTCTCTTTAAACATTGCTATTTGCAAGAAAAACCCAACCTCGTACCCGGGCAGGACGAGGGGTGGTCGTGGAGCGGAGATAAGCCCCTGGGTTCGAGGTTGGAAAAAAACCGAGACTGACGAAAAAATCCGAAAGAGGCCTGGGTCGAGCCTTCTGTGACGTAATGTGATGAAGTGTTACGTCTGATTTATTTGAAAACGCCCCAGAAACACAACACACATATCTGGAATGTTGCTCGCTTCGATGATAACTACACAACAGAATACACGAGCAAATAGCAAAAGAGCGGAGAGATATCGAAAACGAATGGACAAAATCACTATAAAAGTCTCCTCTATATAAAAAAACTAAAAACTGTGCAGGGATTATATGCACTTAAACGATCTTCGAGGTGTTTTAAAATCAGAGGAAGAACTCTTTACACGAGTGTTTGAACTTGCTTCTCAAACAAACCTGTATTTTGAATTTTGAAAGAACATCAATATGAAAATTAGCCAAATCAATATGTAAAATCTTCCTCCGCTATTTCACACTTTTTGTTTGTGATTGGTTTATGACTATTATAAAGGCGTTTGAGAAATTCAAAAACTGAAGTGTCTGACAGCGCCTGAAGAGATATCCTGTTTGTCCTTTACTCCGGTGATTTTGACAAAACATTTTGAAACATGCCTGGACATAGACACAGTTTTGGCGGGAAAATTTCTGAGTTGATTTATAGTAATGAAAAGAAAAGAGAGCTATAGACACTTATTGAAAATACCCAGCAATAAATTGTGCTTGAACATTATTGCTTTTCTTTAAAGTTTTCAATCGTCTAAAAGTATGGCAAATAAATGCCTAACTGATGTTAAATGAAGCGAAACATACTGTACTAGCGAAGAGGTAGAGAGCTAGACACTTATTGAAAATACCCAGCAATAAATTGTGCTGGAACATTATTATTGCTTTTCTTCAAAGCTTTCAATCGTCTAAAAGTATGGCAAATAAATGCCTAACTGATGTTAAATGAAGCGAAACATACTGTACTAGCGAAGAGGTAAGGTAAAAGAGAGCTAGACACTTATTGAAAATACCCAGCAATAAATTGTGCTTGAACATTATTGCTTTTCTTTAAAGCTTTCAATCGTCTAAAAGTATGGCAAATAAATGCCTAACTGATGTTAAATGAAGCGAAACATACTGTTTTAGAAAAAACAGCGTTAAAACAGAGAAGAAAATTAACCAAAAGCTAATATAATAAATACCTTATTAATCTTGTTTGCTCGGTCTGTACTGGAAAGTATTTGCCTTCGGTTTTATCGCACAAACCTCGCTCCTTCGTCGTTCGGTCTAGGAAAACCTCAGGAAAATATAATTTCCAGACCTCACTCTTTATTATTAAATTATTTCTATAGGTAATCCACCAGGTTTTTATTTATTTATTGACGAGCCAAGCGCACTGGTCGAATGTTCAGTACTATAAAATACACTAATCATAATCTAAACAAGGTTCTAAAAGGTTGGTGTACTTGGTGAAATAGACAAATAGTGTGGTATAGGAGTTCTAACGTTTCGAGGGACGGCCTTTCGTCGCAGAGTGAAACGACGAAATGGCCTTCATGACCCGAAGGTTCATTATATAATAACATTATATATAGTATAATGATTATACAATGATTATTCAGCAGAGCTTCAGTTTCAAAATGAGGTTGACATAGGATTTAATAATAATAATAATAATAATATTTAATTCAGCCACACGACCCATCTCAATGAGCCCAGCTATATTACAAGAGAAAAATCCTTGAGGCACAGAAGAGAACCAATAATTCTACTCACATGAGTATGAAGCTTGGAAGTCAACACGGGTATACGCAGATGGTCACCCATCTAAGTATTAACACCGTCCAACAGGCTTAACTGCAAACCTCAGAGGTGAGGGATATGCAATTCGTTTACTGCACGTGCATGGTGTTGGAACAAGGTGTTAAGTGCAAAACACTTGCGGTTAAATATGACTCAATGAGTTGTTTTATACTGCAAAAAGATATTGAAGTTAATAGCCAAAAGAGAGCTGTCTAGCACCTCACTCTTGTTTTGGAGTAAAATTTATACTCCTTGAAATTAAGAGAGGTATATATACGTCCGGTTTTTCAGGAAATGTTTGTGTTGTGTGGTCTTCAAATTTATTTTACACTAGCTCTTTGAGATAGAATTACAATAAACAACAAGGTAGACAATTTTACCTTCTTGACACAATCTTGTATTGTTATGGCTGCAGCTGACTATAACATATCATTTTCATCTTGACTATATCTTATAAGATCTTTATATGAGTGATAGTTTAACCCCGGTGGTCGATACATATCGTGCAGACCTCCCAGTTGATAAGTGATATTTTAAAACTGTGCCAAAATTGCACATGCCGTAATCGAGAGCACTTTGGCACAATTTTCAAATATCACGACTAGGGGGAAATCTTTAATTGCACGAGAAAAATCATATGATTACTTGTTTATTATATGTATGACAAAATTACGCCTGGCAACTCCCCCTGTCATTTATTAATTTAAAGTGCATATGAAGCGAAATGTTTTTTTACAATTTTTGAAAGCTGAATGTTTATAAATATTGCATTCATAAAATAATTTTTTCAAAAATGTTTTGAAACCTTGAAATGGGCACAAACGGATACCACTTTTGCTTCAAAAGTTGACCATCTACCGGCGCGGTCAAAGTCACATGACCGTCGTTGTTTACGTCACATGGTTTGCAAGAGTCAAAGATGGAGTAACCTGTGACTATATATAGCTGTGAAACGAGGTGGAAAATATTGCGTTACTGGAGCGGTCATACTAAGAGGTGTTAGTATCAACCAACTAGTGGTCTATTACAAATTCGGCATTCTGATTGGCTGAGTTGATAGACCACCATATAGTAGCGTTATCCAACCACAAACCTTCTTATAACTGGAGTATTACTATCCTGACCAATCAGAAGCCACGACATATTCACGCTGCAAGCAAATCCTGAAATCTAGGCCAAACATGGCATCCGCTATACGAGTGATGAAATCATGAAAACATTATCTCGAAAGTAATGGGAAATTGTTCAGTTTGACATTTTCGAATAAGAAAATGAATTCGCTTATGCCTATGGAGTATATCTACACCAAATTTGAAGCAAAGTAATTACAATCTCGTTTTTTGTGAGCGATTGTTTATCACGTGCCATCGAGCTACTCTACATTTTGAATGGGAAGACTTCTACAATTATCTGAAAATTTGGTTTTTCTCAATCCTACTACAGTTATTACTGCCCCCAAATTCGACCACACTATCCGTCATACTTTTTCATGCACGTCTACCAACATCATTTATTGCATTTCTTGCGATAAATGCCCTAAAATCTGCATCGGTGAAACTGGGCGACGCCTTTCAGACAGGTTTGCTGAACATCTTCGTTCCGTGAGGAACAATGATGTTGACAAACCTGTAGCCCGCCATTTCAACAGCTCCAACCATTTGGTTTCAGACATGAACGTCTGTGCCATCCTTCCCATCTCAGGTGGTAACGATAACGGCAAACGGCAAGAGAAGCGTCTCATTTTTAAACTTGGCACCACACATCCTCTTGGTCTTAACGAACGTTTTTCTTTTATTTAATTTCCTACAAGTTTTTTGTTATTTTAGTTTGCTTGGAACTTTTTATTATTAGCTTATGCACTTTCCTTTTCAAGTTTTTGTGTCTTACTGCGAATATATTATCGCCTAACCCCCTTGGATATTGGACCTGTCATTTCTCCCTCCCCCTCAGTCTGTTTGCTGATCAACTGTAAAAATAGTAAATGATTTAACTTTTCGCATCTCATTAATTATTAGTTTGTTTATCTCCAGTGCATTTGATTGGCTACTTTCTACTTGTGACACCCTTTTGGCATATATATAAGCCCTATGTATTTTATTTCATCTCGTCTTACTCTGATGAAGGGCTCCGCTCGAAACGTCAGTATCTCGTCACTAAATTCTTGGCAGTTTACCACCTTTTCACTTTGCTATATTTATATATATATATATATATATATATATATATATATATATATATATATTATATATATATATATATATATATTACACTGTTGTCCTGGTATACACTAGATACCTGTAGTATATATCATACATGTTGCGAAGTCCTGTCATTTGTTTTAATAATACAGGTGGTGGATAACATTTTTTGTGGCTCTCAGTGTTCTTCTTGCATTACTTACAACAATGGCCTCTGTCACTGTGAAAGGAACAGAAACCTATTTGGTACAAGTGTCGTCTTCCTTGGTAGAAATACAGTCAACGCAGCTGCAAGTGTTACTAAGACGATTGTTTCTAAGGTAAGCTGCTGGTATAAATTGATGGATGGGTGGATGAATAAGTCACATCAGCTGATCAGCATAACACTAAGGGTAGTTTGGCGCTATGAAAATACTCGTAAGACAAAATAAGTTGAATTTTTTACCACGGAGTTACGATTTTGTATTCAACACGTGCACGCATTACTTACCTATATTTTTAATGAACTTTCTTCCATTCTTTAGTTCGGTAGTACTTCATGTAACTATAGCTGTGGTGGTCAACGCATGCGCTGCCATCGTCTTTCTCTTTGTATCCAATATGGCGGTTGCGTGTGAAATCTCCACCGACTACAAACACATTGATGATGTAAGAAAATTTTTAAGAGTCTAATAAACGTTTTGGCGGGTGGTTTTAGCCTGCAGGTTCCCTTCGCCTGATACGGACTACTCGTTAGCCAATCAGAAAGCGAGATTTTTTGAATACAGACGGGAAAAATGACATTTATTTTATTTTATATCATGCAGATATTTGGGACATCCGACCTGCTAAAGCAGTCAAGTTTGTTTACCCATGGGCATAAACCAATCAAGCTTTTTCAAACAATAAGGTTACCATTGAAGTATCTGTTATATACATTGCTTTAGTGAATGTGGGAGTTTGGAGTAGACAGACGATATATGGATGTTCGTTAGGTTCAAATCCTCAGAAAATGTTCCCTGACAGGGATATCGAACCTGTAATCTTCTGATTGCCGGCAGTGGCGTAGCGGGCAGAACGGGGGCGCTCGTCCCCCTCCCCCCCAAAAAAAACCTGCTTCGCAGGGTGGTGGTCGGAAATTCCTTATCGTCTGTCGGAAATTCCTTGTCGTCTGTCGGAAATTTTGGGTGGTTTGGAAAGATGTTGATTGTAACAGAATTAAGCTCAAGAAAAATCTCAATCTGATGCGCATGGCCTGATAAACGCACTCAAGAAGTTTTGAATTTGTTTTCCTGCTCTATTTTTTACGGTGGCTCAGAATGGACATGATCCTGTCACTTTTTTTTGGCCGTGTTGCGGGTTAGATGGCGACTTACGTTGCGGGTTGATATCCAATGATTCCAGTGTTGCCAACCTTGGGATTTTGTCCCAAGATCTTGGGATTTTATGGATTTTTTTCAGGGATTCGACCTTGGGATTTTTCCAGAGCAAACAGTTTCGGTTTTAAAAAGCTGATTTCAATTTCAATACCCTTAAAAGCGTGTAAATTTGTACTTATGTTTAATTAAAGAAATAGATTTTCTATTTGAAAGCTCTTGTCTCTCGGTTATTTGAGCCGGAGAGAGTACTCAAACGGCGATAGAGACCTGGGAACTAGTCAGGAAGTGAAGCTGTGAACAGTCTGGTGAACCTTGGGATTTTTTGGTAAAAAATAGGGAATCTTGAGATATTTTCAGACCTTTATTGGGATTTTTACGAAACTTGACTTGGCAACACTGAATGATACTCCCACTTCCCTTTAATTCGTCCTCCATTACGCGAACTACTTCATCTAAATTATTTGAATCGTGTCGTCTTCTGCAACCCATGTTTTTAAGGATTATTTTTAATTGTCTCAAACTGAGACGAATACCGACCGTGAACGGTTACAATAAAATAATGAATCCCAACATTTCACAGGCGATTTGCCCTAGATTAAAGTACTTCTCGACAAATTCATCTCGTTTTAATCCATCCACCTGAATTTATGGTAGTACTGCTCCAGCTGAGCACATAAAATACGGACAACAATGTACATGTACGTCATATTGAACGAAAAAAACATAGTCTATTTTGTTAACCATCTAAGTCGCAACGTAAGTCGCCATTTAACCCACAACACGGCCAAAAAAAAGTGACTGGATCATCTCCCTTCTGAACCACCGTAATAGCTACTATAGGTAGAAGCACGACTCATTTCTTTCTTATTGTACATATATTATTCTAATCAGTAAGCAAATTTAATAAGTCAACAGATAATCATGTAAATAACTAAATAAATTAATGAATGAATCTTTATGAATGAATGAAACATGTTTATGGCAACGCCTATATTTGGCCACGCCCATTTTTCGGAAAATTTGAATGCTTTCCCGCCACCAAAGAATTCTAGCTACGCCACTGATTGCCGGTGAGACGCTCTAACCATTGAGCTACAAAGACTCAGATGGAGAGCGAAGGTTACAATGATGTACTGGCGAACCGGCATAGTGAATGTTGAATATGTTGCTGCCTTAAATTGGGAAGTGTTGAATTGAAAATGGTAGTGTAAGTTATAGATTCGCCATGTAACTGAATTTCGTTCAAATTATGTTTTAGCGAGTGTCCTAAAAGTGGAACGCTGTGGCAGATGTTCAAACTGGACAAGAAATTTAATATGCATAAAAATATCACTCAAGTAAATGAAACTATCTTAGAGATCTCTAATCAAACGTTCAGAAGAAGTACATGCACGAAGACATAATGCGAAAGTGTTTAAGAAAGTAGAGTGGACTATTAACACGTTAAGTTTTCCATGTCACTGAGAAGAAAGAGTAGACGAACGGAAGGACGGCTTCTCTTTCCATAATTTTGTCTCTGCTGTCTTCATGCACCTCTTCTTCTGAACTTTTGATGTACATGTAGTAAAACAGTTGAAGGTGCATGATCTACAGATCAGTTGCGGGCAACTCCAGAAATATTGGGGGATAGAAGCGAAGCTGGATAGTTCATAGTAGCGGTCACCTTACAAAATAATGAAGGGATATGAAAACTGGAAATTCCTTGAATAATGTCTGCAAAATCATGGTAACAAAGTTGTTTATTACGATTTTGGATATTTTAAAACTGTAGAACAATATTATGGAGTTTATTCACGACGATGTGCTATATAATTACATTACTCTTTGCTAGATCATCGCCTAATGAAATGTACGTAATGTATGAAGTCTCTTCAGATATTGGTCACCCTCCCTCCTCGCACCACCTAACGTCCGCCACCACTATACATCTCCAGAATCCCAGACAGGAATCGATATATAACCAACTATAACTTCTCACTAGCAATCAAGACAGTAGAAGAGTTGGAGTTATTCTCACTCATTCGTGATTTTTAATTGGTTTGATTATAGAAAATTCCACATATCACAGAAGGATTATTTCAAGACAGCGTTGTTTTAAACAAAACTCTTGGAAAAGGTCCTCTGCAAATGCAAAATATTGTAGAACAATGGAAGCATGTTGGTGTTAGGAATATCAACGTGGATTTGATACTACAGCACGTAAGATAAAGTGTGCTATGATATAGAAAATAGTAAAAATATACTACTTTGTACAAGGAAAATAATACAAGACGAAATAATTAAAATGACTCGGAATATATTGTATTGGAACAACACATCCCATCACCATATGAACATCAGCGTCATAACATCGTAATCATCATCACCAACATCATAATCACCATCATTACCAACACCATCACTACCATCATCGCAATCATATCACCATTATAATCATCATCACCAACTTCATCATCATTATCACCATCATTATCTCCATCTTCAACACCAGCAGCAGCATCATCATCACCATCATCACAATCATTATCACCATTATAATCATCATCACCAACTTCATCATCATTATCACCATCATCATCATTATCTCCATCTTCAACACCAGCAGCATCATTATCATCACCATCATCATCATCACCATCATCACAATCATTATCACCATTATAATCATCATCACCAACTTCATCATCATTATCACCATCATTATCATCATTATCTCCATCTTCAACACCAGCAGCATCATCATCACCATCATCATCACCATCATCACAATCATTATCACCATTATAATCATCATCACCAACTTCATCATCATTATCACCATCATTATCATCATTATCTCCATCTTCAACACCAGCAGCATCATCATCACCATCATCATCACCATCATCACAATCATTATCACCATTATAATAATCATCACCAACTTCATCATCATTATCATCATTATCTCCATCTTCAACACCAGCAGCATCATTAGCATCACCATCATCAGCACCATCATCACCGCCATCATCACAATCATTATCACCATCATTATCACCATTATAATCATCATCACCAACTTCATCATCATTATCATCATTATCTCCATCTTCAACACCAGCAGCATCATTATCATCACCATCATCATCACCGTCATCACCACAATCATTATCACCATTATAATAATCATCACCAACTTCATCATCATTATCACCATCATTATCATCATTATCTCCATCTTCAACACCAGCAGCATCATTAGCATCACCATCATCATCAGCACCATCATCACCGCCATCATCACAATCATTATCACCATTACAATCATCATCACAACTTCATCATCATTATCATCATTATCTCCATCTTCAACACCAGCAGCATCATTATCATCACCATCATCATCACCGCCATCATCACAATCATTATCACCATTATAATCATCATCACCAACTTCATCATCATTATCATCATTATCATCATTATCTCCTTCAACACCAGCAGCATCATAATAATCATCACAATCATCGTCATCTTCACCATTATCATTATTTTCATAATTATCATCACCATCATCTCGATCTTTAATACCAGCAGCATCAACCATCGTCGTCACTACCATCTCCACCATCATCATTGTTTCCATCTTCAAAATCAGCAATTAACATTATCATCATCTCCGTGATCATCATTATGACCATTATCATAAACTGATTCAAACCAAAATCCCAATACCTTATAGGTTGATAATCCGATAGTGGATCAATCATTCCATAAATTATCTACTGCCTTGACGTCATTCCGAGGTAATACTGGCAGCAATAATGAGGTAAGTGGTAATAAATGTCTTCGCTTTTACTTCATCCAGTTTAACTCGTTCTTCGTACTATCAGGAAATATTCATCATGTCCATAGGTTTTTGCTGCATGCAGGTAATTCACTAATCTTGAATTATACGTTTTATCATCCTTCAGGCACCATTGAAATTGTTCCACAGCATGTCGAATCAGGCGTTTGTAATAGAAGAGGATTATATAAAAATGTTCTCAGCATTATCGGTGAGGATATTATTGCGAGTTGTTTAAAGGGACACTTCATCCCAGAAACAAGTGTTGCTTAATAATAATAATAATAATTACAGTTCTTAATATACGCATTTAGCTACGCCTCAATGCGTTTACAATGATTTGATAAATCTTAAAACTAGCATGTAGCTTACTTACAATCATAATATAATACAATATACAGGATAAAAATGTACATAAGTATAAAATAATTATAGAATGTATAAATGAGGATAAGAATTAAGTACATAAGTATAGAATAGCTATAAAAAAGCATCATTAAAAAGGTAGGTCTTAATCATAGATTTAAATGAGTTTATACAACTAGTACTTCTTATACTTTCTGGAAGGCTATTCCATAGTTTAGGCACAGCTATAGAGAATGCCCTGTCACCATATGTAGTGGTGTACGATTTAGGGACAACTAGTAGACTTTGTGTACTAGCACGTAAAGAACGACTAGGAACATAAGGTTCTAACAGATTAATTAGATATGATGGAGCGCAACCGTTTAGAATCTTGAAAGCAGTCAGTAAAACTTTAAATATTATTCTATGTTTTACAGGGAGCCAATGTAGGTTACGTAGGGTAGGAGTTATATGGTCCCTAATCTTTGATTTCATCACTAATCTAGCTGCTGAGTTCTGTAGGCGTTGTAATTTACCTATCTCTTTCTCTGGTAGTCCATACAATAAGCTATTGCAATAATCTAATTTTGATGTTATGAAGGCCTGGACTAGACGTTCTGTACTAGACTGATCGAGATATTTTCTAACTCTTCCAATATTTCTGAGAGCTAGTGAAGCAGAGCGACAAATACCATTAACATGGCTAGACATAGTGAGATGTTTGTCGAAGATTACTCCGAGATTTCGTGCTTCCTTACTGGTAGGTACTAAACACTGACTTATATTAATGCCAGCTATAGAAGTATTTGATGAGAACCTAGAATAGAAATGTACAATTTCGGTTTTGGTAGGGTTACAGCTAAGTTTGTTGTCTAGGAAAAAGGCCTGAATGTCAACGATACATTGTTCAAGATTAACTATAGCAGAATGTCTGTTATCTGGATTCACTGTGATGTAAAGTTGTGAGTCATCAGCGTATATCATGCAATCGAGGCAATGCGATATAATGACATCTTCAAGAGGGGCAAAATAGAGGATAAACAGCAGTGGGCCGAGGACTGATCCTTGAGCGACACCAGAAAATAGAGGGAAGGGTTTTGATTCAGTAGGTCCAATCACGACTTTCTGGGAGCGACCTCGAACATAAGACTCGTACCATTTAAGAACTGTACCAGTGAAGCCGAACTGCGTACGTAGTCTGCTGATGAGAATGTCATGGTCAATAGTATCAAATGCCGCAGAAAGGTCCAGTAAGACAAGAATGACCTCTTTTTTCTCATCAATGGCTCTAAGAATATCATTATAAACTCGAACAAGGGCAGTCTCTGTACTATGAAACTTCTGGTAAGCTGCTTGTAACTTCGGATAAAGTCCGTTCGTTATCAGATGGTGGCTTGATTGGTAGGCAGCTGTTCTTTCCAAAATGTTCGATACAAATGTAAGATTTGTGATTGGACGGAAATTAGAAAAGACTTCTTTGTCCAGTGAATTATTCTTAATTTTCGGAAGCAATCGTCCTTCTTTGAAAGTATCGGGAAAGACACCATTCTGTAATGATGAATTTATTAACGATGTTATTATGGGTACCAGTTCTTCCAAACAGGATTTCAATGTTCGAGTAGGAATAGGGTCAGAGGAGCACGACTTAGAAGGTGATCTTTCAATCATTTCTCGTATTGTTTTAGTTGTAACTTCGTTAAATTCAGCAAACGAACAGATATTGGGCGATATAGTAGCCATAGAAGGACTTGGAGCTTGACAGATAGGCATATTTTGTCTCAAATTTGCAATTTTATCTGTGAAGTGCGTACTAAACTTCTCAGTTAGTTCTTGAACTGATGTATGGGAAGGAAGGAGAGGGACTTGTTTAACCTTAAACATTCCATCAATAAGGCGAAAAAGTTGACACTGGTCAGCATTCTCGATTTTAGATTTATAATATCGAGTCTTGCATTGATCGAGTAGTGCAGTATATTGCCGACATTGGTCACAGCTTAAGGTGATTCCTCAGTTTTTCATTGCGCACATTTACTGCGCACATCCAATAATCAGTGTTTTTATGGCCATTATGCAACACTTTCAAAAAATTCCGACCATTTTAGGACAATTTAGTGCCAAATCTAACAATGGCCGCTTATATACTGGTAGGGAAGAGTTATTAAGCGACTAAATCAATTTTTTTCCGGAGCCCTAGCTAGACTTGTGTAACCGTTCTCCTGTGCAAATAGATTTGTAAACGACTTGATTAATGGCCATAATTCTTAATAATTATTTTCTTCTACCACTTTTACGTGTTATAACAGAAAGTTAGAGAAAAATCATTTCTACAACTTACAATATTTTACATTTTTAATGAATGTTTCTTCAAATAACATGTCAAAGAACACGGGAAACGACCTTTCTTTATCATAATAAACCCTGTTAGCTGTTTCTTTTTAGCTAAAATACCATGTTTTCTTATATAAAATTACTAGTTGCGATAAATAAAAAATTATCTTTGTCAAAAGGTTCAAGAAAAAGTTGTGCAATGCGGTTTTTACTCAACTCGTAAATTGGTCACAATGACGTCACCATACTGAGTAAGAGGTGACCTGCGATATGCCATATCTTCTAAACAAGGTCGGTGACCTCAATTTTCATTTCGGAAATAATTACTGAGGAATTACCTTAAATAATGTTATTTGTCGCCTTACACGAGAATGGGCATAGTTTTCTTTTCACGTCATTAAGTGATAAGAATCCTTCACAATAGAATAAAACCATGCTATTGTCATTATTGTCATGCTATACCACTCAATGACGTCAAACAATTAATGGGCGATAGCCTGCAATGCAGGCTCTTGGGGAGTTGAGGCCCGGGGACGATGAAACGCGAGGGGGACTGCGGCGAATGAAGGCCTGCTAGCAAGATTGGCTCGCAAGCGGTTATAATTTCATGTTACGGGCAGTTACGAGGTTCAAAATATATTACCAACAGAACGATAGATATATTAGCAACAGAACGATAGATATATTAGCAACAGAACGATAGATATATTAGCAACAGAACGATAGATATATTAGTAACAGAACGATAGATATATTAGTAACAGAACGATAGATATATTAGCAACAGAACGATATATATATTAGCAACAGAACGATAGATATATTAGCAACAGAACGATAGATATATTAGTAACAGAACGATAGATATATTAGCAACAGAACGATAGATATATTAGTAACAGAACGATAGATATATTAGCAACAGAACGATAGATATATTAGCAACAGAACGATAGATATATTAGCAACAGAACGATAGATATATTAGCAACAGAACGATATATATATTAGTAACAGAACGATAGATATATTAGCAACAGAACGATAGATATATTAGCAACAGAACGATAGATATATTAGCAACAGAACGATAGATATATTAGCAACAGAACGATAGATATATTAGCAACAGAACGATAGATATATTAGCAACAGAACGATAGATATATTAGTAACAGAACGATAGATATATTAGCAACAGAACGATAGATATATTAGTAACAGAACGATAGATATATTAGTAACAGAACGATAGATATATTACCAACAGAACGATAGATATATTAGCAACAGAACGATAGATATATTAGTAACAGAACGATAGATATATTAGCAACATGCAGAACGATAGATATATTAGCAACAGAACGATAGATATATTAGCAACAGAACGATATATATATTAGTAACAGAACGAGAGATATATTAGCAACAGAACGATAGATATATTAGCAACAGAACGATAGATATATTAGCAACAGAACGATAGATATATTAGCAACAGAACGATAGATATATTAGCAACAGAACGATAGATATATTAGCAACAGAACAATAGATATATTAGCAACGGAACGATAGATATATTAGCAACAGAACGACACTAAGATATATTAGTAACAGAACGATAGATATATTAGTAACAGAACGATAGATAAATTAGCAACAGAACGATAGATATATTAGCAACAGAACGATAGATATATTAGCAACAGAACGATAGATATATGAGTAACAGAACGATAGATATATTAGTAACAGAACGATAGATATATTAGCAACAGAACGATAGATATATTAGCAACAGAACGATAGATATATTAGTAACAGAACGATAGATATATTAGTAACAGAACGATAGATATATTAGTAACAGAACGATAGATATATTAGTAACAGAACGATAGATATATTAGCAACAGAACGATAGATATATTAGCAACAGAACGATAGATATATTAGCAACAGAACGATAGATATATTAACAACAGAACGATAGATATATTAGCAACAGAACGATAGATATATTAGCAACAGAACGATAGATATATTAGCAACAGAACGATAGATATATTAGTAACAGAACGATAGATATACTAGTAACAGAACGATAGATATATTAGTAACAGAACGATAGATATATTAGTAACAGAACGATAGATATATTACCAACAGAACGATAGATATATTAGCAACAGAACGATAGATATATTAGCAACAGAACGATAGATATATTAGCAACAGAACGATAGATATATTAGCAACAGAACGATAAATATATTAGCAACAGAAGTTACAGAACGATTGATATATTAGCAACAGAACGATAGATATATTAGCAACAGAACGATAGATATATTAGCAACAGAACGATAGATATATTAGCAACAGAACGATAGATATATTAACAACAGAACGATAGATATATTAGCAACAGAACGATAGATGTATTAGCAACAGAACGATAGATATATTAGCAAAAATATTCAAAAGAATGTTCAAAAGAAGTTACTTTATCATTTTAAAAGTTCTTCCAAATAAGACAAAATGTTTTGACGTTATAGGCACTTTAAAGCTCCTTAATCTATTTCCATATAATTGAAATTTAGTGAAAATTACCAGGGCTTGCTGGCAGGCTCTCCTTATCCCTTAGCCCCAGTTCCCCCATTTCATCCCCCAAGGCCAAGAGCCTGCATTGTTGGCTATGGAGGCGACCGCATTTGCCCAAAATCAGATAAAAATGGCGGCTTTTAATTTACCAAAAATACGATTATAAACATTGCAAAATTTCCCTAAAACTAAAGACTACAAAGAAATAATACTAATTCCAAAGTAAGGTGACAAAGAACTTTGATTTAAGCAACACTTCCTTTGGGGTGGATTGTCCCTTTAAATAGTTATTCAAACATAAAAGCTGTAATTGATGACGTAGTGACGTCACGGCGTCAATATCATTATCTTCTTTTGTTTGTGGCACCAACATGGACGCCAAACCTTTGTCTTCTGAATCTCAAGGGATTGGTTGTAAACCATCAATAGTAATTGTTATAAATTATTTTATAAAAAATAATACTATATTGATTTTTTATCTTTTTCTTGTTACCGTCTTTTCCAGAAACTGTTGAAACAGCGTCTGAAGGAATTCAAAAATAGCCGAGAGAGAACTTCAGTAAGTGACTGCGCCACTTCCTAAGAAAAGAATACTGATGGATTGAGATGCTGCAGCTCGTTGAAATCTAATACAATCTTTTCAATTTTATGTAGGAAAGTTTTGGTAAAGTTAGGGATTTATATTCAAACATGACTGAGCAAAAGGATCTTTGGAATAAGAACAAGGTAAGGGCAACCATTTACTCCTTCCTAAAATTATCAATCAGTCAATGTCTGTTTATGCGGCTGTCCTCCTGTTTTTCCGTCCGTGTGTCTAGTCCGTCTGTCCGTCCATCTAGTCCGTCCGTCCGTCCGTCCGTCTATTACGTCCGTCTAGTCCGTCCGTCTAGTCCGTCCGTCTAGTCCGTCCGTCTAGTCCGTCCGTCCGTCCGTCTAGTCCGTCCGTCCGTCCGTCTAGTCCGTCCGTCTAGTCCGTCCGTCCGTCCGTCTAGTCCGTCCGTCCATTCCGTCCGTCCTAGTCCGTCCAATTAATTATTTAAAACATTTTGTACCTCAAATTTCAGAATGTTGACCACCATGTCATGAAGATAGTCAAAGATATTAGGCTTTTTTTAAAAGATGGTGTGAGTCAGGTTAGATGAAGATTTTTCATACCCTTTTCCTTAGTTTTAATCTAAACATCATCCCAACAGGGATAATTTTCAAACCATTCTCGAGAATCGTAACTTGGATAATTTTTTTGTTTTCTGATAAGGTCTTTTACAGTTTTTGATTTTGTCCATTCATTTTGGAGCTATCCTTCTTCAAATATTGCCAAACGAGTTGTTTAGTTATCATCGAAGCGAGCAAAATGCCAGATAGATGTGTTGTTTTGGGAATGAATCCGACTTGGAAAAAGGAATTTCACTTCATCCCAAGCCTCTTTTATTTGCGTTTTTTTGTTTGATGTTTACAAAGTGATATCTCCGAAACGAATGCCCCAAATCAGAAACCGTAAAAGGCCCCATCAGCTATTTTTGTGTCTTCTGTCTGGGCATAAAACACCTTAAAATATAGCTCATTTCTCTGTTGCTAGGTACAAAATAACGTTGGAATCTGTGGAGCTATGAAAGATGCTTACAGTAATGCAGTGTGTTCCATTTGTTATGATATGTTTGGATCTTGGGTAAATGATAACTTCAGAAAATTCCTTGATTCTCATTGATCGGAAATAGTCGTGATT